>OZ012739.1:341597087-341641851 GCA_963859935.3 Lathyrus sativus
ACATGTTCATCTACCTAACCCTAACAATCTTACACCAATGATCTAACCTAACAACACCTAATTATGGAGATAGAAATGAAATCACCAACCTGCTTAGCAGCTATGGCAGAGGTGGTTACAGATGGATTCAATGCTTGTAATCCTTCAAGAATGGTCTTTGCTTGATGCTATGGCTTCTGTTTGCAAAAAGTTGGAAGAAAAGTGCTTGGATTGTGAGATTCGAATCTGATATGGATCTTTGCAATCTCCACCTTAGAGATTCAATCCTCCATTGATGTACCTCTGAGCTTGCTTATATGCACTCACTAGATTCAGTGGATGATGGATGAAGAAAAAGAATGAACAGAATTGGTGTAGATTGAAGATTTTCACACTTTCTTACAATGGAAGCAACAATGGAATTCTCTCTCTTCTCTCCCTATTTTCACCAACCCCTTGCACCAATGATCCACACTCATTATATAGATGATGATGGACAGATCTAGAAGTTTCTAGATTGATCTTAGAGGATTCTAGAATGTGGTGGAAAGTTCATGAAAATCTCACTTGATGACATGTTGAAAATATCACTCATCTCATGCATACACCTTTCTAAACTTGTGTCAAAATCTCTCCTCATGAGATATTGAAAGGGTGTGTGTGAAAAAAAACAAGCTCCTTGCCTTGAAATTCACCATATGCCAAGTTTTCCATACTTGCCTTATTATGCAAGTAACAAAAATACAAAGCAAGTCCAAAATTTAACCCCTAACTCAAACAAGTGGCTGAACCAATGTCTTTAAAATGATGTTTGGAATCAATTTGGTATATTGGATGACCCATTTTGGATTTGTAGATCTCTCAAACCAATTTTTCATTTCAACTTTTTCAACTTATATGCCTTTTTTAGGTCATTTTTCACCAACTTTGGTCAAGTCTTGTTCTATGCATTTCCAAACTTCCATGACCTCTTTTCTAGACTTAAAGTGACATTTTGAGCAACTTTGATGTTGGGAAGTTTTTCATTTGAAGCTTCCTTGTATGAGTTTTAGGCATAGGCTAAGAATGACCTGTAATCCTCAGATGACCAAAATACCCTTTGATTGCCAAGACCATAAGTAGAGTTCCACAAATCATATGAAGGCATACCATACCTTCCTAGAAATCTAAGACAATAAGGAACAACTCTCATGTTGGCCAGAAATCCATTTGAAATATCCTTGAAGGTCAAAAGTTGCTTGGAAGACAGACAACTTTCACAGACAAATTTCAGTGCCCTCAGATGACCTATAACTTGCAAGAGCTATAACTTGAGTTCTATAAATCATCTTGATGACTTCCACCACTCAAATTAAAGATATGAAGATATTCTACACGTTTCATGTGGACCAGAAATCCATATGAAGCTTACATCTTAAGTTACACTGCTTTGAAGTTTGACCTAAATTAGGGGATTTTACACTGAAACCCTAATTTGGTAACTCCTCTTCTCCTTGACTCCTGTTGATTTTTCTTTAGCACAACATCATATCCATATCCATGTAGCAAATAATGAATCCCACATTCTTCAAATGCTCCTTGATTCCCCTTCAAAACACTTCTTTGACCTAGGATTGACCTGGTGTTGACCCAGACAAACCCTAGTTGACTGACTTCAACTGAGGCTCTTGCAATCATTCCAATGACTTGGTTCTCCTCAAAAATGATCATCTAGACTTTTCATAACATCCATACACACCTCATGCTCTTGGCTCATAGCTCACACTTCCTCTGATGATCCCCAACTAGCCTCAAGATAGGAGAGAATTCACTGATCAACCTGGCAGCTCTTCAAAGCTCAAATTCTTCTCTGATGACCTGAGTGGTCTTGAATATGAGTGAAGCACTTGAATATACCTCTTGAGATAAGAATAGCACTTGATCCCCTGATTAAGATAGCTTGCCTATGCTATGCAATGCAGATGAATACACTATGTACATGATAACAATGCAAATGATTATGCAATTGAAACATAAGCCTAGGTTAGAAAAGGTTGGGCAAATTTTGGGGTGCAACATAGGTCTTCTGGGAATCTACTGTCGAGATTAACCAGGAACTACCTACTGCCGAGGTCTTCTGGGAATCTACTGCTGATATTAACCAGTAAATGTAAGATGTTCGAATGATTGTCGTTGTAGACTGTAGTTTGTCGTTCGTTGTAGAACTCGTAGATGTTGTTCGTTGTAGAACTCGTAGATGTTGTTCGTTGTAGAACTTGTAGATGTAGTTCATTGTAGAACCCTGTAGATGTAGTTCGTTGTAGAACCCTGTAGATGTAGTTCGTTGTAGAACCTGTAGATGTAATTTCTAAATGTAGTTGTCAATATAGTTGTAAATGTGAAGCTTCACCGGGGATCTTCGGAGGAGATGTGAGCCGGTTGTACGTCTTCTCAAATAAAGAGAAACCATTGTGATAAACTTCTTCGACTTCTCCGGGGAGATATCACTTGACGGAAGTAAACTCGTGTGATGAACTCGCTGGGGAATAAATTCCTGAGGAGCATCCGAGTTGTTGTAAAAATATGTGAACTCTCAAATGAAGAGAAATGTCTGTAACTGTCTTCTCTGTTGAATCAATAATGTTGAAGGACCCACTGAGGGAACTGTCTTGTAGAAACTGTCGTTTGTCGTTTTGAACAAAGATCTTGATCAAAACGAGTTGCTCAAATAAAGAGATTGTTGTAGATGTTTGAGAAAAAATCTGTTGAAGAAATGTCTGTCTTCATGAATTCTTCCTGGGGGAATAGGGTGCAAAATAAATGCACACTTAATCCATGTTCAAAGGTTGGAGACGTCCACGATGTGATTGCCAAAAGACCGAAGTTCGATTCGGAAAGCAGCCGGAAAGAAACTGTCAAGCAAGACTTGACCATTGAGGTATGAACTCAAATGGGATATGCTGAAACAACCGTCTTCCACGAGGATCAAACTTCATGGAAAAAATAAAACATTATGCTTTTTCTGCCTAGGGTCGACAAATCTAATTGGAGGGATAAGACGCACCCGAACACCTAGGGATAACTACAACCAAAGCGACGAAACACAAAGAATGCAAACAAATGTATATGCTATGCTGTCTACTTATATGTTATGCGTATGCTTATGCTAACAAAACAAATAGAAAGAGGCGACCGAAGATGAAATAAACATCTCGGGATAAACATCTCGACCAATCTTCGAAGATAGAAGTACCACTGAGGATAAACGGAGAACCAAGTATGGGATCCCAATCCTGCTTCAGGACTCCAAATCTTCTCTTGAAAAATAGAGAAAGGTTGTACGAAGTTGTAGACGGAGGTACCCAAAATAAATATCATGGGTCATCATAGTGGTCGAACACGTCGGAGTTGAGCTTCCTGAGAATGAAGTAAACATCTGCTTCGTTTCAAAGCTTCAAATGCCCCAAGTCACTTGGCTTAAGAGAAAAACATCTCGAGAGGATTTTATAGAAAACATGATGTCCAAATGCCCCACTGTTTTCAAACTCTCAGAGAGATTCACCGAATCTCGACGTAACTGCCCCTGATTGACGGTATAACTGAGTCTTCCAATTTGTGCTTTAGATGAAGCCAAAACTGGTACGGATCAAACTTCTTTCAAAATAAATTTCCCAAGGTTGGCAAGGTCTTCAAGTCCATCAAAGTTTGTTTGTAATCTTTCTAAGATATCAAGCGATTTTAGCAAGTCAGAAATGTTGATTCTGAAACGGTTAATGCAACACATGTTTGTCTTGAAGTTTTTGAAAAAGAGATATCGCAATAACTTGTGATTGAAACCACTAGTTAGGATATAAATTAAAAATTATTTATAAAGCCGATTTAATTTGAGCGTAGCTCAAGGAGTCAGGAAACAATATCTCATCGAGTATGCTTTCGAACTAAACCTTACTTCAGTTAGGACTTTGAGGGTGGTATGTGGGTTTAGTTTATGACTTGTGAAGCGGAGGAATAAAGGGTTAGTATATTTGTGCCCACCCAATTTCTTTTGAAAGATGTTCATTATTATTATTATTATTATTATTATTATTATTATTATTATTATTATTATTATTATTATTATTTTGATATTACCCTGCCCCAGGCCAAAACGAAATTTCGGTTTAGGAGAAAAAAATAGATCTTTTCTCAAGGCTTAAAAAAAGAGGGTTTAACTATGTTGGTGTTTAGATGGTTGAAATAATGCCTTATATCATCAGTAAGGTTCTTATTCGAAGCATACAACAAGAGATCATGTGTTTTACTTCATCATCCTCCTTCCAATTCTATGTCAGAGCAAGAGGTCAGGTAAAGTCGGCATTATCAATAATTTTGAAAACAATTTGAGTGAAAACGAATGGATTTCTTCAAGACAAACACTTATTGCATTACTTATTCAAAATAACAAGTTCTTACATGCCGAAAATACTTTTAATCAAAGAAATAAAACACAAAAGCAAAATTAAGTGAAAATCCGGACAAGCCCTTCTTTATTATGCCTTGAAATGGAGATGTGTGGTCTTCTGATAACATTGGATCATGGCCTCGGAGGATGAACCATGTTGGGGTTAGGGTTAGAACCCTCGAAGGATAAGATTCCGCTCTTAACCAATTCTTGAACGTCTGCCTTCAAACCATAGCAGCTCTCAATGTCGTGGCCAGGAGCACCTTGATGATATGGGCAAAATTTGTCAGCTTTGTACCAGTACGGGAGTTTCTAAGGTACTTTAGGTGGAGCTTTTGTTTGGATGTGACCTCTCTGAATCAAGACTAGAAACAGGTCAGCATATTTCACAGGGATGGGATCAAACCGATGAATTACCTCTCTTGGAGTATCTAGAGGCATCCTCTGATACCTTCTCCGAAGTCGTCGATTCTGTGGTTGATCTGGAGAAGCCAACTTCTGCTTAGGAGGTGGTTGTTGTTCGCGTTGAACGGGCATTGCATACTGATGTTGAGGATGGGGTACCGGAGCTATGAATTCTCTGGAAGGTCCACTGTCATCTTCATTGTCTGGGGCTATACCCAAGTTGTGATAGTATTGCTTCACAAAAGCAACAGCTAAGTCTTCCCAAGACTGAATGTGGTTACTTTGCAGCTTCATGTACCACATCAAGGATGTCCCACATAAACTTTCTTGAAAGCAGTGAATCAATAGCTTGTCGTTGTCGATATAAGCAGTCATCTTTCGACAAAACATTGTCAAGTGGTATTTTGGACAGCCGATACCCTTGTAAACTTCAAAGACAGGCATCTTGAACTTTAGAGGAATAATCACACCTGGAACTAAACATAGTTCATGAGCACCAAGACCTGATGCGGTAGCTCCTCTCATCATCTTTACTTGTTCTTGGAGACCACGAAGTTCTTTCTCCATTGCTATGAAACTAGGATCATCCACTCCTTTCTCAGTAGGAATGTTCTGGGGGTCAAAAAACAGGTTGTCTTGCGAAGGTGGAAGTTGCACAGGAACATTCATTTGTTGCACAAAGTCGTCGGTGGAATAGTCGAACGTCAAATCAGTCCTTACTTTGAAGCTAGTCATGTGATCCATATCTTTCGTTCTCTTTGTTATCCTTCAATAGTACTTCGAGTTTGGTCAGATGGTCGAGATGTCAGCTGATAGACAAAGATAGAAGACCAGATGAGCCATAGAAGGGGAGAGACACATGCATATGCAAAATGCTAAATGAAGGATGCGGAAGGAAAAGTTTTATGGAACTCGAGTTTCTATGAACGTTACAAAATACCAACGAAAATTCATTTATTGTTTTTTTACTATTGTATTGGATTACAAGGAAACAACCTTATAAGAGTCCTTACTTAATAGCTAAATAAAAGCTAAGAAAGCCCTAAGGAAGTCTTTCATCATGCTTGTTGATTTGTTCTTCTACTTGGATCTTCTTGAAGATGGGTGGTCGATAATCGTCTTCTACGGAGTAATGTGATAGGGAAAATAAATCCTCTATCCCTTGTTGGAAAGGAAGGAAATCCTTGCTTACTTGGATCTTCGATATCCTTTGAGCTCGGATGTCTCTTGTATTTGTCTTTTGAGTTTCTTGATTCTTCAATTAGTGCCCCTAACTTCCTTAGGTCATCCAAGTTAGGACTCTTAAAAGAATATTTCAAAATATTTTCTTTTGTAATCCCTGTTGGTTTCTATAATGTTTATAAATAAACTAGGAATTCTATGAAACTAATGTAATATGATGCTATATGAATGCAACAAACACAAGTAAACACATAGATAAACAAAGATAACAAACAAGGGGGACCCTAGGTTTGCAACGAGCATGGAGCGAAGGTATACCCATTCCCAAAGGTTGTGGACTAAAGGTTGATTGTACCTGTAGAACAGGGTTCTAAAGAGGTCCTAAAGTCATTAGTCCATCTTTCGGATATTATTAACTTCCCAACTAACTCGAGGATTAATAATATTCTCAAGAGAACTTCTTTTGAGTGTAGCATCGCGTAGCACTATTTCGGGACTTACTCCCTCATAGCCTCACACTACGTCCTAATAAAAGCCAAAGTGGGGTTAAAGGTAACTACGGTCCTTAGCATCATGGACTCCAATTGAGAATAGTAAAAGTTTTCACGACTAAACTCGTCCAACCGAACCATTTTCAAAAGGGTCTTAACTAAGCGGGATTCTCGAGTCAACTTAGTCGGGACTCACTCCCTATAAGCCTCATCGAATATATCACCATCCTATCATAACTTCTCTCAAGTCCAGGTGTAGGACTTTGTCTCACCACTCAAAGGTAACAACCCAAAAGGAAAAAGATAAATAAACATACAAATAAACAGATAGAGAGCAATAAACAAGTAAATAAAACAAGTTAGGGCAACCCACTGAGGGATCCCCAGTAAAGTCGCCATTTCTGTCGCGGTGAAAATCGGATACCAGACTATTGATTAGTTTGAATCTTTATTCATTTTGCAACGAACTTTGATTTGTCCAAAGGAAGGGATAAAGATCGAAATTCCCACAATGCAATGCAAATGCAAGGTTTAGAGAGTTATAGGTTCGGGGGTTGGTTAAACTTAGGGAAGGTGCTAGCATCCTAAATTTTTGTAGTACTCTACAGGAACCTCTTGTTTTATGTTTGTTTATTGCTAAGTGTTTATCTGCCTAATGGTTGAAAGACCTAGGGGTTTATTATCTAAGTATACTCACCAAGACGTCGCATCTTGTGCCTACATATCCTGACGGGAATGGAATCAGAGTATCTGTAGTTCCCCTAAAGGGTTAAGGAGTTCTTTGACTGTGGTCAAAGTCCCTACGGGAAATAAGCTTTCATATGGAAACGCTTACTTGGAGTGTGGAGACTCCTATCTATGTTAAAAGTTGAATTGAAAAGGATGAAGGTATGTCCATGATGGGACGCCTAAAAGGTGAGTACTGGGACTCGAATCCTAAGGCTAGGGTGAGGGTAAAGGTATTGACACGGGGGTCAAACATGTGAACCTTTCCTTCGGAGAGGATAAACGTTAAACAGAAAATTAAAGCAGTAACTGATTGAAAATGTAAAATAATAAGCAATGTGATAAGATATAGATGAATTGTTTGATTTAGTTAACTAAAAAGTTAGGAGTTGAGGTTAAAGATTTTCTTTTTTGAGAATTTTATGGCTGAGATGAAAATATGCCTATAAATTAAATTGATTTGCAAATTAAAAGGGTTCATTTATTTTTTATGATTTTTTTTTATGAGTTATGTAATTAGAACCGTTAGGTTAAATAAGGTGTTGATTTAATGGTTAATCTTTAAAAAAAAGTGGTTATTTTTTTAGGAGAAATATTAATTAACAAATATTAAATAAGTCATAGAAAAAAAGTTATATTTTACTTAAATCAAATTAGTTAGCTAATTAGAAATTTTAAAAAAAGTTTCTCTTGGATTTTTAATATATATTTTTTATGGATTTTCAAATATATCATTAAGAGAGGTGAGATCCTAAATATTTTTATTTTTTGTTATTTTTATAAATTGAAATCAAAATATTATTGAGGAATTGAAGTTAAGAATATTAAAATAAAACTAAGTCAATATCAAACCTAAAAATTAATCATTTTTTTATTTCTTTTCTTAATGTTTAATAAAAAAATTATTTTCAAATTTTTACTTTAGTCAGTAGTTAGTGATTAGTTAGTTTGTTAGTGATGTTTAATATTAATAATGAACAATTACACATACAAAATGAACCCAACCCAAATAAAATAAAATAAACAAAAACTAAATAAAATAAAAAACAACCGGGTCGATGGTGGTCATCCCACCGAACCCGGGTTGACCCGTCCCAACAGTAGAAGGCCAAAATTAGGGTTTAGAAAACCCTAAATCAGATCGAAACGGCGCCGTAAACCACCTATTTCTCTCTCGTCAATCTCCCTTTTGTTCCAACTCTTTTCTCGTTTCGCCTTCTTCGATTCACGTTCTCCTTTGGATTTCCTACAAAAAAACAATCAACAAAGTTAACGGAGTGAATGTTAGTCAAATAGCTCACCGTTTTAATGGTTTTCAAGTTTTGGTTGTGGATGAATCGCGGACGGCGCGGAGGTGTGATTTTGGGGGTCTCGGCGACGACACTTTGTTGAAGGTTCGCGTCAGAGTTTTAAGGAGATAAGTCCTTTTCTTCACGATGGTTTGCAGGGCTTCTGGTTCACGAAATGCTGAGCATTCTGTCAGGGTTTGGTATGAATCTTTCTGTGTATTCCTTTAATCCATAAAAAAAACAAGTTAATTGAGAACAATGTTAATAATAAATAAAAATTTCATATTTGAATTGGGTTTTGCAGGTCTTTTGTTTTGCTGTTGTGGATGATTCACGGATCTGTGCGAGGATTTTGAAGAAGCTCCATCGGTGGCGAGGGCGGTTTGCGGTTTTGAACGAACAGAGATAAGTTCTCTTCTTTTCCGATTCACAGCACTAGGGTTTTGCCCTTTTTTTTTTGAATCTGCTAACTTCACCTTAAATTGGCCGTCATTGGATTTCAAAAGAACTAAGACTCTGGTTCTATTATGCAGGTGTAAGGGCTTCAATTGTCATTCTTCAATTCGTCATGAACAGTGTCGTCTTCCGAAACTCAATATGTATGCGGTTTGGTTTGCAGGTTTGGAATTCCTTTCAAGCGTGAAGAACCTCATGAAGGTATGATTTTATGATGCGTTTCTTCTTCTGAGTTTCATTTGACTCTTGATTCCAATTTAGTCTGTTGTGTAATAATTTAAAACTGATTCTTCACTTTCTCCTTACAGGTTAAGTAGGCTGCCGCAACCGGACGATCTCTTGGACTCAGCATCGATGACCGTGAAGTTCTCTATGTTACGGTAGTCAGTAGTGTCAATAATTCTCATACCTAATATAATATGCATCTGCTAGCTTTACTTATGGTTCTAATTTCAGTGATGTTGGAAACACCTGTCAGGAGTTGCAGCTTGTCCTGCTCTGGTATGGACAGTACGATTTTGATATTTTAAGCCAACATACCCCGTACGTCGTGTAAGAGTTACGGAGGCAAATGGCGGAAGCGGCAAACAAAGTGTTTCACGTTGTAAGCTTTTTTTTTTACAGAGGTAAAGTTACCGAAGGATATGTGTATCTTCTTTGTTTGTAAAGGTCTTAAAACTTTATGTCTTCGTGATAGCTGAATTCATTCTCAATGGCTTCATTGGCTGCTTTTGTAACAGGGCTCAAAATATGGTTGTATGATTCTACAAAGTTGGCATCGATGTGAGCGGTCTTGATAGCGTACGCGGAAGTGAACTTCTGAGAGCCGGCAAGGCTTTTAATGGTTTCCGCATTAGAGTTCGAGCGTGGGATACAGATTGCTAGCGATATATCATGCTACAGGAGTTATCACTTTGTCCTCCTGCATTTGTATGCAATGACTGCTATATTGAATTTCCTGAACATCTCCTCTGAAGGTCATGAGGTAAAGAACTTCTTGAATTGACAACATATTCTGAATCCAAAGTGAGACTGTTGCTAACATTTTACGACACAGATGCGTTGGAGCTCGGATTTGGCAAATGGTGAACAGTCTTGGTGCTTGGAGAGATTAGTATGAAGTTATGGAATTTCCGAAGTATGGTTGTGAAGATCAAGTTCAAATTCTGATTTAGGACAACAACTTTTAATTTCTTCCATGTGTATGTAACAAGGCGAACACTGATATAGGATTTAGTCATTTGTTTGCACTTCCAGGCCTGGCATCACTCTCCTTTGAGAAAGTAGGAAAAATACAGAACGACCTCTTTCTTCTCCTCTAAATCTCAGTGTGCTTTTCCTGTCTGCTCAAATTATTTCAGCAATATCAATTGGTTTCTTCTTCTTAGACTCGTTTCATGACGCTAATCCTGTCTAAAACTGCAGGTAGGCTGCCGGTGTTTCGAACGATGTTTACGGCGGTGGAGCCAAAGCTTTGAGGTGGCGGAGAAATGTAGAAGATGTTGTCGGCGTGACCGTGTGACATGGTGCTGCTGCTCTGTACCAGACTTAGAAGAAATTGCAAGTGTAGGCGGGATATTATCAAAACGGAAGCCCTGAAGCTTGCGGTTGCGAATGAGTAGTAGTAGTTTATGGTTCCAATTGTAATATTAATACCTGTTGTACTTTGAAATTTTTTTTTAACGAAGATAACAAAATCTTTGAAGTTGGCCTGAGATTTTGAGAGATTAAAACATCTTGAAACTTGCTTAATATATGATTGAATATCGGATTCAGAGATATCCCTTTGCCTTTTCCTTTTCTTTCTCTTTTTCTTTGAAACATTGCAAGCAGATTTTAAGACTATATGCGATTGACCTTATGATAAGCCTTGAGTCTTTAAGTGTGTCATGGCAACAACAACACTAAACAAAAAGTTTGAAGCAAGGATAGGCTTTAGAATTTTGAGTTACTTTGAACTTGAATGTCTTGCCTTATTGAATAACTTTGAAGGTCCTTGATTTTGGGAGGTTGATTATCACCCTTGAATTTAGAGTTCAAACTTGATGCAAATTACCTATAGTCTCTTACACACCCATGGGATTTGAATTCAAAGAGGCTTAATCACTTGAGGCCCATGTTAGGCCCAAACCCATCTTTTGGAAAATGTATCTCGGACATAAACCTTGGGAACTTAGCACTTAAATTCGAATCAAATCTTAACCAATATCGCTTCGGAGCCTCAGCGAAGGGAAATCAAACCTCTTTAAAACACGACCCATATCCTGAGGGATTCTTTAGAAAAGAGATACAACCTGACATTTCTCTTGCTACAAAACCAAAGATCCACTTTTCTTCATGAGTATCTATTGCAGCTTTTAAGAGATACTGGCAAGAACCTTAAATTGAATCAAGCCCAAATGACCCTGTCTTTGAAATTGTGAGAATGAATGTTGGTCCACTTGGAATTACTGCATCTGCAAAAGCCGGTTAGCCATAATAAACATGTACACAAAATTACAAAGACAAGATGTAAGAAAAAAAATGCAAGGAGGTGGGATCTTAAGGTCCAAAATTAGGGTGCAACAGGGAGATATCAGAAAATATGGGTGTATATCAGATTCTGATGAATTTGAGGATGTGGTTGGAGTATAAGACATAGAGGACACTTCAAAAACAGTTTTGAGAGGTGTAACGTTTAGAACCTCTGTCTCAGGGATATTTGTTTCAGATGGGTTGGTTGATTCTGATGGATTCTCAGAAAGTTTTGATGGAGGTTCAGATGTAGGTGGTTCAGATATAGGTGGTTCGGATGTAGGTGGATCAGATGTAGGTGAATCAGATGTAGGTGGATCAGATTCCACTTGATTAGATTGTATAGGTTCAGAAATAACTTGTGCAGATGCAATAGGTTCAGATATGTTTGATTGTGGTTTTTCTGGTTGTGGTTGTTTTTCTGGTTGTTGTTGTTGTTCAGATTGTTCTGTTGGTTTTGTTATAGGTTGTGGAGTTTGATTTGCTGGTGTTGTTGTTGGTGGTGTTGGTGCAGATGATTGATTAGTAGAAGGTTTTAGAGGAGTGGTGGAAACAGGATCAGATGATTTTTGTGGGGAAGGAATTTTTAATGGTTCAGAATTATGAGATGGAGCAGGAACAGATTGTTTCTGAGTAGGAGGTGGTTTTGGAATAGAATTGAATGTTGATTCATTTAAAACAATGTTATTGAAAGAGGATACAGAAGATTTGGTACCTTTAATCTTGATACGCTTTGTGGGAACAGA
The DNA here is from genome assembly GCA_963859935.3 of Lathyrus sativus. Taxonomy (NCBI): domain Eukaryota; kingdom Viridiplantae; phylum Streptophyta; class Magnoliopsida; order Fabales; family Fabaceae; genus Lathyrus; species Lathyrus sativus. The sequence goes on from OZ012739.1 coordinate 341,609,296, forward strand.
GTGAGCGTCTCCAGATGCTTTCCTCTTGATCAGCTTCTGAGGCTTGTCAGCAACTTTGGGCTTCTTCTGAACAGCAACTTCTTCTGCTTATGATTGACCTCTTTTCCTTGTGTTCTCATTTCCTCCATCAGGCATTGGTTCCCTTGCTCTTTTCAGAATATCTGCAGGAATGGGCGTTCCATCTGCCTTGCAAGAATCAATATATCTCACAATTATTTCTCTTGGTTCTTCAGCACAGAACAGTGGGTCGTTTTCAACTGGAATTCGCTTTTGACTGAGTTCAGATATATTCAGCTTCTTGGGTGCAGATGTGAGTTCCTCTACAATTTTTAGTCTCTGAAGACTCTTGGCATTCAGAGGTTTTCCAACAATAGATTCAAGTTCATCCTTGACTCCAGCAGCATACAGAGCAGTCACTAGTCCATTTTCTGTCAGAATATCTGAAATTAACCTTCCAAAGGGAATCCATGTTCTGATCTTCTGACCCTTATCTTTTACATATTCTCTTGAAGCATTGATATGATTCCATAAATGCATGAACAGAATGTAAGGAAGATCTACCTTAGTGCTCTGACTTAAACAGTACATGAAGTAGAGTTGTTCATTGTTCACATAGTCTGGAGAATTTGTAGATTTTCTGTGATGAATGCATCCCATAAAAATCTTTGCCCAGATTTTGTAGTCAGGCTTCAGATCTTTAAATTTGTTAGAGGTCTGTCCAGAAGTCATGACTTCCTCATAGACTTCTTCCATGTCTACACGCCCAGCTGACAGATGAAATACTCCATCAGTCTCCTCATACCCTATGAGTTTCCTGATTAGATCTTCTGTAATTATAATCTCCTTACCCAGAATAGAAGACAAGATGAATTTGGGGTAAACAGAAGCATGTATCCAAAATTCTTTCACCAGATGAGGGTAAACTGGTCCAAATAATCTGTCAAAGTATTTTACCCAGCCTTGAGCATCAACTATTGAACGAAATTCAAATCCATTTTCAGCTAATGAATCAAATTCCACCATTGATTCACAGAGAACTTCAAGTTTGTCAATAGGAGTTAACAAAGTCCTTTTAGGTGTCGTGTATGGAGCCACACCCATATTTGCAGAAGTAACTGCAGCCATGGTTGATTGAAACTGAGCTGCTGTAGAAGATGAGGTTGCCATTGAAGATGATTTTGACAAGGGTTTAGGGTTTTTGTGAAGAGAGAAAAGAAGACAGAAATGCATAAACTTGCTTGTGTTGTGAAAAGTGTGAAAGTGGTGAGAGATGTGGTAGTTATAGAAAAACAATTAGGCATTCAAACAGACAATCAAAGCACGTTTACACATAGCAATTAATGTCAATTAATGAAAGAGAATAAAAATCATTTCAAGCATTAATTGATTCTGACAAATTGGGGGGAAAATCAAGATTTTCACTATTCAAACCATACCTCAAACGTCTCTTCAGTAGTGTACACGCCATCTTTGCAGATTTAGAGTGACACGTGTTTGCTTGCATGTGCTTCTGAATTCTCTTGAGAAATGAAACGTTAACCAACATTCAGATCCTCTGAGATTGGTTAGTTCATATACACACAAATAAACATAAATATAATAAGCAACAGATGAAATACTTCAGAGTGATAAGCATTTATCATCTGTAAAATTTGCTTCTGACAAATATTATTCTGGACATAAATCCATACCAATATTTTTCAGAATAAATTTGAATCTATCTTCAACAAGGGGTTTTGTGAAAATATCTGCCCATTGATGATCTGTATCAACAAAGGCTAAGTTTATAATTCCCTTCTGAACATAGTCTCTGATGAAATGATGTTTAATTTCTATATGTTTTGCCTTAGAGTGTAAAATGGGGTTTTTAGAAAAACATATAGCAGAAGTATTATCACAGAATATAGAAATGTTACTTTCAAATATCTGATAGTCTTCTAGCTGACTTTTCATCCAGAGCATCTGCGGGCTACATCCAGCAGCAGCAATATATTCTGCTTCTGTAGTTGATAGTGCAATTGTGGGTTGCTTCTTGCTATACCAAGAGATTAGATTTCTTCCTAGAAATTGACAACTTCCATAAGTACTTTTTCTTTCCACTCTGTCTCCAGCATAATCAGCATCACAGAATCCAACTAATTTGAAATCATCAGATTTTCTGTAACACAAACCCACATTAGAAGTACCTTTCAGATACCTTAGAATCCTCTTAACAGCTATTAAGTGTGATTCTCTAGGATCTGATTGGAATCTTGCACACAAGCATAAACTGAATAAAATGTCAGGTCTAGAAGCAGTTAAGTAGAGAAGAGATCCTATCATACCTCAATAGAGTTTCTGATCTACTTTCTTACTTACCTCTTCCTTGCCTAGTGAACTAGTTGGATGCATGGGAGTCTTTGCCATCTTACTATCAGTCATGTTAATTTTCTTCAGAAGTTGTTTAACATATTTGGTCTGATGAATGTAAGTGCACTCTGGAGTTTGGTTGACTTGAATTCCCAGAAAGAATCTCAATTCTCCCATCATGCTCATTTCAAATTCTGCCTGCATACATTGAGCAAACTCCTTTCCCAGCATAGTATTGGTAGATCCAAATATGATATCATCCACATATATTTGACAAATTAGAAGATCTTTCTTAAATGTTTTACAAAAGAGTGTTGTGTCCACTTTGCCTCTGATGAAATTTTTCTCCAGAAGAAAATTGCTTAATCTCTCATACCAAGCTCTGGGAGCTTGTTTTAAACCATACAGAGATTTCTTTAGTTTGAAAACATGTTCTGGGAAGTTTTCACTCTCAAAACCAGGAGGCTGGTGAATATAAACTTCTTTTTCTATAATACCATTTAGAAAGACACTTTTAACATCCATCTGATATACAGTGATGTTATATTGTGCAGCAAATGAAATAAGAAGGTGTATAGATTCTAACCTTGCCACTGGAGCATAAGTTTCAGTGTAATCAATACCTTCTTGTTGATTGTACCCTTGAGCAACAAGCCTTGCCTTATTTCTTTCAACTTCTCCTTTCTCATTAAGCTTATTTCTGAAGACCCACTTAGTTCCAATTATGTTGAATCCTTTTGGTCTTGGAACTAAGTCCCACACATCATTTCTGGTGAACTGATTTAGCTCTTCTTGCATGGCAATAATCCAATCATTGTCATGAAGAGCTTCATCTACAGAAGTTGGTTCAATTACTGACACCAATCCAAATAATGATGCTTCAGATGATCTGAGGAAGGATCTTGTTCTGATAGGGTCATCCTTCTTTCCAATAATCACATTCTCTGGATGAGAAGCTTTGATTCTGGAAGATGATCCTCTAACAGTTGATTCTTCAGAAATATTTAAGTTGTTCATCTGAGAAGTCAAAGGAATTGCATCTGGCGTTGCTTCTGGTTCCTTCACTTGAGCTTTGTCTGCCTCTAAGCCTTCAGAGTCTGTGAAGACTACTTCTCTATCTGCAGAATTTTCAAACTGCTTTGGCTTTTTAATGCCAAGCTTATCATCAAATCTAACATGAATAGATTCTTCCACAATCTGTGTTTCAGTATTGTATACTCTGTAGTCTTTAGAGCGTTCAGAATACCCAAGCATGAAACACTTATGTGCTTTAGAATCAAACTTGTTCAGATTTTCTTTAGTATTCAACATATAGCAAATACATCCAAAAGGATGAAAATATGAAATGTTGGGCTTTCTGTTCTTCCACAATTCATAGGGAGTCTTATCCAGAAGAGGTCTTACAGACACTCTGTTCTGAATGTAACAGGCTGTGTTGATTGCTTCTTCCCAAAAGTGCTTTGCCAGATTAGCCTCATTGATCATGGTTCTGGCCATTTCTTGCAGAGTTCTATTTTTCCTCTCTACAACTCCATTTTGTTGTGGAGTTCTAGGACAGGAAAAATCATGAGCAATGCCATTTTCATTAAGATATTTTTCAAAATATTTGTTTTCAAATTCACCACCATGATCACTTCTGACTTTTATAATTTTGAAATCTTTTTCATTCTGGACTTGTTTGCAAAAGTCAAAGAACACAGAATGTGACTCATTCTTGTGTTTTAAGAACTTTACCCATGTCCATATACTATAGTCATCAACAATGACTAATCCATACTTCTTGCCTCTGATGGATGCAGTTTTCACTGGTCCAAACAGATCAATATGAAGTAATTCTAATGGTCTGAAAGTAGAAACAACATTTTTTGATTTAAAAGAGGATTTTGAAAACTTCCCTTTTTGACATGTTTCACAAAGAGCATCTGAGGTGAACTTCAACTTAGGAAGTCCTCTGACAAGATTAAGTTTATTAATATGAGATATATGTCTCATATTAATATGCCCTAATCTTCTGTGCCAGACCCATTGCTCTTCATTAACAGACAAGAGGCATTTAACATTCTGAACCTTAAGTTCTGAAAGATTTATTTTATAAATGTTGTTCTTCCTCTTTCCACTAAATAGGATTGAGCCATCCTTTTGACTAATAGCTTTACAACATTTTTGATTAAAGACTATGTCATAACCATTGTCACTTAATTGACTTATGGATAATAGATTATGCTTTAATCCTTCTAAAAGTAAAACATTAGTGATAGAGGGAAGGTTACCATTTCCAATAGTGCCAGATCCAATGATCTGGCCCTTCTGATTCCCTCCAAATTTCACATCACCTCCAGATCTAAGCTCCAGATTTTGGAACATAGACCTTTCTCCTGTCATGTGTTGCGAGCATCCAGAGTCCAGGTACCATGATTGGCGTCCTGGCCTTGCTGCTAAGAACGTCTGCAACAGGAATTATTTTACTTTTAGGTACCCAGATCTTCTTGGGTCCTTTTGAGTTAGTTGTTTTGAAGGTTTGTCTAAACTTCTGTTTTTCAACATAAGGTTTATTCTGACTAGCCTTAGATTTAAACACATGAATGTTCTTTTCAGAACGAGTATGTTCAATATCATTCAAGTGACCAAATTTTAAGTGGGAATATAAAGGAGTCTTCTTGATGATAATTTTATCAACAGATTTTGGATTTAAATCCTTTCCAGAGGAAGATTTATATCCAATTCCTTTTCTGTTATTTCTGCTAACTCCATAGATCATAGAAGCCATTTTGCTTCTGTCTATGCTTTTAGCAAGAAACTTCTGAAAGTTGTAGTCATATTTTTCCAAAATATTTTTGCATTCAGACTTAGTTTCAGAATCAGAGTCTTGTTGAGCTAATTCAAAATCATTTTTCAATTTTAAGTTCTTTTCATTTAGCTCAGCTACTTCTGATTTGAGAATATTATTCTCATATACAAGATTGCTATGACGCTTCTTGTATTTGAGCTTAATATTGTTATAGCTCTTCAGAACTTCTGATAACACTTTGATGAGTTCATCTTTAGTGAGTTTAGCCATTACCTCTTCAGGTTAGAGTCAGATTCAGAGTCAGATTCAGATCCTGAAATTCCTTCCTCCTGATCTTCTATGTCAGCCATCAATGCTACATTGGCACATTCCTCTTCTTACTCAGATTCAGATTCAGATGTATCTGAATCATCCCAGGTAGCCATTAGAACCTTCTTCTTCTTATCAGATTTTCTTTTAGGCTTTTCTTTCAACAACTTTGGACATTCATTTTTGTAATGCCCATGTTCTTTACATTCGTAGCAGACAACCTCCTTTTTGCCAGATCTTCTGTGTCCAGAAGATTCTTTTCTTTGGTCAGGCTTCCTGAAGTTTCTGAACTTCTTTCCTTTATGCTTCCACAGTTTGTTTATTCTTCTGGACAACATGGATAATTCATCTTCATCTTCAGATGAGGATTCTTCAGAGCTTTCCTCTATTACCTGCAATGCTTTAGCAGATTTATTAGATTTAAAGGCAATTGACTTACCTGTCTTTTGAGGTTCATCTTCCTCAAGTTCAATTTCATGACTCCTCAGTGAACTGATTAGTTCCTCCAAGGAGATCTTGCTCATATCTTTAACCATTTTCAGCGCAGTCACCATAGGTCTCCATTTGGTAGGTAAGCTTCTGATGATCTTTTTTACATGATCAGCAGTAGAGTATCCTTTATCCAGAACCTTTAGTCTAGCTGTAAGTATTTGAAATCTGGAGAACATGGCTTCAACAGATTCAACTTCTTCCATCTTGAAGGCTTCATACTTCTGAATTAGAGCCAGAGCCTTTGTTTCCTTGACTTGAGAGTTTCCCTCATGAGTCATCTTTAAGGACTCAAACATGTCAAATGCAGTTTCTCTATTTGTGATCTTTTCATACTCAGTGTGAGATATTGCATTTAACAATATTGTTCTAGCCTTGTGGTGATTTCTAAATTCCTTTTTTTGGGCTTCTGTCATAGATTTTCTATCTACTTTCTTGCCATTCCCATCAATGGGATGAACATATCCATCTATGACCAAATCTCATAAATCAGCATCATAACCAAGGAAAAAACTTTCAATCCTGTCTTTCCAATAATCAAATTTTCCCCCATCAAACATAGGGGGTTTATTGCTGATTATGTCCCTTTCTTCATATTTGTTGTTAATGTTAGATATTGAAGTATCAGCCATAGTAACAACCAAATATATATCAAAGTTTTTCTCACTGGATCTTTTCTGTCACTGTGAAGTGGTAGCACACACAGAACCGGAGCTTTGATGCCAACTGAAGATGAGAAAATACTTAGAAGGGGGGTTGAATAAGTATGAAGATAAAAACTTAGAAATAAAAACTCAAGTATTTTTATCCTGGTTCGTTGAACTCAACTACTCCAGTCCATCCTTTCTAGAGTGATTTGCCTTTCTCAAACAAGGACTTAATCCACTATTTAATCAACTGATTACAATAGTAAGCACTAAGAACAACTGTTCAAAGTCTTCTCAAGAACTACTGATCCTAGCTGGATCTTCTTAAGGTTTTCTTACAATCAAATGTAATAATAAATACAAGTGTTAAGATGCTTCTACTAAAGCTTTATCACAACTGTGATTTTTCACTTAAGATTAAGAACAAAGAAATAATTCTAGCAAGAAGATATGAGTTGTATGGAGCTTTGATAATGAATTATTTTCAAGTGTTTCGTCAACTGAAGAAGATGAGTGGAGACTTGCTTTTATAGGCACAGTAATCCAAGAGTTTTTCACGTTGAGAAGTGTGTAACAAAAGGTCTGAGCCTTTTTTTTTGTCTTCACATCAAGTGACATTTCCTAGAAGAAGAAAGCACATAGAAATCCTTTTTGTCTGTGTTCTTGTGTCTAGCATAAATAAGGAAAGAGCCATTTGGATATTCCAACGGACATAATCTTTGAATTCTTCTTCAAAAATTTTCAGCAAGAATCATCAGAGTCTAATTTGATTAGAGCCTTCTGATGTTGATCAGAGTTTTGCTGAATCAGAGTCTTTGCAGCAAGTGTGCTTTTAGCGTGTATAAGTTCAGAGCAAAGTTTTGGGTCAGATCCTCAGTACTGACAGCGTTAGTACTCTCAGAGTCTTCTGAAGTAACTATGCTTGAGAAAACTATTCATACAGAATTCTTCATTGGTTCAGATGCTCCTGGCTTGCTTCAGATTCTTCTAGAGCTTCTGCTTCAGATCCTTCTAGAGGCAACGCTCAGGATCTTCTGATGGCAGCATTCAGAATCTTCTAATGGGTGCTTCTGACGCTTCAGAGCCTTGCATATTTTTTATGTTCAGATCTGATTTGCTTCTGGAGTGATATTTACTTTAATATCTGCAGCAAACATTCTTAAGAAAATTTTAGAGTACATAATTCTTAATTACAAAATTTCATAATAGTTATCATCAAAACATAGAGATATTATTAAGAACCAATCTGTCTTTTCTAAGAATTATGTACTCTAAAATTTGCTTAAGAATGTTTGCTGCAGATATTAAAGTAAATATCACTCCAAAAGCAAATTAGATCTGAACATAAAAAATATGGAAGGCTCTGAAGCATCAGAAGCACCCATTAGAAGACTCTTAATGCTGCCATCAGAAGATCCTGAGCGTTGCCTCGAGAAGGATCTGAAGCAGAAGCTCCAGAAGAATCTGAAGCAAGCCAAAAGCATCTGAACCAATGAAGAATTCTGTATGAAGAGTTTTCAAGCATAGTTACTTCAGAAGACTCTGAGAGTACTAACGCTGCCAGTACTGAGGATCTGACCCAAAACTCTGCTCTGAACTTATACACGCTAAAAGCACACTTGCTGCAAAGACTCTGATTCAGCAAAACTCTGATCAACATCAGAAGGCTCTGATCAAATTAGACTCTGATGATTCTTGTTGAAAATTATTGAAGAAGAATTCAAAGATTATGTCCGTTGGAATATCCAAACGACTCTTTCCTTATTTATGCTAGACACAAGAACACAGATAAAAAGGATTTCTCTGTGCTTTCTTCTTCTAGGAAAGGTCACTTGATGTGAAGACAAAAAAAAGGCTCAGACCTTTTGGTACACACTTCTCAACGTGAAAAACTCTTGGATAAATGTGCCTATAAAAGCAAGTCTCCACTCATCTTCTTCAGTTGACGAAACACTTGAAAATAATTCATTATCAAAGCTCTCATACAACTCATATCTTCTTGCTAGAATTATTTCTTTGTTCTTAATCTTAAGTGAAAAATCACAGTTGTGATAAAGCTTTATTAGAAGCATCTTAACACTTGTATTTATTATTACATTTGATTGTAAGAAAACCTTAAGAAGATCCATTTAGGATCAGTAGTTCTTGAGAAGACTTTGAACAGTTGTTCTTAGTGCTTACTATTGTAATCAGTTGATTAAATAGTGGATTAAGTCCTTGTTTGAGAAAGGCAAATCACTCTAGAAAGGGTGGACTGGAGTAGTTGAGTTCAACGAACCAGGATAAAAATACTTGAGTTTTTATTTCTAAGTTTTTATCTTCATACTTATTCAACCCCCCTTCTAAGTATTTTCTCATCTTCAGTTGGCATCAGAGCTCCGGTTCTGTGTGTGCTACCACTTCACAGTGACAGAAAAGATCCAGTGAGAAAAACTTTGATATATATTTGGTTGTTACTATGGCTGATACTTCAATATCTAACATTAACAACAAATATGAAGAAAGGGACAGAATCAGCACTAAACCCCCTATGTTTGATGGGGAGAAATTTGATTATTGGAAAGACAGGATTGAAAGTTTTTTCCTTGGTTATGATGCTGATTTATGGGATTTGGTCATAGATGGATATGTTCATCCCATTGATGGGAATGGCAAAAAAGTAGATAGAAAATCTATGACAGAATCCCAAAAGAAGGAATTTAGAAATCACCACAAGGCTAGAACAATATTGTTAAATGCAATATCTCACACTGAGTATGAAAATATCACAAATAGAGAAACTGCATTTGACATGTTTGAGTCCGTAAAGATGACTCATGAGGGAAACTCTCAAGTCAAGGAAACAAAGGCACTAGCTCTAATTCAGAAGTATGAAGCCTTCAAGATGGAAGAAGTTGAATCTGTTGAAGCCATGTTCTCCAGATTTCAAATACTTACAGCTGGACTAAAGGTTCTGGATAAAGGATACTCTACTGCTAATCATGTAAAAAAGATCATCAGAAGCTTACCTATCAGATGGAGACCTATGGTGACTGCGCTGAAAATGGTTAAAGATCTGAACAAGATCTCCTTGGAGGAACTAATCAGTTCACTGAGGAGTCATGAAATTGAACTTGAGGAAGATGAACCTCAAAAGAAAGGTAAGTCAATTGCCTTAAAATCTAATAAATCTGCTAAAGTATTGCAGGTAATAGAGGAAAGCTCTGAAGAATCCTCATCTGAAGATGAAGATGAATTATCCATGTTGTCCAGAAGAATAAACAAACTCTGGAAGCATAAAGGAAAGAAGTTCAGAAACTTCAGGAAGCCTGACCAAAGAAAAGAATCTTCTGGACACAGAAGATCTGGAAAAAAGGAGGTTGTCTGCTACGAATGTAAAGAACCGGGAATTACAAAAATGAATGTCCAAAGTTGTTGAAAGAAAAGCCTAAAAGAAAATCTGATAAGAAGAAGAAGGTTCTAATGGCTACCTGGGATGATTCAGATACATCTGAATCTGAATCTGAGTCAGAAGAGGAATGTGCCAACGTAGCATTGATGGCTGACATAGAAGATCAGGAGGAAGGAATTTCAGGATCTGAATCTGACTCTGACGCTGAAGAGGTAATGGCTAAACTCACTAAAGATGAACTCATCAAAGTGTTATCAGAAGTTCTGAAGAGCTATAACAATATTAAGCTCAAATACAAGAAACGTTAAAGCAATCTTGTATCTGAGAATAATATTCTCAAATCAGAAGTAGCTGAGCTAAATGAAAAGAACTTAAAATTGAAAAAATGATTCTGAATTAGCTCAACAAGACTCTGATTCTGAAACTGAGTCTGAATGCAAAAATATTTTGGAAAAATATGACTATAGCTTTCAGAAGTTTCTTGCGCTAAAAGCATAGACAGAAGCAAAATGGCTTCTATGATCTATGGAGTTAGCAGAACTAACAGAAAAGGAATTGGATATAAATCTTCCTCTGGAAAGGATTTAAATCCAAAATCTGTTGATAAAATTATCATCAAGAAGACTCCTTTATATTACCACTTTAAATTTGGTCACTTGAATGATATTGAACACACTCGTTCTGAAAAAGAACATTCATGTGTTTAAATCTAAGGCTAGTCAAAATAAACCTTATGTTGAAAAACAGAAGTTTAGACAAACCTTCAGAACAACTAACCCAAAAGGACCCAAGAAGATTTGGGTACCTAAAAGTAAAATAATTCCTGTTGCAGACGTTCTTAGCAGCAAGGCCAGGACGCCAATCATGGTACCTGGACTCTGGATGCTCGCGACACATGATAGGTGAAAGGCCTATGTTCCAAAGTCTGGAGCTTAGATCTGGAGCTGATGTGAAATTTGGAGGGAATCAGAAGGGCAAGATCATTGGATCTGGCACTATTGGAAATGGTAACCTTCCCTCTATCACTAATGTTTTACTTGTAGAAGGATTAAAGCATAATCTATTGTCTATAAGTCAATTAAGTGACAATGGTTTATGACATAGTCTTTAATCAAAAATGTTGTAAATCTATTAGTCAAAAGGATGGCTCAATCCTATTTAGTGGAAAGAGGAAGAACAACATTTATAAAATAAATCTTTCAGAACTTAAGGTTCAGAATGTTAAATGCCTCTTGTCTGTTAATGAGGAGCAATGGGTCTGGCATAGAAGATTAGGGCATATTAATATGAGAAGTATATCTCAGATTAATAAACTTAATCTTGTCAGAGGACTTCCTAAGTTGAAGTTCACCTCAGACGCTCTTTGTGAAGCATGTCAAAAAGGGAAGTTTTCAAAATCCTCTTTTAAATCAAAAAATGTTGTTTCTACTTCCAGACCATTAGAATTACTTCATATTGATCTGTTTGGACCAGTGAAAACTGCATCCATCAGAGGCAAAGAAGTATGGATTAGTCATTGTTGATGACTATAGTAGATGGACATGGGTAAAGTTCTTAAAACACAAGGATGAGTCACATTCTGTGTTCTTTGACTTCTGCAAACAAGTCCAGAATGAAAAAGATTTCAAAATTATAAAAGTCAGAAGTGATCATGGTGGTGAATTTGAAAACAAATATTTTGAAAAATATCTTAATAAAAATGGCATTGCTCATGATTTTTCCTGTCCTAGAACTCCACAACAAAATGGAGTTGTAGAGAGGAAAAATAGAACTCTGCAAGAAATGGCCAGAACCATGATCAATGAGACTAATCTGGAAAAAGCACTTTTGGGCAGAAGCAATCAACACAGCCTGTTACATTCAGAACAGAGTGTCCGTAAGACCTCTTCTGGAGAAGACTCCCTATGAATTGCGGAAGAACATAAAGCCCAACATTTCATATTTTCATCTTTTTGGATGTATTTGCTATATGTTGAATACTAAAGAAAATCTGAACAAGTTTGATTCTAAAGCACAGAAGTGTTTCATGTTTGGGTATTCTGAACGCTCTAAAGGCTACAGAGTATACAATACTGAAACACAGATTGTGGAAGAATCTATTCATGTTAGATTTGATGATAAGCTTGGCATTAAAAAGCCAAAGTAGTTTGAAAATTCTGCAGATAGAGAAGTAGTCTTCACAGACTCTGAAGGCTCAGAGGCAGACAAAGCTCAAGTGAAGGAACCAAAAGCAACGCCAGATGCAATTCCTTTGACTTCTCAGATGAACAACTTAAATATTTCTGAAGAATCAACTGTTAGAGGATCATCTTCTAGAATCAAAGCTTCTCATCCAGAGAATGTGATTATTAGAAAGAAGGATGACCCTATCAGAACAAGATCCTTCCTCAGATCATCTGAAGCATCATTATTTGGATTGGTGTCAGTAATTGAACCAACTTCTGTAGATGAAGCTCTGCAAGACAATGATTGGATTATTGCCATGCAAGAAGAGCTAAATCAGTTCACCAGAAATGATGTGTGGGGACTTAGTTCCAAGACCAAAAGGATTCAACATAATTGGAACTAAGTGGGTCTTCAGAAATAAGCTTAATGGGAAAGGAGAAGTTGAAAGAAATAAGGCAAGGCTTGTTGCTCAAGGGTACAGTCAACAAGAAGGTATTGATTACACTGAAACTTATGCTTCAGTGGCAAGGTTAGAATCTATACGCCTTCTTATTTCATTTGCTGCACAATATAACATCACTCTATATCAGATGGATGTTAAAAGTGCCTTTCTAAATGGTATTATAGAAGAAGAAGTTTATGTTCACCAGCCTCCTGGTTTTGAGAATGAAAACTTCCCAGAACATGTTTTCAAACTAAAGAAATCTCTGTATGGTTTAAAACAAGCTCCCAGAGCTTGGTATGAGAGATTAAGCAATTTTTCTTCTGGAGAAAAATTTCATCAGAGGCAAAGTGGACACACCACTCTTTTGTAAAATATTTAAGAAAGATCTTCTAATTTGTCAAATATATGTGGATGATATCATATTTGGATCTACCAATACTATGCTGGGAAAGGCGTTTGCTCAATGTATGCAGGCAGAATTTGAAATGAGCATGATGGGAGAATTGAGATTCTTTCTGGGAATTCAAGTCAACCAAACTCCAGAGTGCACTTACATTCATCAGACCAAATATGTTAAAGAACTTCTGAAGAAGTTTAACATGACTGATAGTAAGATGGCAAAGACTCCCATGCATCCAACTAGTTCACTAGGCAAGGAAGAGGTAAGTAAGAAAGTAGATCAGAAACTCTACAGAGGTATGAGAGGATCTCTTCTCTACTTAACTGCTTCTAGACCTGACATTTTGTTCAGTGTATGCTTGTGTGCAAGATTCCAATCAGATCCTAGAGAATCACACTTAACAGTTGTTAAGAGGATTCTAAGGTATCTGAAAGGTACTTCTAATGTGGGTTTGTGTTATAGAAAATCTGATGATTTCAAATTAGTTGGATTCTGTGATGCTGATTATGCTGGAGACAGAGTGGAAAGAAAAAGTACTTATGGAAGTTGTCAATTTCTAGGAAGAAATCTAATCTCTTGGTACAGCAAGAAGCAACCCACAATTGCACTATCAACTACAGAGGCAGAATATATTGCTGCTGCTGGATGTAGCACGCAGATGCTCTGGATGAAAAGTCAGCTAGAAGACTATCAGATATTTGAAAGTAACATTTCTATATTCTGTGATAATACATCTGTTATATGTTTGTCTAAAAACCCCATTTTACACTCTAAGGCAAAACATATAGAAATTAAACATCATTTCATCAGAGACTATGTTCAGAAGGGAATTATAAACTTAGCCTTTGTTGATACAGATCATCAATGGGAAGATATTTTCACAAAACCCCTTGTTGAAGATAGATTCAAATTTATTCTGAAAAATATTGGTATGGATTTGTGTCCAGAATAATATTTGTCAGAAGCAAATTTTACAGATGATAAATGTTTATCACTCTGAAGTATTTCATCTGTTGCTTATTATATTTATGTTTATTTGTGTGTATCTGAACTAACCAATCTCAGAGGATCTGAATGTTGGTTAACGTTTCATTTCTCAAGAGAATTCAGAAGCACATGCAAGCAAACACGTGTCACTCTAAATCTGCAAAGATGGTGTTGTACACTACTGAAGAGACGTTTGAGGTATGGTTTGAATAGTGAAAATCTTGATTTTCCCCCCCAATTTGTCAGAATCAATTAATGCTTGAAATGATTTTTATTCTCTTTCATTAATTGACATTAATTGCTATGTGTAAACGTGCTTTGATTGTCTGTTTGAATGTCTAATTGTTTTTCTATAAATACCACATCTCTCACCACTTTCACACTTTTCACAACACAAGCAAGTTTATGCATTTCTGTCTTCTTTTCTCTCTTCACAAAAACCCTAAACCCTTGTCAAAATCATCTTCAATGGCAACTTCATCTTCTACAACAGCTCAGTTTCAATCAACCATGGCTGCAGTTACTTCTGCAAATATGGGTGTGGCTCCATACACGACACCTAAAAGGACTTTGTTAACTCCTGTTGATAAACTTGAAGTTCTCTGTGAATCAATGGTGGAATTTGATTCATTAGCCGAAAATGGATTTGAATTTCGTTCAATAGTTGATGCTCAAGGCTGGGTAAAATACTTTGACAGATTATTTGGACCAGTTTACCCTCATCTGGTGAAAGAATTCTGGATACATGCTTCTGTTTACCCCAAATTCATCTTGTCTTCTGTTCTGGGTAAGGAGATTATAATTATAGAAGATCTAATCAGGAAACTCATAGGGTATGAGGAGACTGATGGAGTATCTCATCTGCCAGCTGGGCGTGTAGACATGGAAGAAGTATATGAGGAAGTCATGACTTCTGGACAGGCCTCTAACAAATTTAAAGATTTGAAGCCTGGCTACAAAATCTGGGCAAAGATTTTTATGGGATGCATTCATCACAGAAAATCTACAAATTCTCCAAACTATGTGAACAATGAACAGCTCTACTTCATGTACTGTTTAAGTCAGAGCACTAAGGTAGATCTTCCTTACATTCTGTTCATGCATTTATGGAATCATATCAATGCTTCAAGAGAATCTGTAAAAGATAAGGGTCAGAAGATCAGAACATGGATTCCCTTTGGAAGGTTAATTTCAGATATTCTGACAGAAAATGGACTGGTGACTGCTCTGTATGCTGCTGGAGTCAAAGATGAACTTGAATCTATTGTTGGAAAACCTCTGAATGCCAAGAGTCTTCAAAGACTAAAAAATTGTAGAGGAACTCACATATGGACCCAAGAAGCTGAATATCTCTAAACTCAGTCAGAAGTGAATTCCAGTTGAAAACTACCCACTGTTCTGTGCTGAAGAACCAAGAGAAATAATTGTGAGATATATTGATTCTTGCAAGGCAGATGGAATGCCCATTCCTGCAGATATTCTGAAAAGAGCAAGGGAACCAATGCCTGATGGAGGAAATGAGAACACAAGGAAAAGAGGTCAATCAAAAGCAGAAGAAGTTGTTGTTCAGAAGAAGCCCAAAGTTGCTGACAAGCCTCAAAAGCTTATCAAGAGGAAAGCATCTGGAGACGCTCCCTCTATTCCCACAAAGCGTATCAAGATTAAAGGTACCAAATATTTTGTATCCTCTTTCAATAACATTGTTTTAAATGAATCAACATTCAATTCTATTCCAAAACCACCTCCTACTCAGAAACAATCTGTTCCTGCTCCATCTCATAATTCTGAACCATTAAAAATTCCTTCCCCACAAAAATCATCCGATCCTGTTTCCACCACTCCTGTAAAACCTTCTACTAATCAATCATCTGCACCAACACCAACAACAACAACACCAGCAAATCAAACTCCACCACCTATAACAAAACCAACAGAACAATCTGAACAACAACAACCAGAAAAACAACCACAATCAAACATATCTGAACCTATTGCATCTGCACAAGTTATTTCTAAACCTATACAATCTAATCAAGTGGCATCTGATCCACCTACATCTGATCCATCTACATCTGATCCACCTACATCCGAACCACCTACATCTGAACCACCTACATCTGAACCTCCATCAAAACTTTCTGAGAATCCATCAGAATCAACCAACCCATCTGAAACAAATATCCCTGAGACAGAGGTTCTAAATGTTACACCTCTTAAAACTGTTTTTGAAGTGTCCTCTATGTCTTATACTCCAACCACATCCTAAAATTCATCAGAATCTGATATACACCCAGATTTTCTGATATCTCCCTCTCTCAGAAATCTTGAAGTTAACCAACCAGAACCACCTATTTCTTCTGAAATTCTCATTCCCAATCCTATCCCAACACCTAAGCCAAGGACATCTGAGTGTGTTCCCTCTGCTTCGTGTAAACTGTTTTCATCTGATAAACTTCCCTCTGGTTTCAAATTCAAAAATTTCTACACCAGAATTGAACCATCTGACACTATCACTCATCTTAAACCCAAACTTACCATCATTCTACCATCTGTTCTTCAAACGTATATTAAAGAACTGCCAGAAATGATTTCATCAGAACCTATTTTATCTGATAAATCTGCATTCACTCCTTACTCTGATACCCCATTTGATGTTGTTTCCTATGCATCAAATGCCAAACCATTTCTGTTGAATGCTTTAACCAGATCAAAAAATGCCAATTCATCTGATCCTCCATCCATACACTTCTACCCTCGTCCTCTGATCACCATTCCAAAGTTCACCATTCCACCTTCACCCCAACCCAAGCCAATCACATTGGAAACTTTTCTAAACCCAAAACCTAGGCTGAATATTGATCATTTATTTACAAGTTTTTTGAAAGAAATAGAGATGTATTTAGGCTCTGTACAGAGGAAGTGTTCATCAATAATGGATGCAAATGAATCTGATGCTATTTGGAATAGCTTCATAAACAGATTCAATACTGTAGCATCAAATCTGAAGAACGTATGTTCTGATGATGCGAAGTTCAGATTTGCTGAAACTGCTAGAAGTTTATTCTGGACTGTTAAAAGATTTGCACCATTGCTTCTTAAAAATGCTTCTTCATCATCATCTTAGAGGGAGTTATAATTATTCTCTTTTCAATTAAACAAAATTTCTGATGTTTTTTGTCATCATCAAAAAGGGGGAGATTGTTAGAACACAGATTGGTTCTTAATAATATCTCTATGTTTTGATGATAACTATTATGAAATTTTGTAATTAAGAATTATGTACTCTAAAATTTGCTTAAGAATGTTTGCTGCAGATATTAAAGTAAATATCACTCCAGAAGCAAATCAGATCTGAACATAAAAAATATGCAAGGCTCTGAAGCGTCAGAACCACCCATTAGAAGATTCTGGATGCTGCCATCAGAAGATCCTGAGCGTTGCCTCCAGAAGGATCTGAAGCAGAAGCTCCAGAAGAATTTGAAGCAAGCCAGAAGCATCTGAACCAATGAAGAATTATGTATGAAGAGTTTTCAAGCATAGTTACTTCAGAAGACTCTGAGAGTACTAACGCTGCCAGTACTGAAGATCTGACCCAAAACTCTGCTCTGAACTTATACACGCTAAAAGCACACTTGCTGCAAAGACTCTGATTCAGCAAAACTCTAATCAACATCAGAAGGCTCTGATCAAATTAGACTCTGATGATTCTTGCTGAAAATTGTTGAAGAAGAATTCAAAGATTATGTCCGTTGGAATATCCAAACGACTCTTTCCTTATTTATGCTAGACACAAGAACATAGACAAAAAGGATTTCTCTGTGCTTTCTTCTTCTAGGAAAGGTCACTTGATGTGAAGCCAAAAAAAGGCTCAGACCTTTTGGTACACACTTCTCAACGTGAAAAACTCTTGGATCACTGTGCCTATAAAAGCAAGTCTCCACTCATCTTCTTCAGTTGACGAAACACTTGAAAATAATTCATTATCAAAGCTCTCATACAACTCATATCTTCTTGCTAGAATTATTTCTTTGTTCTTAATCTTAAGTGAAAAATCATAGTTGTGATAAAGCTTTATTAGAAGCATCTTAACACTTGTATTTATTATTACATTTGATTGTAAGAAAACCTTAAGAAGATCTAGTTAGGATCAGTAGTTCTTGAGAAGACTTTGAACAGTTGTTCTTAGTGCTTACTATTGTAATCAGTTGATTAAATAGTGGATTAAGTCCTTGTTTGAGAAAGGCAAATCACTCTAGAAAGGGTGGACTGGAGTAGTTGAGTTCAATGAACCAGGATAAAAATACTTGAGTTTTTATTTCTAAGTTTTTTATCTTCATACTTATTCAACCCCCCTTCTAAGTATTTTCTCACCTTCAGACAGAAGAGGCCCCAAAAAGTCTATGTCACAGAGATCAAAGATTTCAACCTCTAGGATGAGTTTCGACCTCTTGCATCTATTAACAAGGATCTTTGTGGGGATTATTTGTTCATAGCTTCAAATCTGGGGACTCTTTCCCCGTGGGAACGAGGATTGAGGGAAAAGTTCCCCCGATGACACTTCGAGACAGGGACCGAGGAAGTACCCTTTGCCCGCAAATTCCCCGACTCTGACCATATTATTTAACTTTTATATATAATATATTACATAAAATATAATTATATGATTTTGCATGTTTTTTTATAATAAATAATTAATATATTAGGAAATGAAATGTCATTAGTGGATCATTTTATTTTATTTTTCATTGTATAATATGTTGTTTCACCATCCAAATACCTAACCCTAAAAAAGTTCACCCATTACATACAGTGTATACACCATCTCCTCTTCTTATTTTCTCAATTCTCTTTGTCCCCTTCATTCCTCATTTCTTATATTCTCATCATCACAACAATCACTCTTTTTTGTTCACATTGCTTATGGCAATTACTCTTCAACTTCAATATACTTCAATTAGTAACATGTTTTTCATTCAATTAGTAAAATAGGGGTTATATTTTCTCAACTGCAAGTGCTTTTGCATTTTTATGTTACTGATGCAAGATTTGTTTTTAGTTTAAAAAAAAAGATGCAAAATATATATTTTTTAACATAATAACAACGAAATACTAGTGTCATAGTTTTGATCGAAAAGTATATAAACTTTCTAAAGATTCAATCTCTGTTTATCTCTGATTATATGTGCAAATCTATGAGGCCGGGGATGGGGAAAAAATATTCCCCTGTGGCGAGGATCGAGGGCAGAGCTTCGGAAAATATTGAGAGCGAGGCGGGAATTGGGGAAGCATCTTTCGCATATTCCTTACCCCGTTGACATCCTTACTGGTCGAATTTCGTAAATTATGCACATCTTTGAAGAGGCTGGACCAGTAGAGGTCAGTTTGGTCAATCTTCGATGTACTTGCATGTTTGCCATAAGCGGAGGCATGACAATGGGTGATTACACTTTCAATTTCCTCTTTAGGGATGCACCGTCAGAAGATACCGTCGGCGCCTCTTTTGAATAATATGGATTCATCTTAGTAGAATTGTTGGATGTTTTAGAGCTTGATATAAGTTTTCATTAAAACGTTTTCAAAAATTATGTGTCATTGTGTTGATTGCATACCAAATTCGTGTAAACTAATGTGATGAATTCTGAAAATTGTTGTTCTTATTGGTTATGTTAAAAAATGTTAAAGTTGATGATAAATTTTAATCAAATCGATGTAATATATGTTGATTTATGTCTATTTGATTGTTTTTAATGATTTATAATTAATAACATCCATAATTATCGATCATCCAAAGATTTGTTGACTGCCTCAAACTTAAGTGGTATTACTTACAGTCTTGGTAGTTTGCTATATCAAATAGTAAGTATTTTTTAGGGAGAACGAATCCAAAAAAAAATATATTGATCAGTTAATTAAAAATAAATAACGACGATATTGATTAAGAGTGTGTATCATGTTGATGTCTTCTAAATAAAAATTTGAACAAAGCTATAAATTAGAATACATTTATATAAAGCATAAATAGAACAAAATATATTTTTATTAGTCAACAAGTAAAAAATAAAAAATTATTTATTTATCTAAAACTAACTTATTTAAATATCTTTTAAATAAAAATTGAAGTAAATTATAATAAAATAATTTTGAGCTAGTGAAAAATAGCTAAAATATAAATATTTTATTAATATTGAATTATCCCATTGCATGATTTGAGCTAGTAAAAAAATAGTTAAAATATAAATATTTTATTAATATTGAGTTAATGATTTTGAGCTAGTAAACAATAGTTAAAGTATAAATATTGAATTAATGATTTTGAGCTAGTAAAAAATAGTTAAAATATAAATATTTTATTAATATTGAATTACCTCATTGCATGATTTTTGAGCAAGTAATAAAGGGGTTGAAAAATCAGAAAATATATTAAAGAAAGAAAGATGAAAAAAAATAAGTGTTTAGAATTGAAGTAAAATAAATAGCCTTTATTGTTATTACAAGGGAGAAAGAAAAACATTGGAGGTCTGGTATATTTGATGGAAAGGCATGAGTAGTCGTGTAAATAAAGAGAGTACTAAACTGCGACGGAATAAACATCCATCAGCGGGGATAGCTCAGTTGGGAGAGCGTCAGACTGAAGATCTGAAGGTCGCGTGTTCGATCCACGCTCACCGCATTTTATAATCTCTTTTTCCGAGTTTTTTCTGCCATAATACGGTATAGTTATTTTCTATTCCTGCTAATTAAAAAACATATCACCAATTCCATTGTCGTCCAGCGGTTAGGATATCTGGCTTTCACCCAGGAGACCCGGGTTCGATTCCCGGCAATGGAAATTTTGGTTTTCTGCCATTTCTCTTCAATTAGCTTAGCCTAATACACATTTATATAACTATCCTCTTCAATTACCTAAGTAAATCTTAAACTCATCTTTTTATCTATATAAATTATATTTTCTTTATTAACTTAGCCTAATACACATTTATATAACTATCCTCTTCAATTACCTAAGTAAATCTTAAACTCATCTTTTTATCTATATAAATTATATTTTCTTTATCAATTCAAACTTTTTTATTTTTTTTATTCATATTCAACAAAATTATAATATACTCACTTTTTAATTAATATAAATTATATTTTCTTTATCGATTCAAATTTCTTTTTTATTCATATGTAAATAAATCTCTAAACTCATCTTTTTATCAATATAAATTATATTTTCTTTATCAATTCAAACTTTTCTTTTTTATTCATATGCAACAAAATTATACTCTATACTCACTTTTTAATCATTATAAATTTATTCTACAAAAATCTATATTTAAATTAAAGAGCCTCTTTTTTTAATATAAATTATATTTTCTTTATCAATTAAAACATTTTTATTCATATGCAATAAACTCACTTTTTAATCATTATAAATTTATTCCTAAAAAAATCTATACTTAATTGAAGAGTCTCTTTTATCAATATAAATTATATTTTCTTTATCAATAAAAACTTTTTATTCATATGCAACAAAATTATAATATACTCATTTTTAATCATTATAAACTTATTCAACATCAAATCTATACTTAAATTGAAGAGCCTCTTTTATCAATATAAATTATATTTTCTTATCAATTAAACTTTTTTTTCACAGTACCAAAATTATAATATACTCAATTTTTAATCATTATAAATTTATTCTACAAATTTTTTATTCTTTATATATACATTGTGGAGATTAGGTGTGGTTTTTTTTCTCTCCTTCATTATTAAAATAAATTATGAGGGAGAGAAAAAAAAAAAGAATGACACATAATTTCCACCATTTATTTTTAAAATCTAATGGTTCATATTATTTTTCATGTTTTCATCATAAAAATGACATTCATATGATATGTCATCTCACTCTATGATATAGTATAAACATAATTACTTGTAGAATAATCAAATATCATTAAAAAAATGTAATAGCATAAAACATAGTTAAAATATCTTTTTATTAGAAATCTAAAATTACTTGTAGAATAATTTATAAAAATTAAAAAGTATAATTTTTTTATGCATACGAGAAAAATATATAAAATTTGATCATTTTATAGAGAAAAAAATAATATTTAAGACTTAATTAGTCACAAGATTCCTTAATCTAATAAACGTTTTAGATTAGTCCTTTAAAAATCGTTTTGTTAGTCAAATTAGTCCTTTTCTATTAAATATTGCGAAAAACTGTTAAGTTGTGATGATATGACACAACCGTGTTACAAAAGTCAAAATAGTGAGTCATCCATTTAGATAATGGACTAAATTGAAACCTTATAATTAGTTAAAGGATCAATCCAAGACAATAACGGAACTGTGATTAAAGTGATTAGACCAAGTTTCGTAATATTTGACCATATCTTAATCGGTTATTTACCAGATTTGAATTTCATAACATTTTGAATTAACGCAATCAAAATTTTTTATCAAAAGAATCTTGAATTTAATGACATTAAACTATATCTTTGTTATATTCTTTGTGAGATATTTGATCGAACTCTAGTATGGTCGAAAGGTAGCTTCTGGTTCGACAGATATTAAGCATGAGGTCGAAGTTTGTTCGCATGTTGCTGTCGGAGTAATACGTGTGGTAGTCAAAAGTTTGTTCTAACATGCATTAATCAATATTGTTAGGTTGTTAGCATATTAGATTGGGTCTTACTTATAAGTCAAGTGTTTAAATTAGCTTGTAATGGATAATTGTTAAAAAGTTCATTAGGTTAGTTTTTTATAAATAGGATGTTAGTTTCTCAATCTTAGAATAAGAAAAAATAGAAGATAAAATCTTAATTTCAATTTCAATATATTTTAATTTTTAATTTAGGGTATATAATTATATGTACATTATATAATGATTTCAATATATAAAAATTATATAATTATATGTGTATAATTATAAAGATACTATAATTAATTACATAGGTTATTATATAATTACATATAATGTGTATGCTATTTCCTACATTAAGTATTATCACTCATTAATGGTACTAAATGGATAATATCCTTAAGAAACACAAGGTTTGCTATTTTTTAAAAGGGAACACAGGGCATTAAATGTGAGAATCAATTATGATACTAACTTAAAAATAATTGTATACTATTAAATGTGAGAGTCTAATATCCTATTATCCAGATCATATAATGTTTAGGGATCCCTTCTAAGAAACACTAGTACAATTCTTGAAGGGGATTGTCCTTTCACATTTTATATTATGATCTTTACTTATACAATAGTATCTTGAAATATTATCACTACTGTAAAATTATTTTATATTAACATTACATTAATTTTAATCTCTTCGTATATATCTACCATCGGCAAATTAAAAATTTGAATATAGTTTTATTTGTTTCAGTTTGTATACATTGTTTTGAAAACTAAAATATCTTGGAATCATTTTGTGGACAATTAAACAATTAGATATAAAATATGTAATAATATAATATTGATATGATAGATACTTATCTTATCATAATAATAGATAAGTATATGAGATGAGAAACACATTATATGATTTATTTTTTTTATCATTTAAGTGTTTGATATACACTTAATAGTAATATGATAAATATATATTATATTTAACTATTTAAACAACCTTATAAAGTAATTATATTTTTAAAAATAATTATTTTAAATACTTTAATGTTATTAAATTTAAAAAAAATAGATAGTAACAATTAAAATAATTTAACTTAATTATTAAAATTTTGTTGATAGCACTAAGTAAATAATTTCTACTTTTTCATGAATAAATAAGTATTGTATTATATATGTTAGATATTTTAATAAAAATGTGATGTAAATGATATATTTTAAAATTTTACCATTACAAGAAAAATAACATATATTGTATAAGTAAAAAAATTTACCATTACAAGAAAAATAATATATATTAGGCAAGTAAAAATTTACCATTACAAAAAAATTAATTTTTAATATTTATTAATTAAATAATATTTATATTTTTAAAATTATAAATAGTAAAATTATTTCAAATATTGTAATTTAATAAATTCATTTATTATTTAAAAATATTTTTTTCATATATTAAAGAAATACACGAATTATCTGCAGAATACTTTCGAAGGAAAACCTGTGAAACTACCTGCGAGTTTATATTGTAAAATAGACGAAAGTGGAAGTGCAGCAAATTTCGCAGGAATTCTAGACCTTACCTGCGACATTTATTTTACAATAATAAAACAACTTGCCTGCGGATTTAACTGCAAATCTGTCGCAGGAAAGATATTCATGGAAACCTCAAATTCACTGGAAATTTCGCAGAGATTCCTGCGAAGTTTGCTGTGGAGTTTGCTGGGAACTACACTGCAATGTATGCTGCGTAAATTAGTATTTTTTTTTTAAATTAGTTATATTTTACTCTTAATAAATGAAATTATAAACCATAATTGACATATTGATTTCAAAATATGTTTTGAGACATTTTTTAATTTTATATTGAACCTTATATTTTTTAAAAATTTTACTATATCAATTGGCTTTTTTAAAGAAAATTTATTTATTTAATTTTTTTTATTGTTGTTAAAATTTAAAAAAATTAAACTTTTTTTAAAGAGTGGAGTATGATTACATTCGGTAACCGCAATTACCATCCCTTTCAACATTGACGATACGGTCGATGTATTTGTGCATAAAATCGACATCTCGTCGATGAATGAAATTTTTGGTGGAATCGGGGTCGGAGGCGGTTTGCTTATGCAGGCTCTTTTCATGACACTTTTTGAGATTTAGGAGTCGGTGAGTCTGGATAAAGTTTGTCAACGTGCTCATAATAAGAAGGAGATCGTGTAGTCGAGTTGTCATTCAGTGTAAGCTTCATTCTTTGGAGCACCTTTTGTCTTTACTGGTTGAGAAGGCGGTTTCATGTCGCTTCCCATTCAATCAAATAGATATTTGGTTTACCTTCTTCCATGCATCCATCATCATCAAACTAAGCCTTTTCCAATGAGGGAAAACTCCATCCATTCTTATTGGCTCGCCTAGTTTCAAATTTTGTAGCAATAACACAAGCACACGGAAGGCCATAGGTTTTCACAATAGTGCAACTACATTTTATGCTATCGAAACCTGTAGTTTCAGCTCGTTTGACCTTGTGAAAAATTATAGTTCAAGCCCGGTCGAGACATATTGCCGATCATTGAGAATAAAGAATGTTGTCTTTAAATAGATGTTCCAATATCGTTACACTCCGACCAAATGTTGTTTGTATCTCATTATGTTAGTTTTTAATCATGAGATTTACGGAGTCCCAATCTTAACACAAATATCCCTTGCTATTACCCAACCAGTTTTTCAAACTAGCATGTGCCGACTCAACTATGTTGGTGGTTGTATTTCCAAGGTGTCGGACATTATCAGTCCACGCACATACTATTTCTCTTTCACTTGATCAAGAATGGTGCTTTCAATGTATTTCAATAAAGCATGATACTTTTCACACACTTTCCAAAATTAAATGACGGAAACGACATATAATTCATTTGTGGGAGAATTTAGTATAACGATTTCATGCATCCATTATTTTTTTCAACAATCACACCGACCTTCACCAATTATCCACCCTCGAGCTCTACTTGTTTTTCCCCCACCGCAGGTTTAGCCTGACTTTCACATTCTTTGTTATGTGATATCAAAAAAGTAATGCATTAGAAGAAGGAAATACCTTTGCAGCCCCGTTCATCAACGCGATATCACAGTCGGTAACAACCGTTTTAGGCATCTCAACTTGATCCTTCAAAAGTGACTGACACACCTCTAATGCCCATGTAAAATTGTCCTCTTTTTCACACTCCAGAAAACAAAACAACGAAATATGTCTTCTCGGTATACGTAATACCAACCATCTCAAATAAAGGAAGTCTATACTTGTTGGTCTTGTGGTAGAATCAAGAATGCGCATTGTCAAGAACGTGTTGAACAACTTTATCGAATTCGGATGAGTCCAAAAAATATCTCAGATCGCAATTCCATCGTCTCAAGTTCTGTACCAGGACACATAACTGTTATCATCCAATTTCAATAGATGTTGCTCTCACTTCTATCTCCCTTAATCGACTTGTTGGTGCAGTATCAAATGTTATACACTTGCCTTATATTTGATATATTGTCGGGTTACTTTCGTTTCAATGTGGCAAGTATATTTTTCGGTTGGACAAAATTCAAGGTCATGTCACTAATACATGTCTTCTCTTCCAGCTTGAGTTGGCATACACTAGGATGACCTTGTAACTTTAAGCACAATTCATGGTTATGCAAACGAAAAATAACACTAAATTTCCACTTTTGATACTCAACATGTAACCACGAATCCTAGAAGGACGTTTACATTTTCTACTACCGGTGCCGTCTAAGGACGTTTACATTTTCTACTACCGGTGCCGTCTCTTTTAAACTTCCATAGAGGAGTATGATATTTCTCACTTCTTTCACACAACAAAGTTACAAAAGCATTTCTTCTTTTCTAACCATTATTTGATCTTCCTATAATCACACAAAAACCAAGTCTAGTTGCAGTCCTACAAATTCACGTGAGCATACTATCATGATCATCAAACTCTTTCTTGTTATTAAAGTTAACACTGACATCTACCGACTTTACGACAACCCCTTGAACATTCGGAGAAACATCATTTGTGGAAACTAATTCTTTTGAGATATTATCGGAGTGCACCATATCTATTTGTGTACAATAAGAAAAATAAACAAAAATTACAAATCTGCTGTAAAAAACAGAACAGGCACGTTCCAGAGGTGTACATCCAGAAGTTTTCATCTTCAACATGTTGCAGAGGTACAGCTCCGGAAGCAACGTTACTTTTTTTTTTCAAAACTTTGATGATTAATGTGAGCAATGTAGTGGACAACGTGCAATCTTTACCTGAAATTATATATTCTCTTGCTTCCTTTGATTTGTTGCACGAAAAAGATGGAGTTTTGGAGTGAAAATGATATTTAGAATGTACGGTTTTTCAGGTTGGTGAAGGTGAGTGTGGAAAAAGAAAAGACAACAATGGGGGAGTGATCATGCAGGTTTAAAATATAGTAGAAACTTCTGGAGTTGTATCTACAGAATATTCTAACGCTTAGACATTTCGGAGGTGCATCTACGAAAGTTTTCTTGAACTGGATTATTTTAAAGTTTTTCCCAGTGTATCTAGTAAAAAATTATTCCGTAGATGTAGCTCCGGAAACATCAAAGTTTTGGCAAAAAAAAGGTGCGTCCGGATGTGTATCTCCGAAAGTATGGGGCATCAAAGGAAATTCACTAGGTGCCTAAGAGTATCAAGGGGTGGATTAAGAAATCCTTCTATTTAAAATAACAGGTTTTTATGTAGGCTAACAGACTAATCAGACCTTAGAAAAGGTCAGACTCAGGCCTAAAAATAAGCCTATGATAGGCTACAGGTCAGGATTAGGCTTCAGCTTTTTCGGCAGGGCAGGCTTAGGCTTGGCAAAGCCTAACTCGACGCAACCTATTTTCACCCCTAATTTTCTATTATTTAAATAAAGCTATTATAAACTTTTAAGTTTGCTTTTCAAATACTTGGTGTGAAGAGTCACCCTTATAAAAAAATATTTAAATTCGATACGTATTCAAAATACACCACATTTATTCGTAAGTAAATCACTCACTTCACTTCATTTTACTAAAAATTAGTCTAAAAATGTATTTATATAGTGATGGAAGGGTGAGTCCATCAATGCATTATTGTAATAATCACTAGAAATATTTTGAACTTATGGTAGTGTGTTTATTTTTCAACTCAAAAAATATTTCGAAAGTATACTTTCGAACTAAACCTCAAGACAATTATATTTCCATCCTAAACAGTAAGTTTGTAATAATTTGACATTTTTTTTAAAAAAACTTATATTTTAGATCATTTATACTAATAATACTTAATTTTTATTCAAATAAACTATACATTAATGTAATTCAACTAAAATGTCATATATTAATTCAACTAAAATTCATAATCAAACCTCATTGTTGATAAATTAGAAATCGTACTACAAATATTATTAAAATACAAGTAAAATTGAACTATTGGGTATATCTCACTCCCTGTTCCTTTTGTGCCTCCTGTACTACAAGGCATTCTGAGCTTTGGCATGCATGACCTCTATCATGACCCTCCCAATAGTGCCTTTTGAAAACTCTCTCTCTCTAGTCACAATATGCTGACATGCAGGTAACACATCAACTGCATGATCTGCCTTAGTGCTCTCCTCGTGTAATATCTCCTGATGAGCTAACCTAGATGGCTCTCCCTCTGCATCCGGTGTCATGTAAGGACGTGACACTCTTAAAACCCACTAGATGTAGCCAAATTCACTACTTCATGGCTGAGGAGCTGACACACTTCATGCTTCCTCTAACACCATATGATTATAGAAATCATCAAACATCGCAAACATATTTGCATATGATGGCGGAAGGAAAAAACGCGATGGGGTTTCTTGGAATACCATATAGAAACTCAAATTGGCGCATGAATCGCTCAAAAAGATGTGGATAAATTAGGTGTGACTCACAAGTTAACCATCCGGAGTAGAAAATTATGTCATATAATGGACGCATCTGATGGTGATCGTCGTACTATGTGTAGCGCATATCATTTCCTCTGATGTAGTCAAGAAACACTCTGATCGACTTGATTTCCTGATTCTATCTGAGCGGGATGAATGAGAAAGCATGTGGTTAAGCCTCATTGTATTCACCCTAATATGACAGTCGGAGATGCGTGAAAAGTGAGAGAGGATTCATGCTTGGAAAAGGCTAAGATGAAATATTAGTACCGATGTAGAACAAGTGTTATGAAGTATTAGTAACAACAAATATGCAAATATATTACCGTAAACAGTGAGCTACTTGTTGTCAGATGTCTAATCTTCCAAAGATAAGCTTCACATAAATCCGAGTACAAATAAATAAACAAGTGGCCCCATAGTTGTACTCATGAACTCAATGGAAGTCATTGAAGTATCTAAGGTAAACGACATCGTGTCGCTACTGCGAAAATCGGCGCCGGCTGAACAGAAGAGTCGCCACCGTGCGTTATTTATCCCACGGGAGGGAAAGGAAACACTCAGAGTAAACCTCGCACAGCACGGGAAAGGTATGGTCGTCGCAACCGAAACCTGGATTCGGGAGTCGGTTACGCAAGGGGAAGGTATTAGCACCCCTCACGTCCGTCGTACTCGACGGGATCCACGCTTGTTTTCGGGTATGGATTGTTATTTCTATCTACTCTAAAGGTCAGGGTTAAAAAGAAAAGAAAATGACTCGGCAAAGTATCGCACTTTATGCCTACGTATTCCCGTCTGGAACGAGAAATCAGAGTCAACGTAGTTCGCCTACCTACGGGAAAGGAGGGGAAGGTTGCTCGCTAGGATATCGCATCCTATGCCTACGTACTTTCATACAGCATGAAAGATCAGAGCAAACGTAGTTCGGGCCACGTACGACACAAGTTTGTCTCGATTGTTTTTATTCCTTCTGAAAAAGGGTTTTTCTGATTATTGGTCCAAGCGGACAAAAATTGACGTTTTGATGAGTTCACGTTCTTTTACGGAAGAAGTGTCTTTTATTGGGTTTGAAATCTTATTGTGTTTTTATGTTTATTTTGAGAAAGAAGAGACAGAACCCTAACCTACGGTTGCGAAGGGAATCAAACTAACCTAATGTTATCATGCATGGGTTAAGACCTAGTATCTATCATGCTCCTCTCCTGCACAGAGAGAAACAGAGATCCTAAGGGAATAGACGGAAACAGAAACAATAGCAGATATATATAATAAAGCGGTAAAATGCATGGGTGCAACAATACAAGCGAGGCCAGGGAGTCCCACTCAACCTCGAACCTGGAAAACAATAGGCAAAAGTGAACGGGATTCACTTTCAACCCAGCAGGTTAAACAACAAACAATACAGTCAGGGAAAACCAATCAATACATCAGAAAGATAAACAGCAAAAATAAACAGCCACAACAGCTTTGCATCACATCTGACTTCAAGTCTGACTTCAGATCCTCATCAATCAGCTATAAGCTTCAGCAAGCATCAATCTCCATCTCCACAGCCTTCAAGCAAGGTCTTTGTCATCAATCTTCAGTCTACAATGGCTTTTCTTCAAGTCTCAAACCTCCAGGATGAGGGATCAATCACAAGAGTGAATTGGGTGTTAAGCAATTAGTTGACCACCAAGGGTGGCAAACATACTGCTAACAACACATAGGATATTTTCTCTCAAGAGTTCTATCCCTTAGACAGTAGCACCAAGCCTTCCAAAGGAAGGGGGTGAGTGTCTTAGAGAGACTCTGCATCACAGAGAAGAATGGAGGCAGTCAAGACCTTCCATGTTTGAGAATCAAGTTGACTACTCTAGGGCTCTGCCTAACTCCTAGATCCTACAAACTTCAACAGCTGCCAGCACAGAATCTCCTCATCAACTCTGGAAGTTGATCTTCAGTCTCTGATCTTCAAATGGGCTTCATCATCTCAGGTCTTCAGCTCTCCCCAAATCCCAAACAAACCCAATACCCATACAGACAAATTATAATCCCCAGAGAGGGCACACCACACCAGTCAAGCAAATATAGCAATATACCAATAGCAGTAGGGGAATCCTGATGTTTTCTAAGGGATCTATCTTATACCCATAACCCCTATAATCCCATACCCCAAAAATCAGATGAAAATTCCTAAAAGAATCTAATCTATTTCACTTATGTTATCACCTAAGCCCTAATTGGTCATGGTATTCACACCTAAACAAATCACCTAAAATTAATTTCTAAAATTGTGAATTAAATCGTATATACAAGTTGAAGTCCTAAACTAATCAACCTAAAAAGAATGAATTAAAAATACTAAAGCATCTATTCAAACTAAAATCACCAAATTTAAGTATCAAACAAAACTCATTAAAATGCTATTTACAAGAAAAATGCATGAAAAATATTAAAACAAAATAAAATGCCAATTTTATTATTTAATATTTTTCTAGACAGAATTATAAACCTAGAGAAAAAAGAACCAATTAAAACTAAGCTATTTTCATTTTTTTATGATTTTTATAAGGTGAGAAAAAATATAAAAGAAATTAAAAACACAAAATAGAAATTAAATGGGAGGGGGGTGCCATAAGCAATGACGCCCAGTTGTTATCTCAGATGGGCCATAAGATGGGGGCGCGAATATCATTCCTGCAAGGCCCACAAAGCATCAGAAAAAAGAATTAAAAAACAAAGAAAAATAAACGGATCCACGGTGCAAATAGCAATGGTTTACAATTCATTTTCCACTTGGGCTTCGCTGGGGGGTGGGAATATAAATCTGAGTCCAAGGCTCATAACCGCGTTTAAGTGAAACGCATCGTTTCACATTAGTCAGCTCCCTCCATTTCTCGACTTTAAACAATAGCCACACGATGCGATGAAAATGTCAACTAAAAAACTCAATCCAACGATCAATGGTCATCGTCCCAAAATGATCTAGGGTTTGCAGAGATTCACAGCTTCCATGCAACCATAATCAAGCTCTTCGTTCTCCTTCCTCAGGCCATGAAATCAAAACTTATAAAGAGCAAAGTTGCTATATTCTTTCCCCTGAACACGATGCTACCCTCAGTTTTGCTTGAAACCATTTCCATAATAAAACTCGATAGGTGTAACAATCTGGATCCATCTTTATACACTGCAATGGAACCTCACAATTCTTCAATCTAACTATCCTATCTTGTTCATCATGCCACACTGATCTCAGCAAGCCATTATATGATCATTAGCACTCATTATATAACCTATCCTCGATCATCAAAGTCAATGCACCCTGCCATGGAACTTCACAGAATTCTCTCCATCTCTCAAAAATCAATCACCTAGGGTCTCTAAACATGTTGATCCTAACCATTCCACCTAATACTGCCTAGATAAAGAGATGTAGATTGAAATGCATACCTTGAAATTTGATGAAACAGTTATGAATCTTTGCACTAGAGACCTTGGTAATCCTCTCAAATGATCCTTAGAGCATGGTGAACTTTCTGTTTGCAACAATTATGCTGAAGAGTGCTTGGATTCTTGGCTGCAATTCTGGTGCACAACTTTGAATCTTGGACAACCACTCCTTAAACCTCCATTGATGGACCTTGCATCATGCTCATTCACCCTCACAATATGCCAAAGATTGAAAATGAAGAACTCTCTTGAACAGAAATGGAAGATTATGATAATTCTCTCACTTTCTTACAATGGAAGCAACCATGAAATTCTCTCTCTTCTCCCCTCTTTTCACCAACCCCTTGCACCAATGATTTACTCTCAATATATAGATGAGGATGGACAGATCTAGAAGGTTTTAGAATGATCTTAGAGGATTCTAGAAAGTGATGGAAAGTTATGAAAGTTCTCATGCCATGATACTTTGAATCATCTCATTTCTCATGCATACACCCTTTCATATTTGTGGCAAAATCTCCTCTCAAGAGTTATTGAAATTGCATGAGTGAAGAAAACAAGTTCCTTGC
>OZ012739.1:341642351-341693240 GCA_963859935.3 Lathyrus sativus
TTTCCTTCTCCAAATGACTTTCTAAGTCTTCCAGGATGCCCACATACTCTCCATGCTCAGCCCACAGCTTACAATTTCTTGATGATTCCCAGATACCCTCAGATAGGAGGTAGATGCACTGATTGATCCATTGACTTCCTAGCTTTCAAATTCTCTCTGATGACTTGAATAAGATTGAATTTGAATAATAACCTCTTGATAGGCTCATAGAGATAGGAATAATGATTGGTCCCTGTTGGATGATTTGCTATGCTATGCTATACAGATGGTTAGACTATGTACATGACTCTATATGCAAATGCTAATGATATTGAAACATAAACCAAGTGAATAAGGTTGAGCAAATTTTAGGGTGCAACAGCTGCCCCTATTCAAACGGCTTGGACCCGATTGGGTGAAGAGCGAACGGCCTTCAAACATCCGAGGTACGAGACGGTTGAATACTAAGAACCCGAAAATTTGCCAACCGCAGAAATAAACTGCACCACTGCTTGGGGATTATTTCCAACAGCATGAAAAGCTTCTATCATTGCAAGAATAAAACTTTGTCCACGTTAGGACGCCTGCTTCGTCAACTCGGAAAGACTTCAACAACTTTGCTGGGGGATGGCTCGTCTGCCTTCTCGTCAGAAATAAATCGTCCACGTTAGGACTAAACCCTTCCACGTTAGGAATAACACCGTCCACGTAAGGACTATAACCTCGTCTGGATCTGTCCACGTCAGGACTAAACTCTTCCACGTGAGGAATCACCTTTCCACCTTAGGAATAAACCTTTTTTTTTTATTTGTCCACGTCAGGACTAAATCTTTCCACGTTAGGAATACCATCTTCTTTTCCACGTAAGGGATCACCTCTTTTTTCCACGTAAGGAAACCACCTTCTCTTCTAAATCTGTCCACGTCAGGACTAAACTTTCCACGTAAGGAATACATCGCTCTTCCACGTAAGGAATCAATCTTTCTTTCCACGTAAGGAAACCACAATCTTTCCGATTTGTCCACGTAAGGACTCCCTTCTTTCCACGTAAGGAACCCGTCTTCTTTCCACGTAAGGAACGCAATTTTCTTCCACGTAAGGAATAAAATTCTTGATCTGTCCACGTAAGGACTCCAAGCTTTCCACGTAAGGAATACGATTTTATTCGATCTGTCCATGTAAGGACTCCAATGTTTCCACGTAAGGAAGCAATCTTTCCACGTCAGGGATGCCATCTTTTTCCACGTAAGGAAACACCTCTGATTCGTCCACGTAAGGACTCCCATTTTTTCCACGTAAGGAAACCGTATCGTCTTGATTTGTCCATGTCAGGACTCACCTCTTGACTTGCTGAGGATAAAAACTTGTCCACGTCAGGACTCATGCACCTTCGACCCACTGGGGAAGTGAGACTTGTCCACGTCAGGACTCACATCTCAACCTGCTGAAGTAATAGAACCTGTCCACGTCAGGACTCGCGCGTCTTCGACTTGCTGGGGATATAAGACTTTGTCCACGTCAGGACACCCAATTTGCCAACAACACGAAGAAGGATAAATTTGTCCACGTCAGGACTCTCGCATCTTGTCATCACGAAGAACTATAAACTCGTCCACGTCAGGACACCCCTTTCACCATTGCGAATAAAGATATCTACTGGAAATAAATGGTCCACGTCAGGACACCAAAACGAAGAGTAACCAATTTCGTCCACGTCAGGACTTCACACTCAATCAATACCGAGAACTCGAATCAGTCCACGTCAGGACTAACACATATCGCCACCTGGAAGAAATGTCCATGTTAGGACTCCACATTCCAACAATTCTGAAAAATCGAACCTGTCCACGCTAGGACTAGCACATATCGTCAACTGAGGAAATCAATCTGTCCATGTTAGGACCCCCACTTTTCTAGCACGAAGAAAACCTATCAATAAAATTGTCCTCGTCAGGACTCATCCTTCCATTGGTCCACAAACTTCTTATCACTGACGTTACAGCAACTTTGAGGCGGACTCTACTGGGGATATTTGGAACCCAAACTACCGGACGCCTGTTCTGATAACCGGCGGTGGCCTCTGAAATTCTGGTTCGAGAAACCCTTTAATGACAAATAACTCTGCTTGGGGCAAGGAGATATTCATCCTGGTAACTCCGGCGGGGAAAACAAGAGAAGTTCATACAAACAACTCCGTTCGGAGACAAAGAGAAATTCCTCATGATAACTCTGCCGGGAAATAAGGCCAATGCTGACACTTCCTGGAACGTCTCACGTCGAGATCTTGAATGTTTAGTAATTTGAGCAAGGGCTCCTTTCACTTGCAAGAGAGCAATACCTGAAACAAACGGTTAGCCAACCTGGTTTATGTTTCAAAAATGTGTATGTTTGATAACGATGCAATGCTCCGTTCGACATGGAAATGCTACGCTTTTTTATTTGGGAGATGCAAATGTGCCACTATATGCCAATGCGAATGCAGACTCAAACTGCTACGATACAGGAACTGCTCCAGCAAAATAAATGCTGAAGACAGTGCTGACTCCGCTGGGGATAGCCAGATGCTACAGAATTATTCCCGCAAAGTACATGCTGGAAGAGTGAAGTCGACTCAGCTTGGGAAATTGGGAACTCAATACCAATCACCTCATTGAAGTAACGCCCTGCTGGGGAATATATCTCTGCTGGAGCATAGCAGATGCGCCTGGTATGATTGAACTTCCGCTGGAGAGTGAACTGATATCACACGGTATTCTGACAAAATAAAAGCCAAGACACACAACCAACTCTGTCGGGGGGTCTTAATCTTCGAGTTCCACTGGGAGGAATGAAAACACTTGCTGAACAGAAAGCTCTATTGGGGATGGGATGATTCCCTCGGGGAAAATCAACTGCCTCCGCGGGGAGAGAGTAGATGACCCTGCGGGGAAAGGTGAACTGTCTGACTACGGCTCACAAACATTAACCTTCTGCGGCTAAACCACTCTGCTTGAGATGCACTGTCTGAATACAGCCCTCGATCTAGGAATCGCCAAACTCTGCTGAGGATAAACGACTTTGCTGGAGAATGTCCTTACGATAAGCTACGACTAGCTGGGGAATTTGATCCTTCTTCGGTAAGGAAAACTGTTATCTTGGAAGCATGACCTGCGTAGGGATCGGGTCTTTCGTTACTGCAATCTTTTGATCATCTTCCTCGTACGGCTATGAAACCTGCAGCAACACAAACCAGACAAGACAAGCCTATGCAACCAAATCTATTCAGGTTAGTAACATCATTTTCAGTTAATTCAAAGCTTTAGCAATTGTCGGCAAGGGCCGGTGACGTTATACACATGCTAGTTCCGTTAAACTCAGGCGTTTATCATGCACAAAACAGTAAAGAGATAACATCAAGTACTGAATAACATATTTTATTGATTGGGCCCCTGAATGGGCGGAGTTTTTGTACACGGAATGTAACTCCTGAAAAGAGGGAGCTACGCAAAGCAAATATACAAGTATGCACAAGAAGCGTAAATATATTGACAAATTAAATTTGTACACATGTCGGCAACGGGATGCAGACGAACACCACGAACTGATCCTCCTATGACTCGTCCGACTCTAATGCCTTCCCGGTATCCACACTTCCGAAGAGATTGTATCCGATAATCGACCCCTCGAGTATATTCTCCCGCACCAACGCTCAACGCAGTATCAAATTCGGACCGCAGTCATTTGCTTTTCAAATCCCTAACTTTTGCGTGAACCGCCCTTTACGGGTTTTCAGTTCACCGGGATACCCCTTTTTTCCGAAGCCGCCCAGTGTAGGTTTTCAACTTCGCGGGTGTACATTTTTCAATTTTATCCCTAACTTTTGCCCGAACCTTTCATTCTGTTTTTGGTTCGCCAGGATGCCCCATTTTTGCCTGGACTCTCTTTTTTTTGTCCAGCGGGTCAATTTCAAGCAAAGTATTTTTTAACTGCGTCCGAATTCACAGGCGACGTAAAGTCTTCACCGTCCATGGTGGACAACAATAACGCTCCTCCTGAAAAGACTTTTCTGACAAAATATGGCCCTTCATAATTAGGGGTCCACTTGCCCCTGTGATCTGCCTGCGGCGGGAGAATCCTTTTCAGCACGAGGTCGCCCGTCTGAAAGCTTCACGGATGTATCTTCTTATCATACGCTTTCTTCATTCGGCTCTGGTACAAACGACCGTATGCTAGAGAAGCCAGCCTCTTCTCATCCATTAAGCTCAATTGATTCAACTTGTCTTTTACCCATTCTGCCTCATCTAGTTGAACATCTCGCAATACCCTCAGAGAAGGGATCTCAACTTCCAATGGTAATACTGCTTCCATTCCGTATACCGACGAGAACGGGGTTGCCCCGGTTGATGTGCGTACCGTCGTACGATAACCATGAAAAGCAAAAGGTAGCATCTCGTGCCAATCCTTATAGGTCACCACCATCTTTTGAACGATCTTCTTGATATTCTTATTGGCCGCTTCAACAGCGCCATTCATCTTGGGTCGGTAAGGGGAGGAGTTGTGATGTTCGATCTTGAAATTCTGACAGAGCTCCTTCATCATTTTGTTGTTCAGGTTTGAACCGTTGTCAGTGATTATCCGCTCGGGAATCCCATACCTGCAAATGATATCTCTCTTGATGAACCTGGCCACCACCTGCTTCGTTATATTTGCATAAGACGCCGCTTCCACCCACTTGGTGAAATAATCGATTGCTACTAGAATAAACCGGTGTCCGTTAGAAGCTGTCGGCTCGATCTTTCCAATCATATCGATTCCCCACATAGAGAATGGCCATGGCGATGACATCACATTTAGAGGACTCGGAGGCACATGGATCTTATCAGCATAGATTTGGCACTTGTGGCACTTCCTCGCGAACTTGAAACAATCAGTTTCCATGGTTAGCCAAAAATAACCTGCCCGTAGCAGCTTCCTCGTCATAGCATGCCCACCAGCATGCGTACCAAATGTACCTTCATGTATTTCCTCCATGAGCAGCTTCGCCTCTTTCTCGTCTACACAACGCAACAGCACCAAGTCGTGGTTTCTTCTGTATAAGACACCGTCCAGATTCAAATAGAAATTACCCGCTAATCTCCTGAGAGTCTTCTGATCTTGACTGGATGCCCCAGCCGGATACTCTTTATTCTTCAGAAAATTAAGGATATCAAAATACCACGGTTTGTCGTCGGATGCTTCATCAATAGCAAATACGAAAGCAGGCCTGTCAAGCCGAGAGATAATGATTCTGGGAGCCTCGTTCCAGAAGTTGACTTTGTACATGGAAGACAAAGTGGCCAGGGCGTCAGCCATCTGATTTTCTGCCCTCGGTACATGATGCAATTCAACCTTGTCAAAGAAAGGCAACAATCTCCTTGCATAATTCATGTAATGTATCAAATTGGGCTGACGTGTCTCCCATTCTCCTTTTATCTGATTCACCACCAGGGCTGAGTCTCCGTATACGTCCAGATTCTTGATTCGCAAATCAATGGCTTCTTCAAGCCCCATTATACAAGCTTCGTATTCGGCCTCATTATTGGTAACTGCAAAGGTCAATCGAGCAGTAAACGGGATGTGCGACCCGTGTGGAGTGGTGATGATTGCCCCTATTCCGCTACCGTAAGCATTCACAGCTCCGTCAAATATCATCTTCCATTTGGAACCCAACTCTGGTCCTTCGTCTGGCAACGGTTCTTCACAATCTTTCATCTTTAGGTACATGATATCCTCTTCAGGAAAATCAAACCTCATCAATTGGTAATCTTCAATAGGCTGCTCCGTCAGATACTCAAACAGTACACTCCCCTTTATAGCCTTTTGCGAGACGTATTGGATGTCATATTCAGTCAAGACCATCTGCCAACGGGCAATTCTCCCTGATAACGCCTGCTTTTCGAATACATATTTGATAGGATTCATCTTCGAGATGAGCATGGTTGTATGATTCAGCATGTATTGCCTCAAACGCTTGGCGGCCCAGGCTAGCGCGCAACAAGTTTTTTCAAGCATTGAATATCAAGATTCACAATCTGTAAATTTCTTACTCAAGTAGTAGATCGCATGCTCTTTTCTTCCTGTCTCGTCGTGTTGACCGAGAACACAACCCATGCTTCCCTCAAGAACTGTCAAATACATAATCAAGGGTATCCCTGCCACTGGGGGTATCAAAATAGGAGGTTCCTGCAAATACTGCTTTATTTTATCGAACGCCTTTTGACAATTTTCGTTCCACGCTACAGCTTGATCTTTCTTCAACAGCTTGAATAATGGTTCACACGTGGCCGTTAGGTGAGAGATGAACCGAGCGATATAGTTCAACCTCCCTAAAAACCCGCGCACCTCTTTCTCTGTTTTAGGCGTCGGCATTTCTTGAATTGCTTTTATTTTAGCAGGATCAACCTCTATCCCTCTTTCGCTTACGATAAACCCCAGCAGTTTACCCGATCTCACCCCGAAGGTGCACTTGTTAGGGTTCAGTCTCAGCCTGAACTTCCTAAGCCTTTTAAATAACTTCAGCAGATTCAGCAGATGCTCTTCCTCCGTCTGGGATTTGGCAATCATATCGTCAACGTAAACTTCGATCTCTTAATGCATCATATCATGAAAAAGAGTCGTCATCGCACGCTGATACGTTGCCCCAACATTCTTCAAACCAAAGGGCATCACTTTGTAACAAAATGTTCCCCAAGGCGTTATGAAAGTAGTCTTCTCCATGTCCTCTGGCGCCATTTTAATCTGATTATAGCCTGAAAAGCCATCCATGAAGGAGAATACGGAGTATTGAGCAGTATTATCAACTAGCACGTCGATATGAGGAAGTGGAAAATCGTCTTTCGGGCTCGCTTTGTTCAAGTCTCGATAGTCCACGCACATCCGCACCTTACCATCTTTCTTTGGTACAGGTACTATATTGGCGACCCATGAGGGATATTTTGTCACAGCCAGGAAACCAGCATCCCACTGTTTTTGAACCTCTTCTTTAACCTTCACTGCCATATCGGGTCTGGTTCTGCGAAGCTTTTGCTTGACCGGCGGGCATTCTTCTTTCAATGGCAGACGGTGCACAACCATATCTGTATCGAGCCCTGGCATATCTTCATACGACCAAGCGAACACATCACTATACTCTCGGAGCATTATAATCAGTCTTCGCTTGATATCGCTCTGCAGCGCGGCTCCGATACGAATATTCTTCTCAACCCCTTCCGACCCCAAGTTGATGATTTCGATGACCTCTTCGTGCGGCAGAATGACTCTTTCCTCTTGCTTCACCAACCAGGACAGTTCTTCAGGAACGTCACTATCTTCGACAATCTCTTCCTCGGCCAGAAATATCGGGTGCTCAAAGTCGGGACGAGTCATAGGTGGTTCAAGGATGTCATCTGAAAATGTTATCCTGCAAAAGGAATGGTTAAATGCTTCAAAATGCGTATACAGCGAATAACCACGTTGCCATTTTATTGAAAAATACAAAACAAGAAAAACAAGGATCGCAATATTTGCACATGAAAAACGCCTTTTATTTAATGATAAACACGCAATGTTCATAACAGCACAGCCCTAAGCAAATCATGATGCCCCGGGCAAGACATCAGATTGTTCAACAATTAATAAAACAAAGCATTACTGTTTAAGAGTCACAGGAACAAGCTCCTGAATAGACCAGTTGCACAATCCCTGTCCTGGCGTGCTTGGCTGAATCCAGGCATCCATATCACAGTCGCTGTCTCCTTCGTCAGACTCTGAAGCGGCATTGACGGTCTCATGACATACTCCACTGGCAGAGATGGTTATTGGCCCCCTGAAACGGGGTGCCCCCACAGCAGGTGTTGACGACGACGGTTGGTATCCTAGCCCGAACCGGTCCATCTTCACAGGAATATCCAGCACTTTGCCCCAGCCCTTTGCTTCTCCTGCCTCCACCAGAGCTTGGGCCTCTTTATACAACGAGACGGCTATCTCCGACACTTTGCTCGGCCCGGGACCTTTGTCCTTGATACGCAACCCTTCAAATGCCTGGCAGGGTGTTTCGTGGATCTCTCCATCGACCTCCACATATTTAAATGACGACAGATGGCTGACCAGGATGTCTTCTTCGCTGCATATGGTGACTACGCTGTCTCCCACCATATATTTCAACTTCTGATGCAGGGTAGACGTGACTGCCCCAGCCCCATGAATCCAGGGTCGTCCGAGCAGGCAACTATATGCGGGCTGGATGTCCATGATATAAAATTCAGTTGCAAACACCTCCGGCCCCACCTGTAGAGGCAATGTTATCGATCCAAAGACTGTTCTTCGCGTGCCATCGAATGCCCTAACTACCAAGTCACTGGGCGTGCACAAGATTCCTCTGACATCCAGCTTCATCATCGCTTTCTTGGGCAGCACATTTAAGGATGATCCGGTATCGACCAATACATGCGACATTACTGATCCTCTACACTCGACAGATACGTGCAACGCCATATTATGACCTCTCCCCTTCGGGGTCAAATCGAAGTCGGTAAAGCCCAAGCTGTGGCCTGCATTTACATGTTCCAACACTCCTTCCAGCTGATTCACGGAGACATCTTGGGGTACGAAGGAAGTATCCAGGACTTTCAACAAAGCATTTCTGTGAGCTTCAGAACATAATAGCAACGACAGTATTGATATTTTGGACGGCGTCTGTTGCAGATGCTCCACAATCTTATAATCACTTTTTCGAATCAAGCGCATGAACTCTTCTACATCTTTCGATGCCGATGCTTTTTCGCTTGCCTGCACTGGGACATTTTCAACCATTTTTCCTTTCCCCTTTGTCAGTCGCTCAGCCTCTACTTCAGGCGATATAAAGATCCTGCCACTTCTTGTCATACCTCCTGAACCAACAACATTGTCTACAGTCTTTGCTGGCTGCTTATCAACATCAATTTTTATTCCGTCACAATAGACTTCCAACCCATATGACCATGGGACTGCTTTCGTGCTCTCGTACGGGATCGGTCCGACCTTAGTTATGGTGATCGGTGGTCGTTAGGCCAGTGCCGTTATAGTGATTGTCTTTCGAGGAATCGTTACAGTGGCTACATCACTCGGATTATCTCCCACTGCCCCTGCGGGCTCTTCAGTTGCTGCCCGGTCAAACTGCAATGTGCCGCCATCTATTAAAGTCTGAATACCCCTCTTTAAATCATCACACCCTCCAGCTAGGGTCCAGCATTCTAAGCAATACTCGTCACATCCTGGATAAACACCCCCTTGCAACAATCTGCTCTTTATCTCGCTCAGCGGCGTCTTTAAATCGTCGACATTCATAATCAGATTCAACCCTTCCTCAGTCAGAATGGCGTTTGCCCCATGATTGGGCATGGGCTTCTGCACTATATTCGGACCTGCCGTTCCGAAATTGATAGCCTTATTGTCCAAAAGATCCTGCACAACATGCTTAAAAGCATGGCAACCCTCTACATTGTGGCCCGGAGCCCCAGAGTGGAACTCACAGTGCCTGCTTGCATCATAACCATACGGAGGAGTTCCCGTTATCGGTGCCAAAGTTCTCTTCTCTACCAGGTTCAAACCCAACAATGTCTGTAACCAATCAGCATACGTTGAGGGAGGCTTTTTAAATACTCTCCTTGGTTTACCACCCTGGAATCTTCGCTGAGCAGGTTGTGCCCCCTGCCGTGGCTGCTGTTGCTGTTGCTGTTGTTGTTGCATTGGCTGCTGCTGAAACGGTTGTTGTTGATACGGAATAGTGACACTCGCCACCTGCTGCGGCTGATGATACTGATTTCGACCTCTTCCTCGACCTCTGCCTCGGCCTCCAAACACTGCGCTTGCATCGCCCTGACGATGCCCACCGAAAGCCTTCCTATTACTGCCAGATGCAGTTGATTCCTCAGCCTGGAACCTTCCTTGTTTAATGTTGTTTTCAATCTTTTCTCCCATCAGAATTAAGTCTGAGAAACTGGCCAAAGATGTGTGAAACAACTTGTCATAAAACATGCCTGTGAATGTTCCAATGAACATGTCATTCATTTCCTTGTCTTCTAAAGTAGGACGGACCCTAGCAGCCATGTCGCGCCATCTTTGCGCGTACTCTTTAAAGCTCTCACCCTTCTTCTGAGACAGCCCTTGCAACTGGACCCGATTGGGCGCCAAGTCGCTGTTATACTTGTAGTGAGCTACAAATGCCTCTGCCAGTTGCTTCCATGTCTTTATATTAGTTGGCTCCAACCCCATGTACCACTCTAGGGAAGGGCCTGACAAACTATCTTGAAAGAAATGCATTAGCATTCTCTCATCAGTTGAATACGCAGACATCTTTCTATAATAAGCCCGCACGTGCACTTTCGGGCATGTGTCCCCTTTATACTTATCAAACGTAGGAGCTTTGAATTTGATTGGCACCCTCAAGCCAGGTACCAGACCCATTGTTGACATGTCTAAGCTCACAGCACTTTGGTTCAGGACCCCCCCTCATCTACTCTTCTAGCATTCTGATCTTCTGGGAGTCATCCATCGGTCCCTCGAAACCTCCGCCGGAGAAAGCGTCCTCCTGCTGATCTTCCTGCCAGTTACCATTCCCAGCTCCATACCCATCATATCCATTATTGCGGCCAGCTCTGATCTGATTCATCACCGGGCCTCGCCCTCTGTTGCCGTACCCCTGAGCAACTCCAGCAGGTCCAAAAGCCATTAACCCAGCGCCGTTTCCATTTCCAAATCCTCCGTAACCCTGATTGGTCACACCAAAACTGTCCTGCCCAAAGCCTTGAGCATTGAAACCATATTTCCCAGCGTTATCGAATCCCTGATCATTGAATCCGAACCCAGCATTACCAAAACCATTTCCTCCCATATTATCACCCAAGTTGATATCACCAAGCCCAACGTTATAGACAGCAGTCTCGTTCCCAACTCCGACGTTACCGTTCCCAGCAGCGGTAGCGTTGTTGACATTAGCAGCAGGTATATTGACTACAGGTGGAGCCACGGGTGTGGGAGTACCATCCCCATGAACAGTGTCGACTCGCACAGACTGATGATCCTCATTACCGTGACCAGCATTTCTGACCAACAGAGGCTGCACCATAGCTTGCAAATTCTCCTGACCTTTTGCAATAGTCTCCATGGTCTGCATAAAGAGAGCTAGCTTCTCGCGCATATCTTGCATCTCGTTCTGCATTTGATCCATGATTCTTCGACAGTTGGTGCGAGTGGAATATCTGTGCGGGCGCTGATCTGCAATCCTGAAAATACCTGGTACAGAGAAAGAAATAAGATATCATCCAGTGATTACCTGTAATGCAATATGAATATGAATGCAATGCAATGTGTGTTTGTGCATTAGGGACAATTCATTCCCCGATTCTAGTGCGAAGGTGCCAGTGCGGTAACAGTGCTAGCAATACAAAGATCGGAGCTGAATCATAGAAAGCCTCATATATTGCAGAGAAATCCAATAAGCCAAGAATATAATGTCACTGAGTACAAAGAAAGGCATGACCTCAACCAACAATCCTGGTGATGGTCAGCATTATGCAAATAAAGCATACAAGTTAATACAAGAAATGATCAAGTGCTCCCATGAGCCCGGTACTCTTCTATTAACTTCTTGGTCTCTTGATGGCTTGGTCGGGTGAGCAGACCTTCGACAAGCTGGTTTCTTCTCTTGAGAACACGTCGCATGTCACCGGCAGTTTCCTCCCATGCCCCTTCTCCGAAGCGATCTTCTAACTTCCGCTTCTGAGACACGGCTTCGTTTCTGCCCTCGATGGCTTTGTTCAACGCCTTCTAGAGACTATAACTGGACATTACCTCCTCTTCATACTTATTGATGCTAGACTTCAATTGCTCTTCGAGGTCGGAAATTTGCTGCTTCAACTTATCTTCCCTCTTCTTATTGTTGGTGAGCGTAGCATTCCAAGTCTTATTGCAAGAAGAGATCTCTCGGTGTGCTACGTCGAGCGCTTTCTTTTTGGATTCCAGCATGTCATGGGAGCTTCTGAACTCTTGCCCCAGACGCTCGCGCTTCTTCCTTTCCTCAGTCAACTCAGCCCCTAGTCTGCTTACTAGCTCGATCTGCTGTTGGAAAGCATGCACGACCTTGTTTTTCTCACTGCGTACCTGAGCTAGCTCTTGCTCTAGCCCTTCATTGATCTTCATCAAGGCTTCTTTTTCTTTCACAACTTGCTCGTAGGCCTCCCTAGAAACAGTAGTTGGCTCTGCTACCGGAATAGGAACAAGGACTGGTGCATCCGGAAATGGCATCCGCAACTGACTTGCTCTCTCCTGGATCCAAACTCTGTATGGTGCATAAGCCTGACAGTCAT
The DNA here is from genome assembly GCA_963859935.3 of Lathyrus sativus. Lineage (NCBI taxonomy): Eukaryota > Viridiplantae > Streptophyta > Magnoliopsida > Fabales > Fabaceae > Lathyrus > Lathyrus sativus. The sequence goes on from OZ012739.1 coordinate 341,654,672, forward strand.
TTTTCCCTAACAACGGCTTCCCTCTTCGGTTAATACGCGTCCAGGCATGCTGCAGCTTGGCTAATAACTCTCCCTTCAAATCGCCAGTGAAGTACAGAGATTCCTGTACTTCTTCCTCCTTTGGTGGGTTCTTCAGCGCATATTCGAACTGACGGACAAACAGAGATGGGTTGTAATTGATACACCCTTTTCTTCCTATCAACGGAACATTAGGGTACCCAAAACAACTGAAGATAAGCTCAGATCCCAGCAGATCTCTATCAAACCATTCAACGTCTTCAGAAGATAGTCTCATCAGGCGCTCTGGCCAGCCAACTGGGACTGTAGTCTCTATGACAGATCTTCTCTTAGGAAGGTGGCTCTCAAACCACATACCCAGCAATGGTACACAGAAATGAACATTCTTCCCTCTTCCCTTCTCATTCTTGTAATGCAGTGAGTGGTAGAAATCTCCGAGCAAGGTAGGTACAGGATTACCAGCGGCAAACAAGTAGAAGGCGTCGAAGTCCACAAAATCCGGTACATTGGGAAACAATACTATGCCATAATGCACAGAGCCAACACAGCATTGAAGGCAATCCAGCACCCGCTCTTAGCGTACTCCTGGGCTTTACCAATCAAGAACTGGAGTGAGAAGCCTGGAACTCCACGGGAAACAGTAGTCAACAGTTCAGAAGCATCCATGTGCAAAGCTTTGGCCAAGTCCTCTAGCTTGGGCTTAGCGCCAGAATGAATGAATGGAACCTGGTTCTGCACGGGCAGCCCAACAAACTCAGCGTATTCCTCCAGGGTTGGTCCCATAATAAAGTCAGCAAATGTGCAACACCTCAAGGCAGGGTCATAGAATTGCATCAAAGCGTACAACCCATCTAGCTCCACCTCCGTGGGTTTGCGCACCAATCTTAATAATCTTCCATAGCTCATCCTGAAGCTCCTACGAACACCCTCATCAGCAAGAGAGATCAACCCAAGTAGGGGAACAACATCAGGAGTAGGCAATTTGTAAGCAACTGTCCTCCTTAAGCTGGCCATGACCAATCACTCAGAAATCCGGACACTAGAACTAGGGAAATGCAAATGCACCTGCAACACAGACACACGTTAGTGGGATGCAATGATGATGAGTATGCAAACAATGCAATACAAGTGACATGCAACAGGGACCAAATGCCGTAGCTGAATAGCCTGAACCATATCAAGAAGTCTCAGATAGACTCTCTAGAAGTCCTCAAACCCTGGTCTCAGATAGACCTAACACAAAGCTCCCACACTGGTCTCTGACAGACCTCAAACCATAACTCCAACTGGTCTCTGGTAGACCTCAAATCATATCTCCAACTGGTCTCTGACAGACCTCAGAACTCTCCAACTGGTCTCTGACAGACCTCATAACTCTCCATAAATACCCAGGATCTCAGATCAAGAAACCAACCGGTAGTCTGAAGGTTTAGTTACCTGCATAACCCAAACCCATCTCACAGGTGGATGTCCTAGCAACTGACAAAGGTACGGCATCCTATGCGGTCATCGGCGTCATAGACTTTCAGGGTTGATGATACGATTCCCCGAAGGAGTGGCATCATCAAATCCTGAAGAGGCCTCACTCCGCCAAATTCCAATTGACCGGTTCCCAGAGTCGACAATTCAACTAACCAGCAACCCACGCCAACCAAAGGAAGGGGTAGGAGGCCAACCAGAGGAACCTCGTCCGAGTGTGGATTTTGCGGGACACCAAGGCAAGCAAAGCAAGCGGGCGCCCACTACTTTCCACTCTAATTCTAAGTGCACTCAAGCCCAGGTCCGGCTTATCTCTCAATATCAGAACACCCATCACAAACCTCCAAATACAGCAATAATAACAATAATAATATGCTGAAAGTAAAGGTCAGAAATATAAATCCATACAAAATCCTCGACGGGAAAACAAGCGTTAGGATTGACTCTCTTAAGGGACGTTGGATCCCAAATGCATAAGAACTATCGCAGCCCTTAGCAGCCAGGGGACGTTGGATCCCCAGCAGAATCGCCAGCTGTCGCTACTGCGAAAATCGGCGCCGGCTGAACAGAAGAGTCGCCACCGTGCGTTATTTATCCCACGGGAGGGAAAGGAAACGCTCAGAGTAAACCTCGCACAGCACGGGAAAGGTATGGTCGTCACAACCGAAACCTGGATTCGGGAGTCGGTTACGCAAGGGGAAGGTATTAGCACCCCTCACGTCCGTCGTACTCGACGGGATCCACGCTTGTTTTCGGGTATGGATTGTTATTTCTATCTACTCTAAAGGTCAGGGTTAAAAAGAAAAGAAAATGACTCGGCAAAGTATCGCACTTTATGCCTACGTATTCCCGTCTGGAACGAGAAATCAGAGTCAACGTAGTTCGCCTACCTACGGGAAAGGAGGGGAAGGTTGCTCGCTAGGATATCGCATCCTATGCCTACGTACTTTCATACAGCATGAAAGATCAGAGCAAACGTAGTTCGGGCCACGTACGACACAAGTTTGTCTCAATTGTTTTTATTCCTTCTGAAAAAGGATTTTTCTGATTATTGGTCCAAGCGGACAAAAATTGACGTTTTGATGAGTTCACGTTCTTTTACGGAAGAAGTGTCTTTTATTGGGTTTGAAATCTTATTGTGTTTTTCTGTTTATTTTGAGAAAGAAGAGACAGAACCCTAACCTACGGTTGCGAAGGGAATCAAACTAACCTAATGTTATCATGCATGGGTTAAGACCTAGTGTCTATCATGCTCCTCTCCTGCATAGAGAGAAACAGAGATCCTAAGGGAATAGACGGAAACAGAAACAATAGCAGATATATACAATAAAGCGGTAAAATGCATGGGTGCAACAATACAAGCGAGGCCAGGGAGTCCCACTCAACCTCGAACCTGGAAAACAATAGGCAAAAGTGAACGGGATTCACTTTCAACCCAGCAGGTTAAACAGCAAACAATACAGTCAGGGAAAACCAATCAATACATCAGAAAAGATAAACAGCAAAAATAAACAGCCACAGCAGCTTTGCATCACATCTGACTTCAAGTCTGACTTCAGATCCTCATCAATCAGCTATAAGCTTCAGCAAGCATCAATCTCCATCTCCACAGCCTTCAAGCAAGGTCTTTGTCATCAATCTTCAGTCTACAATGGCTTTTCTTCAAGTCTCAAACCTCCAGGATGAGGGATCAATCACAAGAGTGAATTGGGTGTTAAGCAATTAGTTGACCACCAAGGGTGGCAAACATACTGCTAACAACACATAGGATATTTTCTCTCAAGAGTTCTATCCCTTAGACAGTAGCACCAAGCCTTCCAAAGGAAGGGGTGAGTGTCTTAGAGAGACTCTGCATCACAGAGAAGAATGGAGGCAGTCAAGACCTTCCATGTTTGAGAATCAAGTTGACTACTCTAGGGCTCTGCCTAACTCCTAGATCCTACAAACTTCAATAGCTGCCAGCACAGAATCTCCTCATCAACTCTGGAAGTTGATCTTCAGTCTCTGATCTTCAAATGGGCTTCATCATCTCAGGTCTTCAGCTCTCCCCAAATCCCAAACAAACCCAATACCCACACAGACAAATTATAATCCCCAGAGAGGGCACACCACACCAGTCAAGCAAATATAGCAATATACCAATAGCAGTAGGGGAATCCTGATGTTTTCTAAGGGATCTATCTTATACCCATAACCCCTATAATCCCATACCCCAAAAATCAGATGAAAATTCCTAAAAGAATCTAATCTATTTCACTTATGTTATCACCTAAGCCCTAATTGGTCATGGTATTCACACCTAAACAAATCACCTAAAATTAATTTCTAAAATTGTGAATTAAATCGTATATACAAGTTGAAGTCCTAAACTAATCAACCTAAAAAGAATGAATTAAAAATACTAAAGCATCTATTCAAACTAAAATCACCAAATTTAAGTATCAAACAAAACTCATTAAAATGCTATTTACAAGAAAAATGCATGAAAAATATTAAAACAAAATAAAATGCCAATTTTATTATTTAATATTTTTCTAGACAGAATTATAAACCTAGAGAAAAAAGAACCAATTAAAACTAAGCTATTTTCATTTTTTTATGATTTTTATAAGGTGAGAAAAAAATATAAAAGAAATTAAAAACACAAAATAGAAATTAAATGGGAGGGGGTGCCATAAGCAATGGCGCCCAGTTGTTATCTCAGGTGGGCCATAAGATGGGGGCGCGAATATCATTCCTGCAAGGCCCACAAAGCATCAGAAAAAAGAATTAAAAAACAAAGAAAAATAAATGGATCCACGGTGCAAATAGCAATGGTTTACAGTTCATTTTCCACTTGGGCTTCGCTGGGGGGTGGGAATATAAATCTGAGTCCAAGGCCCATAACCGCGTTTAAGTGAAACGCATCGTTTCACATTAGTCAGCTCCCTCCATTTCTCGACTTTAAACAATAGCCACACGATGCGATGAAAATGTCAACTAAAAAACTCAATCCAACGATCAATGGTCATCGTCCCAAAATGATCTAGGGTTTGCAGAGATTCACAGCTTCCATGCAACCATAATCAAGCTCTTCGTTCTCCTTCCTCAGGCCATGAAATCAAAACTTATAAAGAGCAAAGTTGCTCTATTCTTTCCCCTGAACACGATGCTACCCTCAGTTTTGCTTGAAACCATTTCCATAATAAAACCCGATAGGTGTAACAATCTGGATCCATCTTTATACACTGCAATGGAACCTCACAATTCTTCAATCTAACTATCCTATCTTGTTCATCATGCCACACTGATCTCAGCAAGCCATTATATGATCATTAGCACTCATTATATAACCTATCCTCGATCATCAAAGTCAATGCACCCTGCCATGGAACTTCATAGAATTCTCTCCATCTCTCAAAAATCAATCACCTAGGGTCTCTAAACATGTTGATCCTAACCATTCCACCTAATACTGCCTAGATAAAGAGATGTAGATTGAAATTCATACCTTGAAATTTGATGAAACAGTTATGAATCTTTGCACTAGAGACCTTGGTAATCCTCTCAAATGATCCTTAGAGCATGGTGAACTTTCTGTTTGCAACAATTATGCTGAAGAGTGCTTGGATTCTTGGCTGCAATTCTGGTGCACAACTTTGAATCTTGGACAACCACTCCTTAAACCTCCATTGATGGACCTTGCATCATGCTCATTCACCCTCACAATATGCCAAAGATTGAAAATGAAGAACTCTCTTGAACAGAAATGGAAGATTATGATAATTCTCTCACTTTCTTACAATGGAAGCAACCATGAAATTCTCTCTCTTCTCCCCCTCTTTTCACCAACCCCTTGCACCAATGATTTACTCTCAATATATAGATGAGGATGGACAGATCTAGAAGGTTTTAGAATGATCTTAGAGGATTCTAGAAAGTGATGGAAAGTTATGGAAGTTCTCATGCCATGATACTTTGAATCATCTCATTTCTCATGCATACACCCTTTCATATTTGTGGAAAAATCTCCTCTCAAGAGTTATTGAAATTGCATGAGTGAAGAAAACAAGTTCCTTGCCTTGAAAAGTCACTTATGCCAAGTTTCCCTTACTTGCCTTATTATGCAAGCAACAAAAATACAAAGCAAGTCCAATTTTTTACTCCTAACTCAAAAAAATGGCTGAACCAATGTCTCTAAAATATTGTTTGGAATCAATTTGGTATATTGGATGACCCATTTTGGATTTGTAGATCTCTCAAACCAATTTTTCATTTCAACTTTTTCAACTTATATGCCTTTTTTAGGTCATTTTCCACCAACTTTGGTCAAGTCTCATTCTATGCATTTCCAAACTTCCATGACTTCTTTTATAGACTTAAAATGGCATTTTGAGCAACTTTGATGTTGTGAAGTTTTTCATTTGAAGCTTCCTTGTATGAGTTTTAGGCATAGGCTAAGAATGACCTGTAATCCTTAGATGACCAAAATACCCTTTGCTTGCCAAGACCATAAGTAGAGTTCCACAAATAATATGGATGCATACAATACCATTCTAGAAAGCTAAGACAATTAGTAACAATTCTTATGTTGACCAGAAATTCATTTGAAATCTCCTTGAGGGGTAAATATTGCTTGGAAGACAAGTCACTTTCACAGACAAAATTTCAGATACCTCATCTGACCTGTAACTTGCAAGGACCATAACTTGAGTTCTATAAATCTCCTTGATGTCTTCCACCACTCAAATTAAAGGTCTTGAGATCCTATACAAGTTTCATGTTGACCAAGGATCCATTTGAATCTTGCATTTTGACTTATCTTGCTTGGAAATTTGACCTAAATTAGGGGATTTTACACAGAAACCCTAATTTAGAAACTCCTCTTCTCCTTGATTTCTCTTGATTTCTTATTAGAACAACAACATATCCTTCTTTACATGTAAAATGATGAACCCCACATCTCTCCAATAGCCCTTCAAGCCTTGCAATCAATCAATTGACCTAGAGTTGACCCAGAGTTGACCCCAGATGAAACCCTAGTTGACTGTCTTCAACTGCAATTCTTGTGACTACACCAATGACTTGTTTCCTTCTACAAATGACTTTCTAAGTCTTCCAGGATGCCCACATACTCTCCATGCTCAGCCCACAGCTTACAATTTCTTTGATGATTCCCAGATACCCTCAGATAGGAGGTAGATGCACTGATTGATCCATTGACTTCCTAGCTTTCAAATTCTCTCTGATGACTTGAATAAGATTGAATTTGAATAATAACCTCTTGATAGGCTCATAGAGATAGGAATAATGATTGGTCCCTATTGGATGATTTGCTATGCTATGCTATGCAGATGGTTAGACTATGTACATGACTCTATATGCAAATGCTAATGATATTGAAACATAAACCAAGTGAATAAGGTTGAGCAAATTTTAGGGTGCAACAGCTGCCCCTATTCAAACGGCTTGGACCCGATTGGGTGAAGAGCGAACGGCCTTCAAACATTCGAGGTACGAGACGGTTGAATACTAGGATCTTGTGTATGACCTTAGCTTAACATGGAGCATCATTATAGACTTGACTTTTATTTGTTGTATGTGATTCATCCCCACATTGTGGGAAAAGTGTACAAAATTCCCATGACAATGTATTGGTTTATGTCTTATCCCCCATGGTGGATAAAATGTCCCCCACTTCCATGAACATGTAATAGCGTAGGATCTATTTCTTCACCGCTTTCTTGTGTATTGTAATTAGTAAGATAAATGAAAATGATAAAAATAACACTTTTCAAAAGATAAAAATAAACTCGATCCAACGTCAAGTGCTTTTTAAAACCAAACTCAATTGAATGCAACACAAATACTTAATCCAACATCAAGTATCTTTCCATTCCAATATTATTATTCTCATATTCCATTCCTATTATCACATTTTCCTTTTCACACCAATTTCACAATTCAAATTTCAAACACTTGGCCCAATACCAAGTGATAACGCGAAATCGTATATATATATATATATTGACGCATAATTCAACTAATGTTTGACTGGTTTCAATCCGATTTCGGATTCTTTCCATGTTATTTGTCTGATATTTTGCAGGTATTTGATGATCATGTCTAAACAAAGCAATATGAAGAAAAGAAGCAATTACAAATGAAATATGGACGAAAACAACATGAAAAACACAGAATGCGCATTTTGCTGCTGTGACGACCGTCACACAGCCATGACGACCGTCACACGGGTGACGACCGTCACACACCATGACGACCGTCATGCAGGCAAAAACGTAAAGCTTCAATTAAACATGCAAATACCAGTTCCAAGTCCCAAATAATGGACCACTACTCCCTAATTTTTCTGCCTCCAAGTCCACCTTCTTCAAATTACAACCGTTAGCATTTTACCTCTACAAAAGGGGAAGGAGGGGAGCTGAGAAAGGGAGCCGCATTCAGATAACGAAGTGCTGCCCAAATTATTTTCCAGAGCAAAAATTTAGTTTCATTCTTTTTGTTTTTGTTTCCTTTCCTTATTCCTGTATCCCATTTTCTACAATATTCATTTGTGCGCTCTATTGGTTTGAAGACACGATCCTGCCGACATCGTTGGGATTTGGCCAAAAGCCAATTGGATACGTTACAGGTTTTTATTATTTCGTTAATTGTAAATTTAATTCTCAGTAATATGAATGTTCTAAGTTTCTGCTTTTATTTATGTTTTACCTTTCCCAAATCCATGTCTAGCTAAACCAGAGTAATCGATATGTAATGATAATTCAGACGGGATTTGATAATAACCGGTTGAAAACTTTCTTTTTCAAAAGTTGTTTATGGCCTGAGTGTTTAAACTTATTTACTAAATAAACGTTCATCGCGACAGCGAGAACTTATTTAAAAGTAGTTTTGCCACGACAGTGGGAAATTAATTAAGGTACGAACCAACAAGCGACAGCTGCGGCTAAGACCAGATAGTAAACACTAAGCATTTGTTTTAATAACAGCGAAAGCACTTTAAAATAGATTAGAACTTAGAGATTTCCAAAAAGCGATTTTAACCCCGAACGGGATAGCGACAACATACGTTTCGCCTTAGAGTTGCGACTAGCGTCAACAACCATCGTGAGACGAAAGTCTTTAGATCACTATTTTCTTCTTAAATAAATTCTGAAAAATATTTTATATACCGGTAACTTGTCAAATCCCCGAAGAACATAATTATTGCATATCGATTCGTGTAATTATAATTCAAGTAACGTTTTTAGTTCCCTTTAGTGATAGAAATTATTCCCTTAAACATTATCTACCTAGCTAAACATAGTAACTCCCGAGAACACTAGTTTGATTACGAGTCCTTGTGGGATCGATATCTTTTATTACTACGCGATAGACTGTGCACTTGCAGTTAAGTTGTATTATATATAGAAAGTCGCGATCAAGTTTTTGGCGCCGTTGCCGGGGACCCGTTTAGTCAATATTGTAACCTTCTATTACGCCGTATAGACTAGGTTAACAATTTTATTTTCCCTTTACTGGTTCTTTCGATTGTATGCCAAGTAATCGCCCACAAGGTGATATCTTAAAACCCTCAGCCGCGGAACTAGAGCGCTTCTTACATTTAAGAAGCCGCATCATTGAGTACCAACAAAAACATAACATTCCCGATCCTCTCACTCACATTCCCAACTCCGAAGAAGAACCAAAGATGGCTGAAGGACCTCAAAACAAACCGCTGAAAGCATACGCTACACCCTCTCAGATGGAGCCTAGAAGTACCATTGCTGCCCCAGCTATTACTCGAAACTATTTTGAGCTAAAACCGTCATTGCTGTCAGCTGTACAACAAAACCAATTCTCAGGAAATGCAACTGAAGATCCAAACGAACATTTAACGAAGTTTGTACAATACGCAGACACAGTGAAAGCAAATGGAGTAACTCCAGACGCAATAAGACTTCGTCTTTTCCCTTTCTCTCTTAGAGACAGAGCGTGGACATGGTTACAATCCTTACCATCCAACTCCGTTATGACGTGGGAACAGTTGAAGAACGTCTTCTTAGCAAGATATTTTCTGCCAAGCAAAACTGCTATGCTTAGAGCTCAAAATCAACGGATTTCGATAAAAAGATACTGAATCTCTTTACGAAGCATGGGAACGATTCAAAGATATGATGAGAACATGTCCTCACCACGGTCTAGAAGACTGGGTGATGATCCATACTTTCTATAATGGGCTTTTATACAACACCAGATTAACGGTAGACGCCGCCGCGGGGCGGTGCACATATGGATAAGCCATACGACGAAGCCTATCAACTAATCGAAAACATGTCTCAGAACCACTGCCAATGGGGGAGGTGAACGCATTCCAGCAGAGAAACCAGCAGCGAAAGGTAGGATGTACGAGATCAGCAGCCTTGAAAAGTTCAACGCTAAAGTAGATGCTCTAGCACAAAAAACTGACAGTCTGACCGTTAACCCCACTGCAACTGTCGCTGCTGTAACTCTAAACTGCGAGTTATGTGGAATCACCACTCATAATGCGCCTGAATGCCCATTGTTGGCCGGAATCCCACCAGACCAAGTAAATTATGCTCAAGGAAATCCTTACGCAAATACCTACAACCCAGGTTGGCGAAATCATCCAAACTTTTCTTACAAAAGCGATAATGCATTGCAGATGCCTGCTGCTCCGCCAGGATATCAAAAACCAGTTGCTACTCAGACTGCACCCTAGGAAATCAAACCTCGAGTTGATGATGGAAAAATTCATAGCTACTCAAGCTCAAACAAACAAAGAATTCCTGAATCAAAACATACACACTAGCGAGCAAATTAAACAGCTGACCGGAAAAGTAGACGCTTTAGCCACCCACAACAAAATGTTAGAAACACAGATATCACAAGTGGCTCAATAACAAGCCTCTGCTGCTGCACCCGCTGGCACATTTCCTGGACAACCCGAACAAAATCCAAAAGGACAAGCAAATGCTGTCATATTAAGAAGCGGAAAAGAATTGGACGAACCGATCGACCCGAGAACCCGAAAACTCAGCCATGCAACAAAAACCAACTGAACAAACAGAAAAGGAATCCGAGTTAGAGAAGAAGGAAGACAACGAGAAGGAGGACACCGCAAGTGAAAAAACGTAAGCACCTCAAGCGCCATATAAACCACCTATCCCTTATCCTCAAAGATTATAAACTCCAAAACTTCAGGACAATTAAGAAATTTGTAGAGCTCCTTAAGCAGGCTGAATATCACTATTCCTTTTACAGAAGCTATCACTCAAATGCCGTCATACGCTAAATTTCTCAAAGAAATCCTGTCAAATAAGAGAAAGATTGAGGATAACGAAACAGTTACACTTACTGTAGAGTGTAGTGCTATTATTCAAAACCGCATGCCTCATAAATTAAAAGACCCAGGTAGTTTTTCCATACCCTGCGTCATAGGAAAGTTCGTAATAGACAAGCTCTATGCGATTTATGAGCCAGTATCAGTGTTATGCCTTTATCTATATGCAAAAAGCTGAATATGGGAGACCTTAGACCAACCAAAATGTCCGTACAATTGGCTGACCGATCAGTAAATATCCCGTCGGAATACTGGAAAACGTTCCAGTACGCATATGACAATTCTACATCCCAACCGACTTCATAATCATGGACATCAAAGAGGACTCTGTTACCCCAATTATCCTAGGAAGACCGTTCCTAGCTACAGCCGGAGCTATTATAGACGTGAAGAAAGGAAGGCTAACATTCGAAGTAGGAGAAGAAAAGATAGAGTTCATTCTCACCAAGTTCTTACAAGCACCATCCATAGACGATATCTGCTATTTAGTAGATGTAATTGACGAATGCATAAGAGAACTTGAAAATGAAGAGACCACGTATTCAGAAATAATAAAGATTCAAATACCCGATATTTCTGAAGACGATGATTGGCGTAAACCGTATAAAGACGACAGCCTAAGCGAAAGCTTAGCACTAACCCCAAACCATATGCCAGGTCCGAAGAACCCATCTTTAGAACTTAAAACACTACCCAAAAACCTTAGATATGAATTCCTAGACGATGAACTAAAAAGACCAGTGATAGTCAACGCCCCGACTTAGGACAACTAGAAACCGTAAAGCTATTAGAAGTCCTAAAGAAGTACCCCACCGCGTTAGGCTATAACATAAGCGATCTAAAAGGTATAAGCCCTTCGATCTGTATGCATCGAATTACAATAGAGGAAGACTGTAAAACCTCTAGAGAGCTCAGAGGAGACTGAACCCCATCCTAAGCACTGTAGTCAGAGACGAAGTAAAGAAATTGCTAGATGCAGGAATCATTTATCCAATCTCCGATAGTGAATGGGTTAGCCCAGTTCATGTCGTACCTAAGAAAGGAGGAGTCACAGTAGTTAAGAACAAAAAAGGCGAATCAATAACAAAAAGAGTCGTGACTGGAAGCAGGATGTGCATTGATTATAGAAAGCTTAACAAAGCTACACGAAAAGATCACTTCCCCCTACCCTTCATAGACCAAATGTTGGAAAGGTTAGCCAAACATTCATATTTCTGCTATCTAGATGGCTATTCAGGATTTTTCCAAATTCCCATTCATCCTGATGACCAAGAAAAGACTACATTCACATGTCCTTATGGTACTTTTGCTTACCGCCGAATGCCGTTCGGACTTTGTAATGCTCCAGCAACCTTCCAAAGATGCATGATGACAATCTTCGCAGATTTCATAGACGACATCATGGAAGTATTTATGGACGATTTCTCAGTATGTGGACAAAGTTTCGAAGGATGCTTACAAAACTTAGAAATGGTATTAGAACGTTGTGTAAAAGTGAACCTCATCCTAAATTGGGAAAAATGTCATTTTATGGTCCGACAAGGAATAGTTCTAGGACATGTCATATCAAACAAAAGGATTGAGGTCGACAAAGCTAAAATAGAAATTATAAAAGACCTCCAACCTCCAAAATCCGTACGAGAAATACGGAGTTTTCTAGGACATGCCGATTTCTACCGCAGATTTATAAAAGATTTTTCAAAAATCACAAAACCTTTGACCGGCCTGTTGATGAAAGATGCTGAGTTCGTCTTTGACGACGACTGTCTAAAAGCATTCGAAACATTAAAATCAGCCCTTATTGTCGCTACTGCGAAAATCGGCGCCGGCTGACAGAAGAGTCGCCACCGTGCGTTATTTATCCCTCAGAGCGGGAAAGGAAACGCTCGAAGTAAACCTCGCAAAAAACGGGGAAAAGGTATGGTCATCGCAACCATAGCCTGGGTTCGGGAGTCGGTTACGCAAGGGGAAGGTATTAGCACCCCTCACGTCCGTCGTACTCGACGGGATCCACGCTTGCTTGGGTTGTCTACTGGATGCAAAACAATCTTATCTACGGCTGCTAAATCTAAACGGAAGGGAATTGACTCGATAGAGCATCGCACTCTATGCCTACGTATTCTCAAGAGAGAAAGTCAGAGTCAACGTAGTTCGGGACTACGGGGAAAATTGGCTCGCCAAGACCTCGCGTCTTGTGCCTACGTACTTCCATTGGATGGAAGATCAGAGCTTTACGTAGTTCAGACTAACTACGGCTAAACAAACATTCTCACACAACAGTGAGAAAAACAACTGGCTTCACAGGGTCGGGAACCTATGGTCAAAACTATGGCTGAGTCTCAAATGCACTTGGGCAAGAGAGAAAAATGGGTACTCAATTAATCGTCAGCGGGAAAGTCTCGATCGCACAGCCGCGAGAGAACAAAAGTTAGTCGTTAGTGTGCTCGCTAGGATATCGCATCCTATGCCTACATATCTTCGTCTGGTACGAAGAATCAGAGCAGCTGTAGTTCAGCTACTATCGGGACCACAGCTCAAATCTCGTTTTATTAATCTCTGAAAAATGGTTACAATGAGTTGAATACTGAAATAAATCTCCTAGGAAATGCTATCCTATTCTATCCTGAAAAATCGACTGAAAATAGCCCCCTAACAAACGGGCTTCTAAACTATCTCTGAAAGCCGTGAAATAAAGTCTATGAAAATACCTAAAAGAAAATGAACTCTAAAAAATATTAAATCGGCACTTTAATATTTTTCCCTTTTTTCTCCTTTTCTTTTCAACATATTTTCCTTCATCTTTCTCAATATTTCTTTTTGAATATTTTCTCTATTTTTTTTTTCACATATATTTTCTCACTATTTTTCTCAACATTTTCTTTTCTCTATTATTCTTTTTCTATTTTCTTTTCTTTTATTTTTTCTATTTCTTTTCTTTTATTTTTTCTATTTCTTTTCAAATCTATTTTCTTTTTTTAATCTTTTTCTATATTCTTTTTTTCATAATGTTTTCTTTTCATTTCTTTTTTTCATTTTTTCTATTATTCTTTAAAAGAATAAAAAAAATAACAAAATACAAGAAAGAGGGCTGGGGGGTGCACTGCTACAAGGATGTGCAGAAAATAAAACAAAAAAACAAAACTGTATCTAAATTGGGCCCAGCCCCACAGTGCCTCTCCAAAAAAACGCTGAGGGGGGTGTCGAAGCAATCTGGGGCGTTGCTGCAGAAATGAGGCCCAGGCCCAGAACAGCCAAAAAAATGTGAGAGAGGTGTGGCTGTCAAAAAAATCATAATTGGGCCTGGCCCAATCTTCTTCCCCCTTTCTCCATTCTCAGTTACTGAAAGAACCCTAATTCCCACTCCAGCCTTCAGCGCCGCCGTCTTCTTCTTTCGCCGTTCACTCTCAACCTCTCCCTTCTCACCGTCTCAGCCTCAAACTCCCTCGTCTCTCTTTTGTTCTTCTGAAAACTTCATCCCAACCTTCTTCTCAACACCACGCTCACTCACACCAAACTTCTAACTCTCACGATTTGCTTAATCAAACCGAATAAAGATCTGTGAATCTGACGATTGGTGACGAGTTCTTCATCATTCTTGAGGATGATCATTGGGGGCTCGTATTCTGGATCTGGAGGCTTGCTGAAGGTCGGTTGAAGGATTTGCAGAAGAAACGTTGAAGTTTGATGAGAAGTTTTCTGAAGATGATGACCGTTTCAAGATTTCTGGGAAATCTTTGATGAGTTATTGATGAGTCTTGATGAAGAATCTGGATCGCTGAAAAATCCTTGATAGACGATGAACATGATGCTGGAGGATGAATCACTGGTTGGATCTGGATTTTCTGGAGAATCGGTGGTAGTTTCCTGTAATTTCTGGATTTTCTTTGATGAACACATGAAGATGATGATTACATTTCTGAACTGAGGTTCGTTGGAGTTATCTTCTGAGGACGACGATTGATGATGTGAGGATCTGGATGAGGATCTTGTTGATGAGCGTTCGTGGATGTTGAACATTGGCCGGATTCTGGAGAGTTTGAGTTCTCCGGTGAAGGGTTGGGACGGTCGAGGGAGATGAAGAAGGGACGAAGATGAAGATTAGGGAGGTTTCTGGGGATTCTGGTGTTCGCCGGTGAGTTTTGTGGTGGCCGCCGGCCATGCAGGCCGGCCGGTGGCTCTCTTCCCGGTGGGGCACTGCATGGTCACCACGTTGGTGACGATGGTGGAGAAGTGGAGCGCATGGCCTCCACGTGTGGGGAATGTGGCTGAGAGAGAGGATACGTGGCGTGTTGTGGGCATGTAGCGTGGGGCCTCTCTGACGCAACACGTGGCGTGAGCATTTATACCTGATTTTTCGCTGGAATCCTCTGGAAGGTTCTGGAATACAGCTGGATCATTCTGGGGAAAGCTGGACTATTCTGGCCGTTTTGCTGGACCTTTTCTGAATATTCTGGACAAAAAACTTGGACAAAAAACTGCTGGGCCTAAATCACTGGGCCTGCGAAAACTGAAGAAAAACTCACAAAAACTGTATTAGAAGTTAATGGAAAATGAATCTAATTAATTATTACAACTAATCTAATTAAATTCTGTAAATCCTAATTAAAACTCTAATAAAACTATATTAACTTCTAAAAAAAAAACTATCACAGAAAATAAAATGAAAAAAATCTATTTATTATTCTAAAAATGAATATTAAAACTATTTAAAACCTATTAATTTCTACATTACTCTATATTATTTAAAAATATTAAACCCCACCTAATATGCTCTAAAAATGCCATTAAATTCTATTAATATTCTAAAACTATATTACCCTATATTATTTAAAAGACAATCTATATTATCCTATTTATATTCTAAAATGATTAAAAAGCTAGTTGTTTCTATAAAATTCTATATATGATTTAAAAGCTATTAAAAATATCAAAAATTCTATTAAATCCTAAAAAATCCTGTAAAATCCAGAAAAATCACAATAATTCCCAGAGGGACAAAATGAGCACCGCACGACACAAAAATAATCGGTAAAAATAAACGGGCACCGAAATATCCCAAAAATCGATTCTACTGATTTAAATTGATAAAAAACACCTGAAACACGAGACGAGAGCTGTGATCCCTGATAAAATCAAAACAAATGAACAATGCAGTGTATGCAATATGCAGATGCGAATGCGGTTATGCGTCGAAACATCGAGCCAAATGCGAGACCCGGTTGGTCAAATTTTGGGGTGCAACACTTATCACCGCACCGATTATGCAACCACCCGATTGGCGACTACCGTTCGAAATCATGTGCGATGCGAGTGATTATGCCGTAGGCGCAGTTCTAGGACAAAGGAAGGACAAGAAGCTCCATGCCATCTACTATGCCAGTAGAACCTTAGATCCTGCCCAAATGAACTACACTACAACAGAAAAGGAACTTCTAGCAGTTATATTTACGCTTGACAAATTCCGTTCTTACTTAGTAGGAGCAAAAATTATCATATACACAGACCACGCTGCCATCAGGTACCTAATAAGCAAAAAGGATGCCAAACCAAGATTATTGAGATGGATCCTGTTATTACAAGAGTTTGACTTAGAAATCAAAGATAAGAAAGGAACCGAGAACGTTGTTGCAGATCACTTATCCCGAATAGAAGGCATCAAACATGAACCAGTACCGATAAATGACGATTTTCCGTACGAACATCTGATAGCCAAATTAGAAAGTGACATGCCTAACTTAATCTCGGAAGATCCAGAACTCGAAAAAGCCGTAGAAGCCGTCTATGCCCAAACCACATTACCTTGGTATGCTGACATCGTTAATTACCTAGCTGCAGGCGTGCTTCCACCGGATCTCACTTATCAGCAAAAGAAGAAATTCTTCCACGATCTGAAACACTATTATTGGGACGAACCTCTACTCTTCAAGAGAGGGGCCGACAACATATACCGTCGCTGTGTCCCAGAGGAAGAAATAGAAAATATCATTTCCCAATGCCATTCAGCACCATATGGTGGTCATGCCAGTACATCTAAGACGTGCGCTAAGATTCTCCAAGCCGGCTTATTCTGGCCTAACCTCTGGAAAGACGTTCACATCGCTGTGCTAAAATGTGATCGATGCCAACGAACTGGCAACATCTCACGACGCGATGAAATGCCTCAGAAAGGAATCTTAGAGGTAGAAATCTTTGACGTATGGGGAATAGATTTCATGGGACTCTTCCCGCCTTCTTTTGGTAATAACTACATACTCGTCGCTGTAGACTATGTGTCTAAATGGATAGAAGCCATAGTTGCTCCAACAAATGATGCACGAGTAGTAATCAAACTCTTCAAAAACACAATCTTTCCTAGATTCGGTGTACCCAGACTCGTCATTAGTGACGGCGGATCACACTTCATATCGCGAATCTTTGATAAACTTCTTTCTAAATATAGAGTCCGACACCGAGTAGCTACACCTTATCATCCGCAAACTAGCGGACAAGTAGAGGTCTCGAACAGGGAAATAAACAAATATTGGAAAATACTGTCGCTACCTCAAGGAAAGATTGGTCATCAAAGCTAAATGAAGCTTTATGGGCTTATAGGACCGCTTTTAAGACACCAATAGGTACTACACCCTACAAATTAGTTTACGGTAAATCCTGTCATCTCCCTGTAGAATTAGAGCATAAAGCCTTCTGGGCCATTAAGACACTTAACTTCAACTACACTGAGGCAGGAGAGAAACGAATCTTGAACTTACACAAATTAGAAGAACTTCGATTGGACGCTTACGAAAATGCCCGTATCTACAAAGAACGAACTAAAAAATGGCACGATAAACGTTCAGTCAAGAAACAATTCAGTGTGGGAGACATCGTACTTCTATTTAATTCAAGATTAAAACTCTTCCCAGGTAAACTAAAATCTAGGTGGTCTGGACCTTTTGAAGTGACTAAAGTACTTCTAAGTGGAGCTGTTGAAATTACCGATAAGACGAATGCACCGTTTATCGTAAACGGGCAACGTCTAAAACATTATAATAAGAACGAAAACAGCCCTCAAGTCAGCAGTATAACATTGCTCGAGCTTCCTGCTCAAACACCTGAATAGCTTGTCACCAAGCTATCGTCAGGCTTTAGACGTTAAAAACAGCGCTTAATGGGAGGCAACCCAATTTTCCCGTATTTCCCTCTTTACTGTATTTCATTCTCATTTTTATTTAAAATTCTACTTTGAAACTTTAACAAAAATTCTAAACTTAAAATTGCTACTATTTTTACTTTATTCTATTTCATTTTATTTTTCTCTTTTATTTAAACTTTGTTTTTTTTACCACCTTTTGCTTCTAAAAATTCTGACTTCAAATTTCTGTTTTAAACTTTTCAGGATTTTCAAAGCCTTCAAACCTTCCTCTTGTTTTTCTCCGACTAACCTGTGAGTATGGCCGCGTACGACTTCACAAAGGTTCATTTTCGAGGATTAGCTCAAAAGGCAAGATTCGAAGCATTAACTGAGAGAGACATAGCCTTAACACTGTATTATGATAAGTCTACCATGGAGAAACTAGGAATTACTGATAGCATCCAATACCTGTTTAATCAATTAGGCTGAGAGAACACCTCCTTGAAAACCCGTTTTGCTACCTATAAGGACCTCACCTACGAATTCCTTATTTCCTTCAGGTACTTACCCAACTATGGTTTTGGATCAAACACAGAGTTGATCACCTTTAGGATGTTTGGAATGGACCAAACCCATAGCTGGATGTCATTAGCTAACCTCCTAAGATTTCCTAGCGGACCACATGTGTTCATCAGTGCCGAAGATGACGATCTTGATTTTGAACTCAACCAGTTCTGGGGTAGAATCACAGGCGACTATCACCCTGACCCAAATAGCATGTATAATAATGAGATTCATAACCCAGCTTTCAGATACTTTCATAAGATCCTAGCTCACACCCTTTTCGGAAAAGAAGAAAACATTACTACAGTATCTAAAGAAGAGTTATTTATCATGTTCTGTGCTTCTCAGGGCCGTACAGTGAATGCCGTACCTTTTATGATGAGATCCTTCCGACGCCTCACTCAGGAACCACAATCACCTATTCTAATAGGAGGTCTCGTGACAATGATTGCCCACGAGCTTGGCCTTAGATTCCACCTAAATGCAAACACTAGTTTTGGCACCATCCGACCCATGAATATCCAGTTTTGCTTTAACAGGCACATTTTAAGAACCATGGGACCTGGACCTTACGAGTACCTCATCAATGACAAACCTGTCCAGCTATTCACATTGCCAAATCATCAGATGACAAGTATCCATAACAAGGACAACTGGGTTTATGAATTGGATGAGCCTATGGGACCTCCTTCACCTCAATCAACACCACAAAATTACATGTACGACAGTGATCACATCTCTGAAGCACATGATTATATGTACTATGAGGATGTTGTATCCGAAGTTGAGGTAGACCCTGCGACCCCTCCACATTACAACACATATCCTGAGCCCATTCCTGAGGAAACCATAGACAAAATGGATATCGTTCTGAACCGATTAGACAACGTCGACGCCGCCCTGACCACCGTAAGAGAAGACATCACAAGCATACACAGCGAACTCGCAGTTTTCATGGACTTAGTTTGTGACCAGCTCGACTACTACGCCCGGAAGTTTGACGAATTGAAGGCACAAAAAGACTGAGATATTAGCTTTAGTTTAGTTTAATTTTTTTTGTTTTCCGTCCGTTTTCAATTATTTTGATTTTTGCATTGTTTTTTTCCCTTATGTATTACATTACAAACAATCATTTTAATTACATGTTATTTCAATTTTATTCTTTATTCCTTGATTCTGTTTTTACGTTATCATATGTTTCTTGACCGATATAATACATTGCCATATCAATTATACACCTTGAAACCATGACAAGAGCACCCCTATAGCAAAATTCTGCGTTCTGCAGATTTTGCTGGTGTGACGACCGTCACAGAAGCCTGACGCCCGTCACACGGGTGACGACCGTCACAGATGCGTGACGACTGTCACGAGTCCAAAACTGTTATCTGCTATAACAGAGGTTGCGTTTTCTCCCCCACTCCCATCTATTCAACTTCCAATTATCACACACTCAAACCCCACTCCCAACTTTCGTTTTCCCACCTTGCTCCATATAATCCCAACTCCCATTTCAACTTCCTAATCCACTTCTGTGACATTTTTCATTCCACAGAACCAACTTAATCCCCATTTCCTCAGCATCCTCCAACCATGGAGAGAAACAACGAAACCCCAAACCTTAGCAATATCGTGTTCAGCGACGGTGACTCCGGCGAGAAACAGAGCGCCAACTATATCGCCTTCCATCAATGGTCGCTACAGCCGACCCACTATCCGCATGTACCATCCCTCACGGAGCTCGGCCTCCTTGACGGCGTCACTTGGATGCTCCAAAGAGCCGACATTTGGTATCTGTGCACAAATCCGCAGCCGACTTACGAACAACTCACCCTTGAGTTCCTCAGTTCGTTCAGTTACTTCACTTCCAGCGGCGACCTCAGCCAACATTCCGGCGCCGCCTGCTTCCGTATGTTCGGCACGAACTACCAACTGAACCAAAATCAGATTGCCGACATCCTTCATTTCCCTCGCGGCGACGATGCTCACTGTCGCATTACCGAACAGTTTCAGCATGACGCCTTTGCGCTCTGGTACCAATTGACCGGAATCAATGCCGACGGCTGGGATTCTCTGCATGCAACACACATCCACAACCCGACCATCTGGTATTTCCACCGAGCACTTAGCAACACCATCTTCGCAAGGGATAGCAACCATAAGGTGAACTCCAAAGAACTTTTCTTTCTTCGCTGTGTGTTCAATTCCGAGCCCATCAACGCCGCTCCGTTCCTCCTGGCCCACATTCAGGCCAACTGCAACCGTGGCTCTAAGCCATTTTACTTTGGCGGGATTGTTACCTCCATTGCATTTGGGCTAAACCTCGGTGACCGACTCCAGCCTCTCCACACAATTCCCTCGGTATTTCTCGACACCGACCATTGCAGAGCTTCTCACCTCATCCGCTCCAGGGCCGATGGAAAGTACCACTCGGTCGTGCGTGGCAAAACCGTCAGAAGTATCATCATGCCGTCACGTACCCGGATGCACCCACAGGATCGTGCCAACTGGCTTTTTGACCTCAATGCCCCTGCTGCTACCGCTGCCCCAACTCAAACCAACACCCAAGGTTCTGGCGACAAAATGCAAGATGAGTTGGACAGAACTGAGCAACCAGAGGCATCACAACCACTTCCTTCTGAAGGCACATCCTACCGCCGTCGCCGTCATCGTCCAGAGCCCGACTACTCTGAAGCAGACCTCCGCTGATCCCTCGACCAGCAAGCCCAGATACTCGCTATGATGCAGCAACAGAATCAATGAGCAGAGCAGTTCGAAGCTTGGCATCGGACCACGATGCAACAGCTCCAAACTGGCCAGGAATAGTTCTAGGACATGTCATATCAAGGAATAGTTCTAGGACATGTCATATCAAACAAAAGGATTGAGGTCGACAAAGCTAAAATAGAAATTATAAAAGACCTCCAACCTCCAAAATCCGTACGAGAAATACGGAGTTTTCTAGGACATGCCGATTTCTACCGCAGATTTATAAAAGATTTTTCAAAAATCACAAAACCTTTGACCGGCCTGTTGATGAAAGATGCTAAGTTCGTCTTTGACGACGACTGTCTAAAAGCATTCGAAACATTAAAATCAGCCCTTATTGTCGCTACTGCGAAAATCGGCGCCGGCTGACAGAAGAGTCGCCACCGTGCGTTATTTATCCCTCAGAGCGGGAAAGGAAACGCTCGAAGTAAACCTCGCAAAAAACGGGGAAAAGGTATGGTCATCGTAACCATAGCCTGGGTTCGGGAGTCGGTTACGCAAGGGGAAGGTATTAGCACCCCTCACGTCCGTCGTACTCGACGGGATCCACGCTTGCTTGGGTTGTCTACTGGATGCAAAACAATCTTATCTACGGCTGCTAAATCTAAACGGAAGGGAATTGACTCGATAGAGCATCGCACTCTATGCCTACGTATTCTCAAGAGAGAAAGTCAGAGTCAACGTAGTTCGGGACTACGGGGAAAATTGGCTCGCCAAGACCTCGCGTCTTGTGCCTACGTACTTCCATTGGATGGAAGATCAGAGCTTTACGTAGTTCAGACTAACTATGGCTAAACAAACATTCTCACACAACAGTGAGAAAAACAACTGGCTTCACAGGGTCGGGAACCTATGGTCAAAACTATGGCTGAGTCTCAAATGCACTTGGGCAAGAGAGAAAAATGGGTACTCAATTAATCGTCAGCGGGAAAGTCTCGATCGCACAGCCGCGAGAGAACAAAAGTTAGTCGTTAGTGTGCTCGCTAGGATATCGCATCCTATGCCTACATATCTTCGTCTGGTACGAAGAATCAGAGCAGCTGTAGTTCAGCTACTATCGGGACCACAGCTCAAATCTCGTTTTATTAATCTCTGAAAAATGGTTACAATGAGTTGAATACTGAAATAAATCTCCTAGGAAACGCTATCCTATTCTATCCTGAAAAATCGACTGAAAATAGCCCCTAACAAACGGGCTTCTAAACTATCTCTGAAAGCCGTGAAATAAAGTCTATGAAAATACCTAAAAGAAAATGAACTCTAAAAAATATTAAATCGGCACTTTAATATTTTTCCCTTTTTTCTCCTTTTCTTTTCAACATATTTTCCTTCATCTTTCTCAATATTTCTTTTTGAATATTTTCTCTATTTTTTTTTTTCACATATATTTTCTCACTATTTTTCTCAACATTTTCTTTTCTCTATTTCTTTTTCTATTTTCTTTTCTTTTATTTTTTCTATTTCTTTTCTTTTATTTTTTCTATTTCTTTTCAAATCTATTTTCTTTTTTTAATCTTTTTCTATATTCTTTTTTTCATAATGTTTTCTTTTCATTTCTTTTTTTCATTTTTTCTATTATTCTTTAAAAGAATAAAAAAAATAACAAAATACAAGAAAGAGGGCTGGGGGGTGCACTGCTACAAGGATGTGCAGAAAATAAAACAAAAAAACAAAACTGTATCTAAATTGGGCCCAGCCCACAGTGCCTCTCCAAAAAAACGCTGAGGGGGGTGTCGAAGCAATCTGGGGCGTTGCTGCAGAAATGAGGCCCAGGCCCAGAACAGCCAAAAAAATGTGAGAGAGGTGTGGCTGTCAAAAAAATCATAATTGGGCCTGGCCCAATCTTCTTCCCCCTTTCTCCATTCTCAGTTACTGAAAGAACCCTAATTCCCACTCAGCCTTCAGCGCCGCCGTCTTCTTCTTTCGCCGTTCACTCTCAACCTCTCCCTTCTCACCGTCTCAGCCTCAAACTCCCTCGTCTCTCTTTTGTTCTTCTGAAACTTCATCCCAACCTTCTTCTCAACACCACGCTCACTCACACCAAACTTCTAACTCTCACGATTTGCTTAATCAAACCGAATAAAGATCTGTGAATCTGACGATTGGTGACGAGTTCTTCATCATTCTTGAGGATGATCATTGGGGCTCGTATTCTGGATCTGGAGGCTTGCTGAAGGTCGGTTGAAGGATTTGCAGAAGAAACGTTGAAGTTTGATGAGAAGTTTTCTGAAGATGATGACCGTTTCAAGATTTCTGGGAAATCTTTGATGAGTTATTGATGAGTCTTGATGAAGAATCTGGATCGCTGAAAATCCTGATGAACATGATGCTGGAGGATGAATCACTGGTTGGATCTGGATTTTCTGGAGAATCGGTGGTAGTTTCTGTAATTTCTGGATTTTCTTTGATGAACACATGAAGATGATGATTACATTTCTGAACTGAGGTTCGTTGGAGTTATCTTCTGAGGACGACGATTGATGATGTGAGGATCTGGATGAGGATCTTGTTGATGAGCGTTCGTGGATGTTGAACATTGGCCGGATTCTGGAGAGTTTGAGTTCTCCGGTGAAGGGTTGGGACGGTCGAGGGAGATGAAGAAGGGACGAAGATGAAGATTAGGGAGGTTTCTGGGGATTCTGGTGTTCGCCGGTGAGTTTGTGGTGGCCGCCGGCCATGCAGGCCGGCCGGTGGCTCTCTTCCGGTGGGGCACTGCATGGTCACCACGTGGTGACGATGGTGGAGAAGTGGAGCGCATGGCCTCCACGTGTGGGGAATGTGGCTGAGAGAGAGGATACGTGGCGTGTTGTGGGCATGTAGCGTGGGGCCTCTCTGACGCAACACGTGGCGTGAGCATTTATACCTGATTTTTCGCTGGAATCCTCTGGAAGGTTCTGGATACAGCTGGATCATTCTGGGGAAAGCTGGACTATTCTGGCCGTTTTGCTGGACCTTTTCTGAATATTCTGGACAAAAAACTTGGACAAAAAACTGCTGGGCCTAAATCACTGGGCCTGCGAAAACTGAAGAAAACTCACAAAAACTGTATTAGAAGTTAATGGAAAATGAATCTAATTAATTATTACAACTAATCTAATTAAATTCTGTAAATCCTAATTAAAACTCTAATAAAACTATATTAACTTCTAAAAAAAAAAACTATCACAGAAAATAAAATGAAAAAAATCTATTTATTATTCTAAAAATGAATATTAAAACTATTTAAAACCTATTAATTTCTACATTACTCTATATTATTTAAAAATATTAAACCCCACCTAATATGCTCTAAAAATGCCATTAAATTCTATTAATATTCTAAAACTATATTACCCTATATTATTTAAAAGACAATCTATATTATCCTATTTATATTCTAAAATGATTAAAAAGCTAGTTGTTTCTATAAAATTCTATATATGATTTAAAAGCTATTAAAAATATCAAAAATTCTATTAAATCCTAAAAAATCCTGTAAAATCCAGAAAAATCACAATAATTCCCAGAGGGACAAAATGAGCACCGCACGACACAAAAATAATCGGTAAAAATAAACGGGCACCGAAATATCCCAAAAATCGATTCTACTGATTTAAATTGATAAAAAACACCTGAAACACGAGACGAGAGCTGTGATCCCTGATAAAATCAAAACAAATGAACAATGCAGTGTATGCAATATGCAGATGCGAATGCGGTTATGCGTCGAAACATCGAGCCAAATGCGAGACCCCGGTTGGTCAAATTTTGGGGTGCAACAGCTGCCCCTATTCAAGCGACTTCGACCTGAATGGGTGAAGAGCGCTCAGCCTTCAAACATTCAAGGTAGATGACGGTTGAATACAAATGGAACCCTGAAATTTGCCAACCGCAAGAATATACTGCAAAGCTGCTTGAGGAATAGCTTCCAATAAACTGAAGTTTGGTTGTAACGGCAACATCTGGTCAATTTTCTGATACAATTTTCTTCTCCTTTTCAACACCTGTGTGACGCCACAAGTATTGAAATAATGCTTCATAAGCAAACACCTTGATTCCCATCTCTCTCATGGGATCAAATCTGGTCAACTCACAGTTCATTGTGAACTTGAGGACAATTCTCCTGGGGGATTCTGAATGGAACTGCCTGGCACCTGTTTTGACAAAGGGGCAGCTTCAGAAGTCTGATATATGTCAATCTTTGTTGTTGTTGTTGTTGTTTTTTTTCCGATGCTGATGTAACACCCAAATAAAGAATCACTCCGCTGGGGAAGACAAGAAGCTGAACCAAACAACTCTGCAGGTGAACAAATTCGAAATCCAATAGGTAACCATCTTGGTCTATGTTTCGACATGCGTATGCTTGATAATGATGCAATGCCCTATATGACATGAATATGCTATGCGTTCTGTTTGAAAATGCGAGGCCCAAACGGCATGGATATGCTATATGCTTGTATAAATGTTATGACTATATATGCAAATGCTAATGCAGGCTCGAGCTGCCAGAGAACACCAGGTCTGAATACCACTTGGCAAAATAAATGCCGAAGGAAACGTCAATTCTACTGGGGATGACCTGAAGTCACAGAACCATCTCAGCAAAATAAATGCTGGAAACGAGAAATCAAATCCACTGGGGATAACTGCCCTGCTGGAGAAATGAAAAGGCAACCCTGCTTGACGACTTCACTGGGGAAAGAAAGACAACTCTGCTAGGGGATGCTTTCTTCAAACCGTTGGCAACTGATTATGCTCTGCGGGAATTGACCCAAACTGAGGATTGATTGCGCGCGGCACACTGCTGGAGATGCTCCCACTATCGAGGATATCAATCTTAATCTGCTGAAGACACTCCTGATCCTACTCTGATGCGGGGTAAAAGACAATCTCGACTCTTCCGGGGATAATAAGCAACTTTCATCTGCTGAAGAGTAACAATTCTGATTTGACAATATCCACAAGGAATTCAAACATTACTCGAAGCACTGGCATCCGTCGAGCTTCGTATCGGGGAACATGACGACATGCGAGTCATTGGGAAATACTGTGTCAGATCTCTTTTAGGTTTTTTTTTTTGCTTTTCTGGTTTAGAATAAACATGGACTATGTACACAGTGAAGGATGTGGAAAATACTAGACGAGAACTAGCATTCAAAGGTAGACTATCAGGCGAGAACTGATAGGGAAATAGGTCGGGAAAATTGATTTTTTGTGTTTTTGAACCAGACGGGCTGACTGGACAACAAGCTGAGGTATAGACAACCAGGCGAGAACTGGCTGAAAGCTCACGTACACCAGGCGAGAACTGGTATAACACTTGAAGAAACGGTGACCAAACGAGAATTGGTTACCAATAAACTGCACAGGACGGGAACTGCTGCTTACAATAAACTGCACCAGGACGGGAACTGATGCTTACAATAAACTGCACCAGGACGGGAACTGATGCTTACGGAAGGGTGGGCCAGACGAGAACTGGTTACCGATTTGCCAGGCGAGAACTGGACTTTGGAAACGACTGGTTACTAACACGCAACAGGTTTAAACTGCAGGATAATGATCCAACGACAACAAGACCTTCTTATTTGAAAGGTTTTCGATAAGGGTATTGACATGATTCCCCGATACTCAACTCTGGCTAGGGATAAACAAGCGGGTTTGAATGACTTGCCCCTGGTACGCTCAGCTGGGGGATAAAAGACTGGCTTGCACAACTTGCCCCAGTACGATTCAACTTGCCCCAATCTATCTCTTGGGAATACCTGCTCCGAACAACTTGCTACGAGAATATTTCGAAAATACTTGCCCCGGTATCTGCACGACAAAAGAATTCAAATCCCCTCCTCCCCAATTAAACACCTAACAACCCAGTTGATTTCAACATTCTCTGCGATGACTTGCCCCTGAATGAGCGTTCTAGCGACTCAACCCGATCTGATCATCCATTGGAAGCATCTGCTTTCAAATCTCAGCGCTCTGCATAATTGCCCCTGATTGGATCTTGAGAAGACTCCTTCTGATCAACTGCTTCTCAAACAAACTGCCCCTGATCAACTAGAGCTTCGGGACTTGTCCTGAACTTACTGGAAGATAATGCCCCTGATTCACAAGGCTTCACAACATTCACCATTCTGGTTCAGACTGCTGGATTACTCAGTCCTATTTGATTACTCCCTGGTGGAATTTCTTTCATGTCAACTACTAACCTGCAATTAGAATCGTCTGTTCACGAATGGTAATCTTAATGCAGTGGTTATGCAGATTTTGAAAAAAAAAAAAAAAAAAAAAAAAAAAAAAAAAAATTGAGCTGTCACTCATTTACATGCATATGATTGAGAGTGACGAATGAACCAAAGTTCAAACGCAGTGCTTACGTGGTCAGTGAAAAATACAACAAGGATGTGACTAGCAAGTCTAGAAGGAGTCAGGTTACTCGACCTTATCGTAATGCGCTTCAGACTAACCCTACCTCAATTAGGTCTTTTAAGGGTTGTATCGTGGTCGGGTTCACGGTTCGTGAAACAAAGGATATTCGGCTCGAATTTGATTTGTACCCACCCCTTCTACGTGATGATCTCCGATCCTAAGGTTCAGTTAACCTGGCACAAGCACTCGCCTCTTCGAGAAGTATGTTGAATGGTAAGAACCACAGTTAAGGCATTACAAGCTTTTCTTCTAGAGTGATAGTTACTCCTTCTTCGCTTTCGGTGTCTGTGTACACGACTTTGTGATTTGCTGGGGAAATTTTCTTTTTAACCCTCTTTTCATTCTTTTGATTCCCTAATTTTTGCCTGGACTGACTCATTTTGCGTTCTTTTCGATTTTTCTTGAAGTCCAGCGGGATGCCCTGATTTTTGCCTAAGTATTTAGCTTTCTCAGCTTTTCCTTCTTTTTACTTAGCGGGCGTTCTTTCTTTCTTTCTTTTGGAACAAAGTCATGTGACACTGGTTGTCTTGATTGCTCCGAAAGGATTGTAACTGTCTCACTCCTGATTGGTGAGATTTGACCTCTTGAAAGGTATCAACTGATTAGTCCTCGAAAGACAACACTCCTCTGTAAGACTTGAACGCTTGGTCAAGCTAACTGACAACTACCCTGCCCCGGGTTAAGATGTGAGGGTTTATAAGTCCGAAAAAACTTCTACTTCCTGGCTCGAAGTGGTTGGCAAGGGACTAACTCCTTATATCTCTAGTGTTTGGGGGATTTGAAATAATGCCCTGTACGTCATCGGTACGGTCTTATCTGAAAGCATACGATCATCGGTTATGAGTTTCAGTTTCATCATCCTCCCCTTTAACTTTGCTAGTCACGGCGAAAAAGTGGAGTGAATAAAATGCAAGTGTCAGTGCAATGCAGTAAATGAGCGACAGCGACATGATTAATTCAGAAAAATGCATAATCACTTTATTATTATCACCATTCAGAACATACAATGTTAAAAAGCAGGTAGTAACTAACAGAAAAGAAACTACAAATGCAAATGATATAAAAGCTTGAGAACTGCCACTGCTGAGGCGCCTGCCCGTCTGAACCACTGGCTTTTGCTGGGGAACACCTTTCTGAGTCTACGAGCTTAGACAGCTGAGCGGTTAGGGATGAACAAACAGCAACCCTTCTCGAAAGGAAATGCGATCCTGATCAATCAACTGCTGTACCTTCGCCTGAAATGCTTTACAATCTTCGGTTGAATGCCCCGGAGAGCCACCATGATAACCACACTGCACGTGGGGATTGTACCCAGGAGGGTAAGGTTCTGGAACTGGCTTAAGAGCTTTCGGCTCCACCAAAGGCTTCTGAATCAAAGACGGTAGCAACTGGCTATACGGCATAGGCACTGGGTGAAAAGGAGCTTTCCTTCGTTCCAAGTTGTTGCGAGGTCTGTTCTGATTCTGACGCTGATTCTGATAACCTCGGCCACTAGTTCGCTGATTTGCAATGGAAGCGACATAAGATTCCTGATAGAGTGCCCCAGGCACGGCTGTCTGTTCAGTATAACAAGCCACGGGAGGTACTGATCTCTGATAAGATGATGAACCAACAAAATTCACTGATTCTCTTCGAGGATATTCAATCTTTGGCATGACTGAGTTGATCACAACTTCTTCTTCACTCTGATAGTCACAAGGGTATTCAGTTTCACCAGCTTGATCATATGAAGTAATCTGAATTTTCCCCATTCTTATGGAGTACTCAAGGCGTTCTCCTAATGCTACCACGTCAGAGAAACTTGCCGGAATTCCGAGCAATCTTTTGAAGTATGGATATTGTAGGGAATCTACAAACAGGCTTGCCAGCTCTTGGTCTAACAGCGGTGGACGCACTCTAGCAGCAAATTCTCTCCATCTCTGAGCATACTTCCTGATCGGTTCATTGATCTCTTGAGACAACTCTTGCAAATGCATGCGATAAGGAGCAATGTCTAGGTTGTAATCATACTGCTTCAGAAAAGCTCTGGCTAAATCCATCCATGACTGAATCTGATTCCTCTCTAACTGCATATACCACCTCAAAGATGCCCCAGTCAGACTATCTTGAAAGCAATGGATCATCAACTTATCATCTCGCGCAAACGCAGTCATTCTTCGACAGAACATCATCAAATGCAGCTTTGGACAGCTATCTCCCGTGTACTTCTCAAATTTCGGCACTTTGAACTTGTAAGGCAACACCAGGTCAGGAACCAAACACATGCCTACAGCATCCAGGTTGACAGCATCTTTGGCTTTCAAAGCTTTCATTTGCTCTTCCAACACTCGGACTCTTCTACCATCGTCAAGGGCTCTTGGATCTACCATCCCAGCTGCTGGAATATCTCTTCGGTAATTCATCACAGGGAAAGCAACACCTTGATTGTTGACAGGAGGAGGACGCTCATTCTGGGCAACAAACTGCTCATGTCGATCTCGGTTCTCAACAGAAGGCTGTACAACTTGGTCTGCAGCAACGTTGTTCACTTGCGGGGAATCTTCCATGGAATCATACAGAGGGTTGGACGCCATAGTGAACCCTGTCAGGGTGTTAGGAGACTGGAAATTGCCTTCAGACATGGCTACCAATAATTTTCAGCTGACTTCGACACTTGACTCTGCTCAAATCTACTCAACCCCTAGGTAGGTCTTCTGACAATCGACAGCTGCTCAATCCAAACTCCGGGTAATCACCTTCAGGAAACAAAGGCTGGATAAGAACTCTGGCTAGCTGGAGGATGATATGCAATGCAACACTGATATGCACATGATATGCAAAATGCAGCAAACAATGGGACCACAGCCCCCACACAAAATCTGAACACTGCTGCGCTGCTGACGGAGACGTTCTCTGAAAAGAAGACCAGAATAACGGGTAGGTTGGAAGTCAAGTTTCCTGCACACAAAAAAACCCCCCACTCACAGGTGTGGACCTATATCTGACAAGGTACGGCATCCTATGCGGTCGTCAGCGTCACAGACTTTCATGAGGAATGATACGATTCCCAGAAGGAGTGGCATCGTCATCTCATGAAGAGGCCTCACTTGGCTGACTTCCAATTGATCGGTTCCCAGAGTCGACAATCCTCACGTCTGGACTCCCCTCAGATCCTCAGGACCGGAAAGGAGCACCTCTGCGAGAACCTCGTCCGAGTGCGAATTTTCGTAGGGAACTGTGCCTGCTCAGCAGACAGGTTCGTCTACTACTTCTCCGCAACTATATCTAGGTGTATACTCATACTCGAGCCCAGGTCCGGCTTATCTCAATCATAGAACACCCGTAACAGCCCAACAGCAACAGATAATATCGATAAATAAGCACCTAATAGACAAGCAAACAATCGCTAGGATTGACTCTCTCTTAGGGGACGTTGGATCCCACATGCGTGGGGAACTATCGCAGTCCCCAGCAGAGTCGCCAGCTGCTGGGGATTGCCCCAAACAGCCAGGAAAAAACTCAGGCGAAGGGAACCGTTGGAGTCCCCAGCAGAGTCGCCAGCTGTCGCTACTGCGAAAATCGGCGCCGGCTGACAGAAGAGTCGCCACCGTGCGTTATTTATCCCTCAGAGCGGGAAAGGAAACGCTCGAAGTAAACCTCGCAAAAAACGGGGAAAAGGTATGGTCATCGCAACCATAGCCTGGGTTCGGGAGTCGGTTACGCAAGGGGAAGGTATTAGCACCCCTCACGTCCGTCGTACTCGACGGGATCCACGCTTGCTTGGGTTGTCTACTGGATGCAAAACAATCTTATCTACGGCTGCTAAATCTAAACGGAAGGGAATTGACTCGATAGAGCATCGCACTCTATGCCTACGTATTCTCAAGAGAGAAAGTCAGAGTCAACGTAGTTCGGGACTACGGGGAAAATTGGCTCGCCAAGACCTCGCGTCTTGTGCCTACGTACTTCCATTGGATGGAAGATCAGAGCTTTACGTAGTTCAGACTAACTATGGCTAAACAAACATTCTCACACAACAGTGAGAAAAACAACTGGCTTCACAGGGTCGGGAACCTATGGTCAAAACTATGGCTGAGTCTCAAATGCACTTGGGCAAGAGAGAAAAATGGGTACTCAATTAATCGTCAGCGGGAAAGTCTCGATCGCACAGCCGCGAGAGAACAAAAGTTAGTCGTTAGTGTGCTCGCTAGGATATCGCATCCTATGCCTACATATCTTCGTCTGGTACGAAGAATCAGAGCAGCTGTAGTTCAGCTACTATCGGGACCACAGCTCAAATCTCGTTTTATTAATCTCTGAAAAATGGTTACAATGAGTTGAATACTGAAATAAATCTCCTAGGAAACGCTATCCTATTCTATCCTGAAAAATCGACTGAAAATAGCCCCCTAACAAACGGGCTTCTAAACTATCTCTGAAAGCCGTGAAATAAAGTCTATGAAAATACCTAAAAGAAAATGAACTCTAAAAAATATTAAATCGGCACTTTAATATTTTTCCCTTTTTTCTCCTTTTCTTTTCAACATATTTTCCTTCATCTTTCTCAATATTTCTTTTTGAATATTTTCTCTATTTTTTTTTTCACATATATTTTCTCACTATTTTTCTCAACATTTTCTTTTCTCTATTTCTTTTTCTATTTTCTTTTCTTTTATTTTTTCTATTTCTTTTCTTTTATTTTTTCTATTTCTTTTCAAATCTATTTTCTTTTTTTAATCTTTTTCTATATTCTTTTTTTCATAATGTTTTCTTTTCATTTCTTTTTTTCATTTTTTCTATTATTCTTTAAAAGAATAAAAAAAATAACAAAATACAAGAAAGAGGGCTGGGGGGTGCACTGCTACAAGGATGTGCAGAAAATAAAACAAAAAAACAAAACTGTATCTAAATTGGGCCCAACCCACAGTGCCTCTCCAAAAAAAACGCTGAGGGGGGTGTCGAAGCAATCTGGGGCGTTGCTGCAGAAATGAGGCCCAGGCCCAGAACAGCCAAAAAAATGTGAGAGAGGTGTGGCTGTCAAAAAAATCATAATTGGGCCTGGCCCAATCTTCTTCCCCCTTTCTCCATTCTCAGTTACTGAAAGAACCCTAATTCCCACTCAGCCTTCAGCGCCGCCGTCTTCTTCTTTCGCCGTTCACTCTCAACCTCTCCCTTCTCACCGTCTCAGCCTCAAACTCCCTCGTCTCTCTTTTGTTCTTCTGAAACTTCATCCCAACCTTCTTCTCAACACCACGCTCACTCACACCAAACTTCTAACTCTCACGATTTGCTTAATCAAACCGAATAAAGATCTGTGAATCTGACGATTGGTGACGAGTTCTTCATCATTCTTGAGGATGATCATTGGGGCTCGTATTCTGGATCTGGAGGCTTGCTGAAGGTCGGTTGAAGGATTTGCAGAAGAAACGTTGAAGTTTGATGAGAAGTTTTCTGAAGATGATGACCGTTTCAAGATTTCTGGGAAATCTTTGATGAGTTATTGATGAGTCTTGATGAAGAATCTGGATCGCTGAAAATCCTTGATAGACGATGAACATGATGCTGGAGGATGAATCACTGGTTGGATCTGGATTTTCTGGAGAATCGGTGGTAGTTTCTGTAATTTCTGGATTTTCTTTGATGAACACATGAAGATGATGATTACATTTCTGAACTGAGGTTCGTTGGAGTTATCTTCTGAGGACGACGATTGATGATGTGAGGATCTGGATGAGGATCTTGTTGATGAGCGTTCGTGGATGTTGAACATTGGCCGGATTCTGGAGAGTTTGAGTTCTCCGGTGAAGGGTTGGGACGGTCGAGGGAGATGAAGAAGGGACGAAGATGAAGATTAGGGAGGTTTCTGGGGATTCTGGTGTTCGCCGGTGAGTTTGTGGTGGCCGCCGGCCATGCAGGCCGGCCGGTGGCTCTCTTCCGGTGGGGCACTGCATGGTCACCACGTGGTGACGATGGTGGAGAAGTGGAGCGCATGGCCTCCACGTGTGGGGAATGTGGCTGAGAGAGAGGATACGTGGCGTGTTGTGGGCATGTAGCGTGGGGCCTCTCTGACGCAACACGTGGCGTGAGCATTTATACCTGATTTTTCGCTGGAATCCTCTGGAAGGTTCTGGATACAGCTGGATCATTCTGGGGAAAGCTGGACTATTCTGGCCGTTTTGCTGGACCTTTTCTGAATATTCTGGACAAAAAACTTGGACAAAAAACTGCTGGGCCTAAATCACTGGGCCTGCGAAAACTGAAGAAAACTCACAAAAATTGTATTAGAAGTTAATGGAAAATGAATCTAATTAATTATTACAACTAATCTAATTAAATTCTGTAAATCCTAATTAAAACTCTAATAAAACTATATTAACTTCTAAAAAAAAAACTATCACAGAAAATAAAATGAAAAAAATCTATTTATTATTCTAAAAATGAATATTAAAACTATTTAAAACCTATTAATTTCTACATTACTCTATATTATTTAAAAATATTAAACCCCACCTAATATGCTCTAAAAATGCCATTAAATTCTATTAATATTCTAAAACTATATTACCCTATATTATTTAAAAGACAATCTATATTATCCTATTTATATTCTAAAATGATTAAAAAGCTAGTTGTTTCTATAAAATTCTATATATGATTTAAAAGCTATTAAAAATATCAAAAATTCTATTAAATCCTAAAAAATCCTGTAAAATCCAGAAAAATCACAATAATTCCCAGAGGGACAAAATGAGCACCGCACGACACAAAAATAATCGGTAAAAATAAACGGGCACCGAAATATCCCAAAAATCGATTCTACTGATTTAAATTGATAAAAAACACCTGAAACACGAGACGAGAGCTGTGATCCCTGATAAAATCAAAACAAATGAACAATGCAGTGTATGCAATATGCAGATGCGAATGCGGTTATGCGTCGAAACATCGAGCCAAATGCGAGACCCGGTTGGTCAAATTTTGGGGTGCAACAGCTACCCCTATTCAAGCGACTTCGACCTGAATGGGTGAAGAGCGCTCAGCCTTCAAACATTCAAGGTAGATGACGGTTGAATACAAATGGAACCCTGAAATTTGCCAACCGCAAGAATATACTGCAAAGCTGCTTGAGGAATAGCTTCCAATAAACTGAAGTTTGGTTGTAACGGCAACATCTGGTCAATTTTCTGATACAATTTTCTTCTCCTTTTCAACACCTGTGTGACGCCACAAGTATTGAAATAATGCTTCATAAAGCAAACACCTTGATTCCCATCTCTCTCATGGGATCAAATCTGGTCAACTCACAGTTCATTGTGAACTTGAGGACAATTCTCCTGGGGGATTCTGAATGGAACTGCCTGGCACCTGTTTTGACAAAGGGGGCAGCTTCAGAAGTCTGATATATGTCAATCTTTGTTGTTGTTGTTGTTGTTTTTTTTCCGATGCTGATGTAACACCCAAATAAAGAATCACTCCGCTGGGGAAGACAAGAAGCTGAACCAAACAACTCTGCAGGTGAACAAATTCGAAATCCAATAGGTAACCATCTTGGTCTATGTTTCGACATGCGTATGTTTGATAATGATGCAATGCCCTATATGACATGAATATGCTATGCGTTCTGTTTGAAAATGCGAGGCCCAAACGGCATGGATATGCTATATGCTTGTATAAATGTTATGACTATATATGCAAATGCTAATGCAGGCTCGAGCTGCCAGAGAACACCAGGTCTGAATACCACTTGGCAAAATAAATGCCGAAGGAAACGTCAATTCTACTGGGGATGACCTGAAGTCACAGAACCATCTCAGCAAAATAAATGCTGGAAACGAGAAATCAAATCCACTGGGGATAACTGCCCTGCTGGAGAAATGAAAAGGCAACCCTGCTTGACGACTTCACTGGGGAAAGAAAGACAACTCTGCTAGGGGATGCTTTCTTCAAACCGTTGGCAACTGATTATGCTCTGCGGGAATTGACCCAAACTGAGGATTGATTGCGCGCGGCACACTGCTGGAGATGCTCCCACTATCGAGGATATCAATCTTAATCTGCTGAAGACACTCCTGATCCTACTCTGATGCGGGGTAAAAGACAATCTCGACTCTTCCGGGGATAATAAGCAACTTTCATCTGCTGAAGAGTAACAATTCTGATTTGACAATATCCACAAGGAATTCAAACATTACTCGAAGCACTGGCATCCGTCGAGCTTCGTATCGGGGAACATGACGACATGCGAGTCATTGGGAAATACTGTGTCAGATCTCTTTTAGGTTTTTTTTTTTGCTTTTCTGGTTTAGAATAAACATGGACTATGTACACAGTGAAGGATGTGGAAAATACTAGACGAGAACTAGCATTCAAAGGTAGACTATCAGGCGAGAACTGATAGGGAAATAGGTCGGGAAAATTGATTTTTTGTGTTTTTGAACCAGACGGGCTGACTGGACAACAAGCTGAGGTATAGACAACCAGGCGAGAACTGGCTGAAAGCTCACGTACACCAGGCGAGAACTGGTATAACACTTGAAGAAACGGTGACCAAACGAGAATTGGTTACCAATAAACTGCACAGGACGGGAACTGCTGCTTACAATAAACTGCACCAGGACGGGAACTGATGCTTACAATAAACTGCACCAGGACGGGAACTGATGCTTACGGAAGGGTGGGCCAGACGAGAACTGGTTACCGATTTGCCAGGCGAGAACTGGACTTTGGAAACGACTGGTTACTAACACGCAACAGGTTTAAACTGCAGGATAATGATCCAACGACAACAAGACCTTCTTATTTGAAAGGTTTTCGATAAGGGTATTGACATGATTCCCCGATACTCAACTCTGGCTAGGGATAAACAAGCGGGTTTGAATGACTTGCCCCTGGTACGCTCAGCTGGGGGATAAAAGACTGGCTTGCACAACTTGCCCCAGTACGATTCAACTTGCCCCAATCTATCTCTTGGGAATACCTGCTCCGAACAACTTGCTACGAGAATATTTCGAAAATACTTGCCCCGGTATCTGCACGACAAAAGAATTCAATCTCCAATTAAACACCTAACAACCCAGTTGATTTCAACATTCTCTGCGATGACTTGCCCCTGAATGAGCGTTCTAGCGACTCAACCCGATCTGATCATCCATTGGAAGCATCTGCTTTCAAATCTCAGCGCTCTGCATAATTGCCCCTGATTGGATCTTGAGAAGACTCCTTCTGATCAACTGCTTCTCAAACAAACTGCCCCTGATCAACTAGAGCTTCGGGACTTGTCCTGAACTTACTGGAAGATAATGCCCCTGATTCACAAGGCTTCACAACATTCACCATTCTGGTTCAGACTGCTGGATTACTCAGTCCTATTTGATTACTCCCTGGTGGAATTTCTTTCATGTCAACTACTAACCTGCAATTAGAATCGTCTGTTCACGAATGGTAATCTTAATGCAGTGGTTATGCAGATTTTGAAAAAAAAAAAAAAAAAAAAAAAAAAAAAAAAATTTGAGCTGTCACTCATTTACATGTATATGATTGAGAGTGACGAATGAACCAAAGTTCAAACGCAGTGCTTACGTGGTCAGTGAAAAATACAACAAGGATGTGACTAGCAAGTCTAGAAGGAGTCAGGTTACTCGACCTTATCGTAATGCGCTTCAGACTAACCCTACCTCAATTAGGTCTTTTAAGGGTTGTATCGTGGTCGGGTTCACGGTTCGTGAAACAAAGGATATTCGGCTCGAATTTGATTTGTACCCACCCCTTCTACGTGATGATCTCCGATCCTAAGGTTCAGTTAACCTGGCACAAGCACTCGCCTCTTCGAGAAGTATGTTGAATGGTAAGAACCACAGTTAAGGCATTACAAGCTTTTCTTCTAGAGTGATAGTTACTCCTTCTTCGCTTTCGGTGTCTGTGTACACGACTTTGTGATTTGCTGGGGAAATTTTCTTTTTAACCCTCTTTTCATTCTTTTGATTCCCTAATTTTTGCCTGGACTGACTCATTTTGCGTTCTTTTCGATTTTTCTTGAAGTCCAGCGGGATGCCCTGATTTTTGCCTAAGTATTTAGCTTTCTCAGCTTTTCCTTCTTTTTACTTAGCGGGCGTTCTTTCTTTCTTTCTTTTGGAACAAAGTCATGTGACACTGGTTGTCTTGATTGCTCCGAAAGGATTGTAACTGTCTCACTCCTGATTGGTGAGATTTGACCTCTTGAAAGGTATCAACTGATTGGTCCTCGAAAGACAACACTCCTCTGTAAGACTTGAACGCTTGGTCAAGCTAACTGACAACTACCCTGCCCCGGGTTAAGATGTGAGGGTTTATAAGTCCGAAAAAACTTCTACTTCCTGGCTCGAAGTGGTTGGCAAGGGACTAACTCCTTATATCTCCAGTGTTTGGGGGATTTGAAACAATGCCCTGTACGTCATCGGTACGGTCTTATCTGAAAGCATACGATCATCGGTTATGAGTTTCAGTTTCATCATCCTCCCCTTTAACTTTGCTAGTCACGGCGAAAAAGTGGAGTGAATAAAATGCAAGTGTCAGTGCAATGCAGTAAATGAGCGACAGCGACATGATTAATTCAGAAAAATGCATAATCACTTTATTATTATCACCATTCAGAACATACAATGTTAAAAAGCAGGTAGTAACTAACAGAAAAGAAACTACAAATGCAAATGATATAAAAGCTTGAGAACTGCCACTGCTGAGGCGCCTGCCCGTCTGAACCACTGGCTTTTGCTGGGGAACACCTTTCTGAGTCTACGAGCTTAGACAGCTGAGCGGTTAGGGATGAACAAACAGCAACCCTTCTCGAAAGGAAATGCGATCCTGATCAATCAACTGCTGTACCTTCGCCTGAAATGCTTTACAATCTTCGGTTGAATGCC
>OZ012739.1:341693740-341727676 GCA_963859935.3 Lathyrus sativus
AGCATGGAGCCAAAGGTAAGAATCAACCAACCCACAATGGTATGTACTATGGTTATATCATCACCTGTAGAACAAGGTTCTAAAAAGTTCCCAGAATCATAATTCCATCTTTTGGATATTATCGGCTTAAACGACTACTCGTCGGCCAACAATATTCTCAAGAGAAACTCATCTGAGTGTGGTATCGCGTAACGACCAATTCAAGTCTACACCTGAACAGCCACCGCACCACGTCCTAATAAGGCCAAGATGGGTTAAAGGGTTCTAAGGTCCTCAGCTTCTCAGGCTCCCAGTCGGAAAAAGTAATATCAATTACGACTACTCGTAAGACATCAGTAATTTCCAAAGGGGCCTCCACCGAGCGGGGGATCTCAAGTCAGCTTAGTAAGGACTACTCCACGTAAGCCAACAAGACTATACCACCCTCCTATCATAAGTGCACTCAAGTCCGGGTTAGGACTTATCTCACCACACAAATTACCAGGCACCAAAACAGAACAATCAATAACAAACAAGTCAAATAGAAAGCGATAAATAAATCAAAGTAGGCGAAACCCACTAGGAACCGTTGGAGTCCCCAGCAGAGTCGCCACTTTTCTGTAGCGGTAAAAATCGTGAGTATAAGTTATTGACTAACTTAACTCAAAGAAAACAAGAGTCGCCACCGCACTTTTATTTTATCCAAATAAAGAAAAGGAAAAAGAGCGAATAAAACCAAAGAGTTCTAAAATAAGAACACGAGACAGAGATCGGGGTAAGGGGGTTGGTTACGCAATGGGAAGGTGTTAGCACCCAAAACGTCTATAGTACTCTATAGGAGCCCTTTGAAATATTTACGCTTTTTGTTTTGAAAGTGGTTTGTTTAAAAAGAGATTGGGGAGATGAGAAGAGAATTATTTTTTTATATTTTTGTGTTTGGAGAGACTTATCGTCTCATGCCTACGTACCCATAAAGTGCAATATGGAATCAAAACCCCGTAGTTCGTGGTACAAATGACAAAATTTTGTTGGTTTTGATTGATTTTAGATGTTCAGACAAGTCGTCATTTCAAGGAGAAAACTGCGACTATCCACCCACGAGTATTAAGACAACATTTGCATCACATAAAGATGGAGGATTTGCTTGGATTATCAACAAGACTATCACTCAACATCAACGTGGAAAATGTCAAGGTCTTAATAATATGGGGAATAGGAGATTTACATCTCAACTATAGAAATGAATCATGTCTAAACTTTATGAAAAGTTTTAAAGTGAAAAGTGCATAAAGGCACAAAAAAAAGTTGATGAGTTTTTGTATTTTTTATGTCTTTTGAAATTGGTCAAAACATGATTAACATTGATTGACTTTTATTAAGAAAAACAAAGTTTAAAAATCACTTGACGAAAGTCAAGGTTTTATTGCGAAAGCGGTTTTGAAGTTTGAAACCAAGAAGGTTTTGAAAAAGGGAGAAAGTTTTGAAAATTTAAGAAGGGGAGAAGATGAAGTGACTATCCTAAAAAACAAAATAAGAGCTAGAGGTAAGAAAGATCTAACTGACTTGTAGCACACCCCAAAGCAAGCAAAAAGAATTCCATCCGATTTAAAGTATAAGCCAGTGATCGAGCCAAATAAAGGCTAAGATTCAAAATTCTCCAAGCATAGGGAAGAAAGTCCTAATCCTAAGTCCAAAATGTCCATGAAGTCCAAGGTCTAAGAATGGTCCAAGAGTATAACCACAAAGTTAATAGCACCAATTTTTTTAGATGTTTTATCCTTTATTAGTGTTTTGAACAAAGTATGGTCCAAGTGGACAAAAGAGAAATGACATAAACATAAACAACGATATGATGCAATGATAAAATGGAAGCATAAAAGTAAAAAATAAAGAGTATGAAGAGAATATAAACAAAATTAAACAAGGATATTGTTAGTGAATTAGTGGTTAGTGGTTAGAACATATGATCAATGATGATTAATTCTTGCACTTAGCCCAAGATTAATGAAAATTCATTAGAGGATTGATAGAATCAAAGCCTCCTAACAATGATTTTCATAGGTATTGGAGTTAAGACAAGCAACTAAACATACTTGGACTTTTAAACGTAAGTTTGAGCCACGAATGATCATTTTCCGATTAAGGGACAATTTAGCGCTATGTTAAGCAATCGTAATCGGGTTTATGTAGAAACCACGACTATCTGAGGCCGGTCAATAAAATGTTAGTGTTAATACATGTTAGAGAAGTGATATGTAAATCACTCTCCTAAAACATGCCACACAAAAAGAAAAGAGGTAATGATCTCATCATAATCAAGATTTTTAA
This sequence comes from Lathyrus sativus, assembly GCA_963859935.3. Lineage (NCBI taxonomy): Eukaryota > Viridiplantae > Streptophyta > Magnoliopsida > Fabales > Fabaceae > Lathyrus > Lathyrus sativus. Next base: position 341,696,048 of record OZ012739.1, read on the forward strand.
TTAATTAATCAAAGGTAATCTATCACTATTCCAAAGTAAGGAGAATTATCTCAATGATTATTCGTCCATAGTTTTGAAATAATGAAGATTAATCAACCTTGATAATCAACAATCTATGATCCATAGATTTCATCGATCAAAAATAAAAAGAAGAAAAAAAGAAAAAAAGAAATCACAATTTGGATCTTAAATCGATTAAATCATCGTCAATATCAATCACCTCTCTTGGTGGATAAAATCAACACCCAAAGTCCATTGATATTGATGAAATCTTATCAACATCAAGATCCAAAACAATCAACACTTAATCAAAATATTTTTAAATAATTTTTTTAAAAAGCTTTTTCAGAAATGAAATTAAAATACAAATTTAATAATAAAAGAAAAATGTGGAAAAATCCACATAGTTAAGAAATGAAAAAAAGAAAATAAAAATAAACAAATAAAAGAAAAGTAATATTGAAAAATAGAAAGAGAAAACGAAACAGAGTTATCTTCTTCTTCTTCTAGCTCTCACACGCGAAAACATTCACGGCCATGGATGCTAGCTTAAATCACAACGGCGGGACGCGAAAAATACTCGGTTGCAATCGAAATCAAGAGCTCTTCACAATGGTACCAACAATTCAGAGAATCACAACAAAAGATAACGGATCGAAAATGACGGTGAAGCTCAATCTACCTTCAAACTCAGGTAAGAAATCAATCCAAGCTTCTTCTTGCTTCTCTTCTTCTTCTGAACGAATTCTGGTTCGAAATTGATCTGTGTTTGAGGTTGATTTGAAGTTAATTTGGTGGAATGAAGTATGAGAAGAGAATGAACGAAGGTTTTTCTGGTAGTGAGGAATTGAGGAAGAAAATCAGCAGAGATTTTTTGGCTTGAAAAGCTTGAAGAATAGAGTGAGGGATGAATTCTATTTATAGATGAGAATGAGTGAAAAATGATTTGCAGTTTGTGAGAATTTTCTGCCGTTTTGAAGTAGGTGTGTTGTGCGTGATATTTTTTTGCTGGTATTTGACATGTCGTTTTGCAATTTTCTCTTTGTAGCTCATTTAAGTGACATGGATAGCTTGTGGGGTCAGCTGATATTATATTCACATGGCTTGCAATATGGCTTGGATAAGTGACAAATTGTTTTCTCAGCTCAACCTCAATTTCAAGCCGTTTTCGCTCTGCTTCATCTAATCGAGAACGTTGGTCATTAATGATTTTCTTCAACTGAGGTGCATGATGCTTGAGTTCCAGGTGCACCTTATGAGCATATTCCACATAAGTCTCATGAAATAGTTTGAAATACTGATGCAATGTTGATCGGCCTTCAATTGAATCAGCTGCAACTGAGCGTAGACTTTGAGAGGCCCAAGGAACAAGTACCTCCTTAGGCTCACTAAGCAGTTCTTTGCTAATTACTGGTTGAATATCTCTCTCATTTGATTGCCCCACTGATTGAATGTGCTTCTTCTCCATATCAATGCTTAATTGAGGCAAAAGGTTCCAAGTTTTCATCTCAAGCACAACACATTCTTGAGAAAGAGTAACAGCCACACTCCAAGAATATCCAAAAGAATCAGACAATGACACAAAACCACAAAGTGAAGGCTCTGAAGTGGATCCATTCTGGCATGTATTTAGAACAGGATGTACAGAAGGTGTCCTCATTGTATCATCCTTTCCATTTGCCTGACTTGTAAATGGAAGACAATGCAACACTATTGAGTCAATCCCTCCATCGTGAAGGGAATATATTCTCTCTGGCATAAGGGTATCAATGAACAATGAAATATTATAACCCCTTTCTGCTCTTCGTGGCAGAGCCAAATCAACAATAGCCAGTCTCAGCAGAGGGGATGGATGACCCAACCAGGCATTATTATGATCAAGCTTCTCTGGGGGACTGCTGGCAGTTGACTCACAAATCATAGCAAGGCCAAGTATTTCGTCATGGGAGTCAAGACGAAGACGAGGTGGACTACCAATACTCCGGACAGGTTGGATCTCATCAGCTAGAGCATCTATCTGTAATTGCCCCCCACTCCAGGCAGTCACCAAGATAGAGTCTTTGCTAACTAAATTGTAGAGAAAACTAACTGCACGACCCTCACATTCAGCACTGCGACCAACTGAATCTCCGTTTCCACTCTGACCTACTCTTTGCAAAGGTCCCTGCAAGACGAGAGATGCGTCAAATACTAAATAAGCATGAGATCTTAGCAAAGATAAGCTGTCTCCTTCATTTTCTTGGTTCTGTAACTCAGGAAATGTTGCTTCTAGCCAGGAGATTGCCAACTTTGAATTACTAGCCGCCACAAAGTTGGCTGACATTAGCCCAAATGTATGTGCGTCATTGTATATGTCTAATAAAGATTCACATTTGAATAGACTTCCAAATGGAACAACAGGGCAAATTACATAGATAGACCCGTCACTGAATGCAACAAAAACACTGAACCTGTCCCACAAATGGTCTCCCCCATGTCATTTGCCACAGTTGGAATATCAAAAGTATATTGCCCGTGCTTATTTTCAGATCTTTTCAGAATCACGGCAATAGCAGAAATCTTTTGGGCAAGGGACACAGCCGGAGTCTTATAAAAATTCACAACACAAGTAACATTTGTCTGTGGAAGTAATTGTATGTACTGCACATCTCCCAGCTCTAAGCGTGTCAAAACTGTGAGAATCACCTCTTCCTTCATATCAAATCTGCGCGAAGCAGATTCTTTGATTAACGAACAGATTTTCCCACGGGAGCTTTTGTCAGCCGGAAACACTTCAGATAGAAATTTATTCACTGCATATTCATCTACTCCTTCACTGTACATTAGACTACGGAGTTTGAAATACATCTCATCATCATAAAATAGGTGACAGTAGGACAACCTTCCATCCCTCTCAGCACGTCCTATCTCCTGTACATACTCTTCTAGACTTCCAGGTAAACTGTAATGAATTACTGCTCCAACATCTCTTTTATCTAATCCCATGCCAAATGCCACAGTTGCAACAACCACTCTTATCTTGTTTGAACCAAACAACTCTTGGACGTAGCCACGTTCCTTTGCAAAAATACCACTATGATAACTCTTTGCCGAGATACTGTTATCATTCAAGTATCTGCTAATTTGATCAGTTTCAGACTGAAATTTGCAGTATACTATGATGCTTTTAACGTCCGCGAAAGGAGGAGACTTTATCAGAACCAGTAGGTCTTTCATTCTATTTTTTATCAAAGACGCCGACAAACGCAAATTGTCCCTTAAGTGTGCATTCTGAATAAGATTTGTGAAAGGAATATCTAGGGCAGACATGATGGAATCTAAAGTTGTGGTAGTAGCAGTTGCTGTCATTGCGAGAACAGAACCTACATTAAGACTTCTTTGAAGTAGTGATGCTCTAAGTCTCATGAATGAAGGTCGGAAATTGTGAGACCATTCAGATATACAATGTGCTTCGTCAATAACAACGAGTGAGACAGCAGACCCAGCAGAGATAGCAGACAGAAACTCCTTATTCAAAAACCGCTCGGGTGAAACAAAAAACACCTTTATTGTGCCTTGCCGAAGCTGGCTGAGCGTTTCTGATGATTCTTCAGGCGTTTGCGCACTGCTTAGAATGGCACCCGAAATGAGTGGAGGCAATTGCTTAAGCTGATCAATCATCAAAGCAAGCAATGGACTAACAACAAGAGTAATCCCAGTCAAAATCAACGCACTCAACTGATAACACAACGACTTTCCTGCACCAGTGGGTAAAATAAGCATAGTTGATTTCCCAGCAAGAACATTCTTGATAGCCTCAAGCTGCCCCTCTCGAAAAGAATCATAACCATGAATTAATTTCAACAGCTTCACCAAATTCTCATCAGAAGCTTCAGCTCTTGCTGCTACCACAGCCTCCTCCAACACTTTGCACTCATTTTCCCAACCATTGGATACATACCCGATAACAAAACCGCATTATGCACTCATGCTGTAACTTGAAACATCTGAAGGAATAAATCCAAATCGGATAAGTTCTGTTTGGAGCTGCATACGCATGCCGGATAACATTTTCATGGCACCTGCAGACACATAATACTGCGAACAAAACCGTGCTTCCAGACTCATTTTTTTCCGAATTGTTCCAGCATTCAAATGCAGCTAGTACAGCAAGCTAATCACCACATCCCCCATATGACTGTCAACAACAAACTTCACAAGCATTTCATCAGTGAGTGGATTAATCACGTCGTTCACAACACAGAGGATATCAAAACAAGTAATAGCAGGATCTGTCAATTCAAAATCTTGTGCAAACAAATTCGAGGAATCACGTATCCCTCCAACAGGATTTACAGCAGCAATGATAAAACAACTAGCCGGCAGAGATGTGATAATTCCAGCTTTGATATGTTAGAGTTATTCAAACAATTGGTGTTATTTCGTCGGACCAAGTTGATATCATAGCTTTGACAGTATGATTTAGAATGAGATTTTGTATGAGTCAATCTTCGCCGTCATTCGAGCTTACAACCAAACTCAAACCCTCACTAGTGATAAAAACATGCCCTTGAACTGATGTTACTGTTTAACAAGCCAGTGTAGACATGTTCAGTATAACCGTCTCCGAAGTCCCGCTCTTGTATTTCGTTGCAGCATCAAAGACTGATAACTTTTCCCCAGAAGGAATATGTACAGTTTTAGGTCCAACTTCTCCATTCAGGAATTTGTTGACAATGCGAATATTGGCAAAAGTTCCTCTTGCCATCACCTCATCATTACCACGGCGACTTCCATAGGAGTTGAAGTCTCGTCTATCAACCCCACGTTCTGCAAGGTATCTGGCTGCAGGACTATCCTTATGTATGCTGCCGGCTGGAGAAATGTGGTCAGTCGTAATACTGTCTCCAAAGTTGAGCAAACAATAAGCATCCTTCACTCCATGAGGGCCTGGGGGAATCATGCTCATGTCTTTAAAATAAGGTGGCTCGTGAATATAAGTTGATGTAGAGTCCCAGGCATAAAGATTGCCAGATGGAACAGATAAACTATTCCACATGGGGTTGCCTTTGGTAATAGCATTATATGTTTCCCTAAACATATCAGGCAGCACACTTGATTGCACAACATCTGCTATTTCTTCACTGGATGGCCAGATATCCCTGAAGAAGATCTGTTTTCCATCCTTTGCTATCCCAATTGGCTCGGTATCAAAGTCAATGTCAACTGTGCCAGCAAGAGCATAGGCAACAACGAGAGGCGGAGAAGCTAGATAATTAGCCCTTGTTAATGGATGAACTCGGCCCTCAAAGTTCCTATTTCCAGACAATACAGCTGCAGCTTACTATATCATTTTCTGTTATTGCAGATGCAACAGCTTCATCAATATCCCCTGAATTTCCAATGCATGTGGTGCATCCATACCCAACTATGTTAAACCCTAGTTGATTCAAATACTCCTGCAAGCCACTCTTCTGCAAATACTTGGTAACCACACCAGAACCTGGAGCAAGACTTGTTTTGATCCATGGCTTAACCTCCAATCCCAAATCACATGCTTTCTTAGCATTTGAGTAACAGTCAACACCAAGTCGGTAGCTGTGACACCACTTCGTAGTTTGCCTAATAATTTGAACCCAACCACACCTGGTAGGACCATGCTCATGGGCTGCCCGAGCATTGCAGCTTCAGCTTCAATTTGATTTCCAACAAAACTCGAAGCCGGAATCACACATCCACCAAGCGGAGCAGAACACCCTTGAACAAACACATTTCTTGAGAAAATAGTCCACTATCACTGGTAACTCATAATTGAAGCAGACTCTTGATGGTTTGACCAAGATGAGGTCAAACGTCCATCTGATTTAAACTTGAATGAATATCTTTGCTATTAGTCTCCTTGTAAAACCCTAAACACACAGAGAAAAAGAAGAAACAAACAATTTGAAAAAATATTTTTGATATTTTGGTTAGATGTTAGTAAACAGAAACAATCATAAAGAAAGTAAAAAAAACAACAAGGGACCTGAGAGAATCAAGAAGTATGGTCTTGTTTGTGGAATGATATGCAAATGAAATGTGGGATCTTAGGGGTAAAAATTTGGGTATTACACCTAGCATTAGGTCAAAGAGTCGCCGTACTCTGTTTAGGGTTTCCCGCCGTGGAATCTCTAATTTCAACCCTAAATTTTCAATTAACAAATTCAACATAGAAATAGGAGTTTCAAAGACTCCGCGTAAGCGTGTCCTTAAGATATGTTTATTCCCCATTGAAACCTTGACCATAGTCAAGATGTTTCTAACCTCCCTTTCGAGGGGAACTACGATTACTCTGATTCCATTCCCTATTCAGGATACGTAGGCACAAGATGCGAATCTTGCCGAGTAAACTTAGGACTAACCCTTAGGTCTTTTAGGTCACTCTATCCCTTAGCTCAAGATATATTAAAGCAGATAATAAATAAAAATAAAAAGCATACAATAAACAAAAGGTTCCTGTAGAGTACTACAAAAGTTTAGGGTGCTAGTACCTTCCCTAAATTTAACAAACCCCTTACCTAGGTCTCTCCCCGCATTGTGTTTACAATGCAAAAATAGGTTTTCCCTCTTTTGACCTTTTCCTTCGGATAAATCAAAGAGTGGTTGTGAATTAAGAATTGTGATTCAAACTAATTAATAGTTTGATATCCTATTTCCACCGCAACACCTTAGTTATTGAAAGGTTTGATTTCACCAAGAAGAATCTGAAATGGTCTATGTTAAAGAATAATGCATGTGTCTGGTCAGAGAATTAAAATATGATGTTGCTCAGAAGTAGCTCCAATCAGAGGCTAGGCAACAACCTCAGATGAAAAGTGGCTTATGATAAATTATCAAACTCTGAAAATCTGGAGGTGGATTATTTGCTTCAAAGAGCAGTCATATGTTTAATAATTTTCTTGCATAGTAGTTGTTGGACAGTGATGTGAAACTTATTTTTCTATGAATCTTCTCATCTGTCATCATCTCATGTTTGTTTACTTGTTTATTTGATTTTATTGTTTTTTTTCTTAAGATAAAATTTGAGTGGTCCTTAAGCAAATATTGTTGTCTTGAATCTTTCTGACAAATTATTTTCTATGTCTTTAGAAACATCTTTCTGTTTGTTTGTATCTTTTCTTCTTGTATCTTTCCTTCTATGAGATGGCTTCTTGTTTTAACCTTGGTATGAAAATTCAGTTAGTTGTTATCATTGAAGGACTAGTAATTTGAAGAAATGATAACTCATGGCCTTGATCTTCAAAATATTTTGCTCCCACAATGATTAGGATAATCTCTTTGGTATGTTCTATGGTCCTTTTTACCCTAACCTAGTTAAGGAGTTTTTGGTAAATGCTTCTATCGATCTACATCTAGAATATGCTATTCTTTATATAGTATCTGGTGTTCCTATCACCATCACCCCCACATCTATTTCTAATGCTTTTTTGGGATTCTTATTTATATTCCCATCTCATCTTTGAAGATCTCTTCGACCTATCCAAAGCTTCAAATATCAATTCCAAGGCACTAGTCTGGTATCATCTCTGGATCTCAAACTTCTTTCGAAAGAACAAGGATCTGACTTCTTTTGATATTGATGAAAAAGATTTTATGTTGCTTTTCCACTCAGATCTAAAGATTAACCTCCCTCAAGTTATATTTAAGTATCTGAAAATGAATTTCACTTCTGTTAATGAGGGAAAGTCAATCTTCATTCCTTATGGAAAGGTTCTTTTTGAACTCTTTATTCAACAGGGAGTTGGGATAACTATGAATGAGGTTAAAATATAAGTTTGGGGAGATAATTTGAAGCTTACAAAAGCTTTGAAAGTTGTTGGCCCTTTTAAGGTCAAGGTGGTTTTTATGGATGAATCTTCTTCTTCTTCTTCTTCTTCTTCTTAGTTGTTTTACTGTTTTGTTTGTTTTGTATTGTGTTTTCTCTCTGTAGTTCATTTGTTCATTTTAATGAAATGTTTCTTTTGTGCATCTTTTATCTTGCTTTGTTTATCTTACTAATTGATTCATAAGCATAACCATAATAGAAGGATTTAAAGGCTGTTTATGACTATTGAAGAGAAAAGAAAACTTTATTCATAAGGGATATTACAAGTTCAGTTCCTACACACTATTACATGGGTCTTCAGTCCTGATCTTCTTGATCTTTTTTTCCCTTGTAAGTCTCCAGAAAATTCTTGTAATCTTCGTCCCACTCAAAGTCTCGATAAGTTTTCCAATCTGCATCCCACTCATCATCTTCTATTAGAACCTTGCTATTCTCAACAACTCCAGCAGACGTTCCTTCATCTTGTGCTTTTATGGTCTGCATCTTTTCTTCAGTCTTCTTCTTCTTCTTCTTCTTCTTCTTCTTCTTCTTCTTCTTCTTCTTCTTCTTCTTCTTCTTCTTCTTCTTCTTCTCATCTTTAACCTTTTTTCTCATCAAATTGCAATAATCCTTATTGAAATCTTGCTTATCTTCTTTAAATGTTATTTTCTTACTCGTTCTTGTGATTCTCTTTAGCCGTGTGTTTTCTTGTTATGCTCTTCATCTGCTTTTATAGAGTCTGGATAGAAAATCTTATATGTTGAAGAAAGTGTTCATTGAGTCTTGTGCATATGACCTTACTGTTTCTTGGAATCTATGTAGTCAGAGTCTATCTTTAATCATATTGAAAATTGTGGTTCATAGGCTTATTTGTCATCAATATCTGCATTTATTATATTTTTGTTAATGACAAAAGGGGGAGAAAATTCACAGAAATATTTAAGAAGGTTAAAAGTATTTGTTAATGCTTTTAATTTACTTGAACCTCAATTATTCATTATTTTATAATGCTTTCTTCTGAACATATTATTTTTATTGAAATAAATTTAATTAACATAGATAGGACTTAGGGGAAGCTTACAAACTTCAACTTAAGAACTATCAGACTAAATGAGAAGCTTACAAACCTCAACCTAAGGTCTATCAAAATCAGGGAGAGCTTACAAACCTTAGACCTTGATGTTCGAAACTGTTAATTAAATTAAAAGATAAAATTAACATAGAAAATGACAAAGGTGGAGCTTACAAACCTCAGCCTAAGGACTTTCAGTTTTAGGGGGAGCTTACAAATCTCATACCCTGATATCAGACTCCGTTAAGATTATCAACAATCATTGTTCTTAAATACATTTATTTATCATTATCAAAAAGGGGAGATTGTTGTAACAATATTGTTCATACTCCTTGAGTTTAATTAATAATAAAGTATTTAAAGAACAAACGGGTATACTAACGTATTTCAAGTTTTAAGGATCATAAGCTAAGGATTCAAGATGAATTAATCATGTTGAAAGAAAAAGTGAAGAAGGAATACTACTCAGATTCTGGTTTATCAAAATATGAATATGTTCATTAGCATCTAAAGATTCAGACTCTGGTATTATGTTCCAGCCTCTGGTGACAACTCATACCCTGAAGGCTTAAGGAGCGCCTGGTCCGTACTCTGCATCAAAGTTGATTAGTCTTGTCAAAGTGACAGATTTCTGGACAGAGTCAACTAGGATTTGTTTTTACAAGGCTCAAGGATGGTGATGTAACCTCTTAAACTTGTACTAACTTTTGGTAGATTCCTAGTTATTTGAAGGTGTTGTGAATATTGCTTTTATTCTCTGGACAAAAACTCTAACCAGATACAACTCTCCATGCTGTCTGAGTTGTTCGCCTATAATCATAGCTACCTAGTTCCAATTTTTATGTGGCTACACAATATGATTATAATATCTATTTTGCAAAAAATGTGGCTACACAATATGATTATAATATCTATTTTGCAACAACTCTAAATCTTCCCTGGAACTAGTTTTTCATCTCTTCAAACAAGCTACCTCCAACGACTATTTTCTTGATCCTATTAAAGGAAGTTCAAGGATATAAGAAGATGCTGAAAATGTTGATTAAGCTGGTCAAATTGGTCAAGTTGATTAATACTGATTCATTGTTGAAAACACTGAAAGTGCTACAGATTTAAATACTACGGAAGTCTTTGAATAAGTTGTCAACAGAACCACACAACACAAAAGGTATTTGATACAAGCAAGAACACTTTTGTATATATGTTAGCTTGTACATAGGGCCTTAAGATTTATTATTGTTGTTTATCTTAGAAATCTTAAAGACATTAGAATCAATTTTCTAACTATGTGCCACTGATAAGAGTATTAAGTGCATTCTATTTACTATCCTAAACTGTTATTTAGAATATATAAAAGTCTCAGACTTAGTATTTGAGCAAGCAAAGTCTCAAGTTGAAAGTTTGAGCAGGAATTCTTGAACTGTGGGTTTAAGAAAGGAAGTCTCTTTCTGGTTAGATTAAATAGGAAATTTTGAATTGAGGGTTTAAGGAAGGAAGTCTCATTCTAGGGTGCTTGAGCAGGAAGTCTTGAACCAAGGGTTTAAGCAAGGAAGTCTCATTCTAGGTTGATTAGGCAAGAAATCTTGAGCGGTTAGCTTAATGAAGGAAGTCTCATTCTAGTTTGATTGAGCAGTTGGCTTAAGTAATTATAATTAGTTTGGTCATAGTGAAAATCTCTTGTTGAGACAAGGGGGCTGGACTACTCTCACTTGAGGAGAGGAAACAGTACAATCTTTGTGTGTTGCCTGCATTTACTTTTGAACATTTCATTTCCACTGCTGTTACACATTCTGATATCACACTCTGAATGTGGTTCAGATTCTGAAGCTTCATTTTCAAAAGTGAAATGAGATTTTTGAAATATACAATTCAACCTCCCCCCCCCCTTTTGTGTATATTTTTCTCATCTTCACTTACTTATAATGATGTAACTTTTCCCAGAGATTAGTTTTTATGAATTTTACTATTTCCCTTTCCATTATATTCCCTTGGTTATTCTACTTTTTCTTTTAGGGATATAAATGTAGAGTAGATTTTGTTCTTTATTTATATATATATATATATATATATATATATATATATATATATATATATATATATATATATATATATATATATATATATATATATATATATATATATATATATATATATATATATATATATATATATATATATATATATATATATATATATATATATATATATATATATATATATATATATATATATAAAAGATAGGAGGAGTTTCTAGTTGTTGCAGAAATTGAAAGAATTAGAAATATTAAAGCAATTCATTGATGAAAAGGAAAATTTCAAAGGACGTATGTCAACATCAAAAATAGGGAGATTGTGAAGAAGAGTTTCTCCTTGACCTTGGTTAAGGTTTCGATGAATAAAAATACATCAATAGACAAAGAAAAAGAGAAAGGCAACAATGATCATGAAAGAAAAAAATGAAGACAATGAATGATAAAGGTGAAGATAATAATCAATCATGATAAAGTGACAAAGAACATTATAAAACAAAGTTAAGATTGTTTTTATCTCTTAGATCACCATTCATCTAATATATCTAATAGATGACACAAATAGAAATAGTTAGTTACATTTTCTGTTAATTCAGTTATGTTGTTAGTTATCTTTCTTCCTACTATATAATTGGTGTAACCTTCATTCAATGAATAAGAGAGTCTTGCTTTACATTTTATCTTCTTCCTCTTCTCTTTAAGCTCTCTTACCATTCTTCATTGGCTTCCATGTGTGAAGCATAATATGGTATCGTCGTCTTCGATCCCTTTTCCACACTTCCACACCGTTTTTTCTCTTCCACTCGTGTGATCTCTCCACTTGTGTGATCTTTCCTTTGATTTCAGCATGCCTTCGCGTAATGATCCTACTGCAAATCAAATCACAAATTGTGATGTTGATTCGGTTTACTATGTTCATCCTAGCGAAGGTCCCAATTCTGTTAGCATTCAACCTCAATTGAATGGTTCGAATCACATTTCATGGTCAGGATCCATGGAAAGAGCTTTTGGAGCTAAGAACAGAATTCCGTTCATCAACGGATCCATTCGTGTTCCAAGTATCAACGATCTTAATCGATCTACGTGGAAACGATGCAATTGCCTTGTTCATTCATGGATTCTCAACTCTGTAAGTTCTGATATCGCACAAACAGTTATTTTCTTAGAAAATGCTCTTGATGTTTGGATTGATCTCAAAGAAAGATTTGCTAAAACTGATAAAATCCGCGTATCTAATTTGCGCGCTGAGATTAACAATCTCAAACAAGGAAATAAATATGTTCTTGATTATTTCACTGAGCTTTGTGGACTATGGGAAGAATTGAATTCTCATAGACCAATCCCTAGTTGTACTTGTGCTCAACAATGCAGATGTGATGCTATGCGTAGTGCTAGAGAATTTCGTCTTGAAGATCAGATTATACAATTCTTAACAGGATTGAATGAAAAAATTTCTGTTATCAAAACTCAGGTTTTTTTACTTGATCCTCTACCATCCATCAACAAAGTATACTCTATGGTTGTTCAAGAAGAGAGTAACAATATTTCTTTGTTGAGTCAACATGATTCCAATTCCACTCTTAATGAAGCCAATAACCTTGTTAACGCATATGATTCAAGGAAGTTTGCTGGTAAACCTTCCAACTCTTATGGTGGAGCATCTAACAATAATAAAGATGGTAGAGTATGCACTTTTTGTCACAGGACTGGCCATACAACTGATGTTTGTTATCGCAAACATGGATTTCCTCCCAATTTTACCAAAAAGCAAGCATCAGCAAATGCTTCTAATGCTGCTGATACACAAAATGTGATGAACACTGGAACAGAAGGTTCTCTCAATAATTCAAGTGCTAGAATCACTCAAGAACAGTATGCTCAATTGATTGGTTTGTTGCAACAAACAAATTTGCTGCCTTGCAACCCTACCCCAAATCCAAGTGCCAATCATATTTCCACTCATCTTGGTCATACACCAAATGAGAATTCAGGTAAACCTTTTGTTTCTACAGTTTCCTGCTCCACTTACATAAAACCTGATTTTTGGATTTTAGATTCTGGTGCCAATGATCATGTTTGCTCATCTCTTAAATTGTTTAGTTGTTACCGCAAAATTTAGCCTGTCAGTGTTTGTCTACCTAATGGATCTGTTGTTCTAGCTAAACATGTAGGAACAATTCAATTTTCCCCTCACTTGCAGCTTAATAATGTGTTATACATACCTGATTTTTCCTTAAACCTTGTGTCTGTTTCCAAACTTTGTGTCGCGGTGAAATTTGGATACCAAACTATTGATTAGTTTGAATCTTTAATTCATTTTGCAACCGAACTTTGATTTATCCAAAGGAAGGGATAAAGATCAAAATTCCCACAATGCAATGCAAATGCAAGGTTTAGAGAGTTATAGGTTCGGGGGTTGGTTAAACTTAGGGAAGGTGCTAGCATCCTAAGTTTCTGTAGTACTCTACAGGAACCTCTTGTTTTATGTTTGTTTATTGCTAAGTATTTATCTGCTTAAGGTTGAAAGACCTAGGGGTTCATTTCTAAGTATACTCGATAAGATATCGCATTTTATGCCTACATATCCTTACGGAAGTGGAATCAGAGTATTTGTAGTTCCCCTAAAGGGTTAGAGGAGTTCTTTGACTGTGGTCAAAGTTCCTACGGGTTTAGGGTAGTTGATTGATTGATTTTAGGAGAAGAGGTGTATTATCATTTTAAGGGAGATTTAACCGCCACAAGTTGTAAGAAAATAGTATTTGCATCATCTTAAGAGAAGGGCTCAAGTACTCGGATAGGGATCGACGAGGTACGCCTTTATCTCTCTTAAGGCAAAGTTCCTACGATATTGATTGTATTGTTGTGGGGTGGAGATTCTATCTCGCTTAAGATGATTTGACATCTTTCTCTAATGTGTTTGGATATTGTTTGATTGAGTTGAATTATTTTGTTTGTCCTAAGTTGTAAAAGAGTCCTTCCTATGGGGTAGGATCTAACTTAGAGATCAACTTGAATGGGATCAAGGATCATGTAGGGAGGATGATGCAAATGTGAATGCACTACACACAATTATTGAATCATGCGTAGGTTTTTCCTTTGGACGGAATGCGAGGCAGAAATATAAATTGCGATAATGTAATTGCTGAAGATAAATGGCGGAAAGTAAAACCATACACACGCATGAAAGCGCTAAGGTGAGTGTGTGTTTTGTAGGTAAAGTAAAATGCACATACGCATGAAAGCGCTAAGTGTGTGAATTGTGAGTGTAAGCGTGAGCGTGCATGGTTGAATTTTATGCGAGAGATTAATTAAGTTGTAGGATTGATTTTATATGAAATGATTAATTTAGTTGATGTTGAATTGATTTTAAGCGAGAGGTTGATTAAGAAGTTGTATTATTTTGGTGAGATTGTTTTTAAAATGTTAAATTATATTAGTTTTGAATAAGAGATTTCTAATAAGTGATTTTATTTTATCTAAAACTTAAATATGAAATGATTTATATTTTATAAAAGTTGTTTGTTATTATTATATGAATTGTAAAAGGTTGTTATTATTATTAAAGGTCTAAGTTATTTAAAATTATGAAATAAAGGGTTTTTTATTAAAATAGTTTTTTATATTAAATAGGTACAAATTATTAGATTATGAAAAAAAAGATTTATTAAGAAACAAGTTATGTTTATTTTGAAAGAGTTATTAAGTTATATAAAAAATGAAATAGATTAATTAAAAATTAGTTAAAAGATTAATTAAAAAGAGTTATTTATAAAAAGTTCATTTACAATTATTAAATTAATTAGTTAAAAGGTTAATAAAAAGCTGATATTAAATTAGTTAATAAATTACATGGAGAGATTAAATTTAAAATGTCATCATTTTAATAAAAATATTAAAGTTAGTTTAGCCAATTATAAAAAGATGTGTTAGATTTGATTAAAAAACTGATTGGAAAGGTTAATTGGGGATTAATGGATGGTAAGCGTCGATTAGTGGGAGGTTAATTAGGGTTACTGGATTCGGTGAGGCGCGAGATATGAGGGTATACGGTGGGCGTGCAGTGCAGATCGTGTGATATTAATTAGGTGGTGATAAGTGTCTGCGATGTGAGGGTGTATGTGAGTTGCGGTGTGTGCGCGTGCGTGGGATCAAATTACAACACAAATAATCAAAACAGAAAAAGAACCCTAATTCTCGAGTCCTCTTCTTCTCCCGTCTTCTCCTCGTTCGATCGCCGTTACGCCATCTCCTCTCGTCTCCTCCGATTTGATCGCCGTTACGCCATCTTTCTTCCTCTGCTCGCGATCTCTCTCTCTCTCTTCTTCTCTCGTTCTTCTTCTCTCGTTCTTCTTCCTCCTTCTCTTCGCTCGCCCCGTCTTTTCTTCTCTTCTTTCCGTTTCTTCTTCGATTTCTCTTTTCCTAAAGCGAAACCTGAAATATAAGAAGCTCAAACAAATCTTAGAATAGAACAGAGCAAGAAAATCACGATGGCGAGGACGAAGGTGGGGTTATGTAACAAACGTTTCATGGCGGCTTTCCGGCATGATAGCGATGACACCGAAACGACACCACAGATAAACTTCTCTTCTTTCCCTTTTTATGTGTTTAGGTTTTCTTCTCTTAGAAATTTGAGGTTTTCTGGTTCGTGGATTTTAGGGTCTTTCTGTGCGAATGTTGTTTCTGTTTATGGTTTTTTGTGAATATTGTGGATTCTGATGATTTGTTGTATGTGAATCCCCCGATGACCTTTTCCTGGTGCCTCTTTTATAGTCAAACTTCGGATTTCGTCTTGAATACCCTTATGAATACTTTCCTAATCTGTCTAAACATGTTAAAAATCTGTTTTGGAAGGAAGTTAAATGTTGTTTGATTGTGCTGATAAAATTAACTAATATCCGTTTTTGCTTGATTCCGTTTGGAGCATGCTCGGTTTGTTTTGGAAAGTTTATGATTGTGTTCTTGTTTTGGATTGATTCGTTTGAAAACTTTCTGTTTTAACATTGTAGCTATTACTGATGCTTGATGAATGAGGATTGATTGTCGATGATTGTATTTGAGACACAAATTTATTTCCTGTCTTTAACACTCTGAGACAACTTTGGAATGTTTTCAAAATCTCAATGAATCGTTGTTGTTTGCTGTAGGTATTTTGGAGCTCAAGTTTTCCTCATCGTTCTCTTCCAATTAACAATTAAGAAGGTGGTTTCTTTTTGCAGTGATATATGATAACAGAGGGCACAAGCTTAAGGTTGCGGGAGTTGGGATGATTGGATGCTACTGTTACTGTTGATGAAGCTGAGGTTGGCCTATGGATTTCTGTTGAATCAACTGAGATAATTGTTGTTGGCTTAGGTTCATAAAGTTTTGTTGCAGTTGGGCAGATGAAGCCAACTGCTGCTGCCTCTGATGTTGTTGATTGTTAAGTGAAGCCTATTGTGAGAGTGAGGGTTGCTGCCTGATTTGGCTAGGAGTCTTCAATGCTGCTGATGCGAACAAATGCGTGTTTGCGGAGCGTTTGAGATTGTATCCTTTTGTTTTAGGAGGTAGCTTTAAACACTCGCCTTGTAAAACCTTTGAATCTTGTATAAACATGAGGATTTTTTCCTGCTTATGTACTTGAGTGGTTTTGTTGTTTTCAAAAGCTCGGAAATTTGGAATTGAGGCATTAACTTGTTTACTGGCCCCTTGAATCTGTAGGTGTTGGCATGGAAACATTCGGGATTGACACCATACTCTGCCTTCCTTGCCCTGATGACATTTGAATAAGTCCATGAAAATCCACAGCCCCAGAAACAGAACATGCATCAGCATTAGGCCCAACTGGTAACATTAGTTTATAGTAGGAGGATAGTCTATGTGCTTTTGAGTAATCTGTCCAAAACTGAACTCTATTTCCTAGACTCTCAGTTATGTCCTTATCTTGATATTCACTTGCAGAGTCACTGTTTGAACTATTTGTCTCATTTACCATATTTTGGTTTGTTGCAGGTCAGTGCTTATGGACGATTTGCGTACGGAGCTTCACCAGTTGACATACTAATCGCGAGGTTGGGACTTCTATTACTACAGTTCCACCCTGTAATGGTCATTCATGATTTGAGGATGGATCATTTGAATCCATACTAAGATGTTCTGATGGGGGCCTTGTCTCCCTAAGGCCTC
This sequence comes from Lathyrus sativus, assembly GCA_963859935.3. Taxonomy (NCBI): domain Eukaryota; kingdom Viridiplantae; phylum Streptophyta; class Magnoliopsida; order Fabales; family Fabaceae; genus Lathyrus; species Lathyrus sativus. The sequence continues at coordinate 341,713,134 of OZ012739.1, forward strand.
ATGCCTATCACTTAGATGTAGTAAGTATAACTGCCAAAGCCTTTTTAGTGTCAAAATGTGAACATGTCGGTCTTGCTGAAAATTCCTTCTTTTGGTGAGGATAGGTTAGAACAAGTCCCAAGTTTTTATAGCATGTTTGGTTAATATTGATGGATGATCTTGTTTTGCGATAGGTAATTATCTTCAAATGCGTGCTGTTGACTTTTATTATTTCTGCAGGAATTTCCAAGAGTGCCGCGTAATTGAACTGGGTCCGAGATATAACAATGAGCAGAGGTAGCCTTGATCACTTCTTACTCTCTTATGGATTGGCCCACAATGCTAACTCTGCCAAAACACAGGTAGACTGCTGGTGTTTTTAATCGAAGTCGACGCTGTAGAAGCTAAAGCTTTGAGGTGACAGAGTAGTGCAGAAGGTTTCATCGTGATGATTACGTGACATGGTGTTGCTTCTTTGTATCAGGCTTGGAGGAAAGTTAGCCTTGAAGAGAGAAATTGATGTTGAAGAGGGAGCTGCAGCCAGCGCTTTGGTTTAATGCGTCCCCACCATGTTTTTGTAGAGAGATTATTGATTGTTGATTAGGAAGGTTCCATTTTGTAATTATTGTAATTTTAAACCGTAGAACCGGATGTTGTAATTCAAAAGAGTCGTGTAAAAGTGTTGGATTTTTCGACCCTAGAAACAACAGTGGCGGCCTTCTTTAGATTGCTGCTCTAATTGTAACAGACCTCAAAGCAGATTAAAGTCTTATAATATCCTTGGGTTTGTCTTATAGATGGATTTAATGTCTCTGGTCCTCTCGTGCACTCCAAATGAATTTGCACAAATCCAAATAATTATAACAATTGAAATACTTGAAGGATTTGAATAGCAGGGTTCAAAGTGATTAGAAACGACGTGGATTGGAACTCTGAATTGATTTCATATTGCATGTTTCTTCTTAAACGATCAATTGCAAATGAGTTTGGAATGAACTTGGAGGCCGTAAGTCTCGCAATCATGTAGTTCCAAATACAGTTTGGAAAAAAGCTTCTGGACCCTGTACGTAACAAAACAGGAACTTGAGTGGACCAATAGTTGAGCTTGGATTCATGAAGTTGATATATGGACTTGAGATTTTGATAATGGATTGGTGTTGCCCGCAGGCTAATTGTCCCGGAACGCCTGAGCACTTTTCTTAGGATTGAAAGGAAACAAATGATGACATGTTCTCAGAGATCCAGACCAAAATCTTCCTTAAATTCAACTTGATCCTGCCAGGGGGTCATAATAGGCCTCAAATTTTAATTCTTGAAATATTTGACGGTAAGGGTCTATACTTCTTATTATCGCACCTGCACTAATTGGTTAGTTATAATAGCATACATATGACATTAAATAACTAATAATAATAATAATAATAATAATAATAATAATAATAATAATAATAATAATAATAAAAGGAAATAAGCACACGAGAGCGGGATCTTATGGTCAAAAATTAGGGTGTGACACTTTGTCACTCCACTAATTGCAATTTCATTTTTTCTGCTAATGATTGCTTTATTTAGGATGTGAAAATGAAGAAGATGATTGGATCGGCTAATCAAGTGGAAGGGTTGTATAGACTCAGGGCAGATATTAATTCCATTTTTGCAGAAACTAGTATTTTAAATATTTCCTCATCCAAACCACATGTAGAAACTTCAATTCCCAATAATTGTAAAATGATTCCTAAAAAAGCTTTGTGGCATTTTAGATTGGGTCATTTATCACATGATAGACTTTGCAAAATGGATCAAATGTATCTTGATATTTTCAATGACAATAAAGATGTCTGTGATGTGTGTCACTATGCTAGACATAAGAAACTACCTTACACTTTGAGTCATTCTAAAGCTTCTCAAAATTTTGAATTGTTGCATTTTGATATATGGGGCTCTATCTCCGCAAATTCTATCCACCATCACAAATATTTTTTGACAGTAGTTGATGATCACAGTCGATTTACTTGGATCATACTACTTAAAAACAAATCTAAAGTTTCTACACATGTTCAACAATTTGTTGCTCTCATAGAAAATCAATTCCATACATGTCCTAAGTTCATCAGGTCTGACAATGGACCTGAATTTCTCTTAACTCAATTCTATGCCTCAAAGGGTATTATTCATCAAAGATCCTATGTTAAGTCCCCTCAAAAAAATGCAAGGGTTGAAAGGAAGCATCAACACTTGCTTAATGTAGGTAGAGCCTTACTGTACCATTCAAATTTACCTAAATCCCACTGGTTCTATGCTATTAGCTATGGAGCCTTCATTATAAATAGAGTTAACACTCCTTTACTCAATAACCAATCCCCTTATCACATACTGCATAATAAACCACCAGACATTAACCAACTTAAAGTCTTAGGATCTTTGTGTTATGCATCTACCTTGTCCAATCAAAGAACTAAATTAGATACAAGAGCTAGAAAATCATTGTTTCTTGGATATGTTGTTGGATATAAAGGCTCTATTTTACTTGATCTAAATTCATTCAACATTTTCATTTCAAGAAATGTCACTTACCATGAACAGATTGTACCTTACCAAAAACAATCTTCATCTACCACAACTCCTTGGGAATATTATAGTACCTCAGTTCCCAATAGCACTTCAGTTCCCAATCCAAATCCCTATCATGACATACATCATTCTGCTCAATATGATCTTCCCATTAACCAACTCAACCTTCCAGCTACCACAACTTTATCTACACCCACCACAACTAACTCAAATCAACCTTCCAGCTCCCTTACCAATTCTAATCCACCCACCTCTGATACACAACATTCCACTCATGCCTCTACAAGAGTCAGAACCTTACCATCCTTTTTGAAAGATTATGTCTGTACAACCTTCACTGATCCACAATGCCAATCATCTTCAGGTAACTATCACTCTCTTTCCAATTTCATTTCATATCATAATTTGTCTCCTACTCATTATCGTTTCACTCTTTCCCTTACTATTAATCATGAACCTAAAACATACTCCGAGGCTAGAAAATTTGAATGTTGGAATCAGGCCATGAAAGTTGAAATTGCTGCACTTGAGCAAATTGGAACTTGAAAAATTGTGGATATTCCACCCCATGTTAAACCTATTGGTTGTCGTTGGGTTTACAAGATCAAGCATAAATCAGATGGAACTATAGAAAGATTTAAAGCTCGTCTTGTTGCCAAAGGATACAACCAGATTGAAGGACTTGATTACTCAGATACTTTCTCACCTGTTGCAAAGCTTACCACTGTTTGATTGGTTCTAGCCTTAGCTTCAATCCGTAACTGGCATCTTCACCAACTCGATGTGAATAACGCATTTCTTCATGGTGATCTGAATGAAGATGTTTACATGTTGATTCCACCAGGTGTCCAAGCTTCCAAACCTAACCAGGTATGCAAACTCATTAAGTCACTTTATGGACTAAAGCAGGCAAGCAGACAATGGTTTGAAAAATTGACTTCAGTCCTCACTGCTCATGGCTACTCTCAAGCACCTTCTGATCACTCACTATTTGTTAAACAAACATCATCCACCTTTACAATTTTACTTGTTTATGTTGATGATGTTATTTTAGCAGGTAACTCTCTACAAGAGTTTCAAACTATGAAAAATATTCTTCATCAGCTCTTCAAAATCAAGGACTTGGGCATTCTCAAATACTTTTTGGGTTTAGAAGTAGCTCACTCAAAACGTGGTATCTCCATTTTCCAAAGAAAATACTGTCTTGATCTTCTCAAGGATTCAGGTTTTACTGGCTGCAAACCAGCAAGCACACCATCTGATCCATCATTTAAGCTTTGCCAAGATGATAGCCCTGCTTATCACAATATTCCATCTTATAGACGACTCATTGGCAGACTAATCTACCTCAACACTACACGCCCAGATATCACGTTTATCACACAACTACTCAGTCAATATCTTTCCAAACCTTCTACTCAACATTATAATGTTGCTTGCAGAGTTTTGCGATACCTCAAACAATGTCCAGGCCAAGGCTTATTTTTTTCCACGTAGTTCATCACTACAAGTAACAAGTTTTTCAGATGCTGATTGGGCTGTTTGTATAGACACACGTAAATCTATTTCAGGATCATGTTTCTATTTGGGCAGCTCCCTTATTTCTTGGAGAACAAAGAAACAAACCACTGTCTCTCGTTCCTCTTCAGAGGAAGAGTATCGTGCTTTAGCTGTAGCCACGTGTGAACTCCAATGACTTTTGTACTTGCTTCATGACATGAACATTGCATGCTCTCAAGTCCCAGTTCTCTTTTATGACAGTTAAATCGCACTCCACATAGCTGCTAACCCTGTTTTCCATGAACGTACGAAACATCTTGACATTGATTGTCACATTGTACGCGAGAAATTTTCAGCAGGCATGATGAAACTCCTTCCCGTGTCCTCCAACAACCAACTTGTTGATTTCTTCACTAAACCTCTCCTACCCAAACCATTTCACTTCCTCAAAGCCAAGTTGAACTTTATCAACATCTACCAAAGTTTAACTTGTGGGGGGCTAATAGATGACACAAATAGAAATAGTTAGTTACATTTTCTGTTAATTCAGTTATATTGTTAGTTATCTTTCTTCCTACTATATAATTGGTGTAACCTTCATTCAGTGAATAAGAGAGTCTTGCTTTGCATTTTATCTTCTTCCTCTTCTCTTTAAGCTCTCTTACCATTCTTCAATGGCTTCCATGTGTGAAGCATAATAATATCACTTATTAGATAAGAAAATATCACTCAAACTTAACCTACAACATTTTTAAAATTATCGCATAAAACCATTGAAGTTGAGCCTTAAAAAGATATTTTTGGTGTTGTCAGGAAAGTGGTAGTCGTTTGCTAGTAGTTGGTATTCGACTACCAGGGCTATTTTTTTTCCAGAAAATATGAATGTTGGGAAATAGTGGACGACTACTAGAATGTGGTAGTCAACTACCCGCTGAACCAGTGTCTCTTTTCTTAATCAGAATCACTTTTTGAATGACAATACTCCATGGAACTTTTTCAAACTCATGCACCCACTCATAGAGGTTTTTAAGTGTGTATAAATGATTGTTTAACATATAAAACAAAGCAAGAACATTCACATCATCATTTACACAATTCAAATATCATTTTAAAGAAACATTCTTTTTCAAAATAGTTTGAAACTTGTAAACTTTCATCAATATGAAAAGTTTCCCAATTAATAAGAGAAACTAATATAATTCTTTTATATTGTTTATTTTTATGCACTTTATGTGTAGAATGCATTCTTGAAAAATAAAGTTTGAGAGAGAATAGGAGAAAAAAACAATGATTTAGATTTTAATTAAAATACAATTCCATCAATAACAAACTACAAATTTGTTGTAACTCACTTCTTTGAATGGAGTTATCCATCAAACAACTTATAATATTACATGGCTAGTATAATCCATCTCTAAAATATCTTAATTCCTATCTACCTCTTAAACACACTAATATTACATAAACCAATCTACAATCCTAAATAAAGTAACCATTATGAAAGGTTAATAATATCATTAACCTTTTCCACTAATTTTCTCACTTATAATACCTTCAATTGATCCAACAAATCCAACCACTGTGACAAGAAAGCAAGCAAAGCTAAATATCCTTAGAACAATCCATTTTCTAGTCCAAGCTCCAATTTTCTTCTGCACAAAGTACATTTCAACTGGGAAATATATAGCCAAGGGCCAAAAGTTTATTGCTCCTAAAACTCCAAGAACTTGGTTGAAGTAAGGAAACAAAATTGCAAGACCAGTGGTTGAAATCACATAGGTTGTTCTAAAACAAAACCTGAAAAGATTTATCTCAAAAGCCGGTAATAGAGGAAGTTTCACTCTGTGGAAATCATTCACAAAGCCACTGTTGGGGTATTTCTTTGCACACCATCTATCAGCAGTGCTATATATTGGTTGACTGTATATCTGATATCCTCCAACCAAATGAATGATAATGCAAACATTCGCAATGTCGATAAGCCAGAAAGGCTCGTAAAATCCAAACCCTGTCAATAAGTTTCCTGGTGTGGCACTTCCAAAAGCTGCATATCCAAAGCATCCACAGCATAGGTAGAAGAATGTTGTAATGAAGATTGCAACCATGGAAGCCTTTTTCATGGTTTGATTCTCTGGAGGAGGAGATTCTAGAGTGTCCTGTATCTCAAGAAGGAGAATTGCGTATGGATATGAAAAGCTAATGTCACCAAGTGCCTGGAAGATTAACCAGATTTTCTCGGAACCATTAGCAGTTTGTACTCCTGTCACACTTCCCATAATTGTTCCATTTTCTGCAAGTTTAACCAAAGCCTTATCAAGTTATCAATATCAATATCAAGCATAAAATGGAATCTGGTATATTACAATGGAAGTCGAGCCTTACGAATGACAGTTGCTATGCCGAGTCCTAGTCCGATGAATGAATATGTAAAAGACATAATTGCAGCCACAATTGAAACCCATGCCATGTTATGGAGATCCGGTATGAATGACATTACAATCTGAACAAGTCCAAACATCATCATATACAAATTTCCGCCGTAACTACAAGGAGCTTTGTGTCCTTCCTTATGATAACAATTTGATCTCATAATAGCCCTGTGTTCGCAAAAACAATAAAATAAATTATCCTCTCTAATATCATATTAATAACCTCTTCGAAATCACCTATCTCTTATCTTCTCGTATATCCGTACTTTGAGAAAACTTATGAAAACAACTTATAACATAACATGTCTGAGAGGGGTTGAACAAGAGAAGTACCTCAAACTAGTTGCTGTGGTAATTACATAAGCAGTACCAGTCCCATACAAGGTCAAAAACTGAAGAAAACCCGCCACATAAGTTCTTTTATTACCTGAAAACCAAATTCATGTTATAACAGTTATGCTAAATTTCATGAAAATTCAAATATCTATGTTTTACTACATCGCCAAGAGTTTATAATGCGCTATTTATCTTCTTACCAAGATTGACTCTAACAGCATCCATGTAAGAGTAGTTTCTTTTTCCGGTCACAGGATCGGGATTTCTGTAACAATCAGATAACAAAAATGAAGAAACATAAGTAACAATTGCGCAACAAAGCAGAGCAAGTGGCCCTCCAATCCATCCTAACTGAGCAGTACTCCATGCCAATGACAAAACACCAGAACCAATAACCGCCGTTATGATATGAGCCACAGCACTCTTTAAATTTCCTGCAGAATCCAAAACAACATCACTATACAATTTGTTATATCTTATATATGAATCTTATGATGCTATAGAAAAGTGCTTTTACCTGTTCTTTTGGCATGTCCATCATCATCATAAGCTCCAGAAGCAGTTTTTGTTATTTGAAGAGAGTTTTTCCCATCCATTTTTATCCAAGAATCAATTCAGTTCAAGCTTATGCAGTGTTCTGCATATAATAAAAAATTTGAGATATATATATATATATATATATATATATATATATATATATATATATATATATATATATATATATATATATATATATATATATATATATATATATATATATATATATATATATATATATATATATATATATATATATATATATATATAAAACTTGGGGAACTGCATAAGTTTGGTATGTATGGGACAAATTTGACATAAGTCTATGCATATGGCTATGTGATTAGACAAATAAGCTAAATTTAACAGCATAAATAAAAGAGCAGCACATGGTAAGGTTGTTTGATAATTCATGTTATAATCTGAATTATGCTAAATTATCATGTGATTGTTTGGCTTGTGTATTATCAATAATTAATAATAGGTTAGGTGAAGAAATTAAATGATGAAAATTTGGACATTTAATAATTTTTGTAAGACATTCTTTTTCTTGATTAAATGTGTAAAATAAGTTACCTGCTTTTCTTAAGATAAAGAAAATCGGGAAATTGTCTTTGCACTTGAACCAATGCAAATGTTGTTATTTAATTTTCATATGAATGAAATTATAGCATATAGAAATTATATAGGCTTGAGGAAAAACAAGATGCTAAGGATGACGTAATTTATATGAATATGTATGAGGTGCATGATGAGGCAATTATTATATTTTTATAAGGCTTATCTATCTAGCATATAGATTTAGAACCTTCTTTAAAAAAGTGTAAAATAGATTATTGTACAGTTTAAAATTTAGCACACTTAAATTGTATTTGAACAAAACTTCGTAATATATTTGTCGCTGTAAAATTATAAAATAAATTTTTTTTTTTCACAATCAACCTATAATTAATCTAAATTTTGTAATATATTTATTATTGTTAAATTTTAATAAAATAAGAGTTTAATTGATATGCACTTTTAATGTAAAATAATTTTATATTATTATCCAATAAAAATTTATTAATATGTTATATTATATCATTAACTTAAAATTTACAGTATAATGTGGCAGGATACACAAGGGTGATTGTTTGACAGTGTAAAATAATTTTACATTGTAAATGCATACCAATTAAATTCATAAAATAATACTCTTTTTTTGTCACAGTCAACCTGTAATTAATCTAAATTATATATATATATATATATATATATATATATATATATATATATTCGTTGTTAAATCGTGACTGTTGTGATCATAAACGATACATTTCAACAAATACAGATTAAGAAACGGAGTTCTTGAGTGAACAATGAAAACAATTAGAATAAAGAGAGAAAGAAGAGATGATAAAGAAGAACGAAGAAGAAGAATTATGGCAAATTATTTACTATTCACTTTCTCATTTGGGGTTTACAAATGAATAACAATTGACCTCACTCAACAACTTGAGTGATCTAGCATATTTATAGACTAACTAGTTAACTTATAATACAATCTAACTAAACAATTGGATCATTAACACAAGACACAATTCGACATAATACAATAATATGTATTTCGATATTACATACTAGAACTAGTTTCGACTACAGTATGTAACCCTTCGACATCAGCATGTGACTCAGCTTTGACTTCATGCTTGTCTCTTGTCGAAACACAAGAAAGTTATTCCTCGACAGTGCTAGAGTTCGACCCAAAATCTCATAAATCTCCACCTTGGATCTAACTCTACAACAACAGGGAATAAACTAGATTTCATCATGAAGCTTTATCAACTATATACAGTGGAAAAAATTGCAACTTGACAACGTCTTGGTGATCATATCAGCTGGATTGTCATTAATGGAAACCTTCAGCACCTGGACTTCACCATGCTCGATTATCTCTCTGACAAAGTGCAACCTCACCTCAATGTGCTTGGTTCGCTCATGATAGGCTGAGTTCTACGACATGTGTATTGCACTTTGACTATCACATTTAACAATGATATTTAGACCTTGAAGTTTCAGTCCCTTTGCAAAACCTTCAAGTCACAATGCTTTTTCACAGCTTCAGTGAGAGCAATATATTTTGCTTCAGTGGTTGATAAGGTAACAACCTTCTGAAGCGTTTCTTTCCAACTGATTGTTATGCTGAACATAGTGAACACATATCCAGAAATAGACTTTTTTAAATCCATATAACATGCATAATCAGAGTCGACAAACCCTTCAATTTTGACTTTGCTATCATCACCGCAGACTCCACCATAAATAAAGACTCTTTTCAGAGACCCATTTATATACCTGAGAATCCACTTTACAGCTTGCTAGTGCACCTTTCCAGAATTGGTCATATACCTGCTTACAAGGCTCACACCATACGTTATGTCTGGCCTCGTACACACCATAGAATACATCAAAGAACCTACTACACTAGCATATGAAATGCTACTCACATAGATTCTTTCAGCGCCAGTACTCGGACTTTGAGTAGTACTAAGCTTAAACTGAGGATTTATTGGAGTCAAAACATGCTTTGAATTCGACATACGAAACTTGTCGAGAAACATCTGTAGGTATGTCTCTTGAGATAAACACAACTTCGACTGCTTTCTATCTCTCAGGATGTAAATCCCAAGAATCCTGGTGGTAACTCTTATATCCTTCATTTCGAACTCCTTGCTGAGTTCAGTCTTCACCTCCATTACATCCTCGACATTGTTTCTACCATTGAGGATATCATCCACATAGAACAATAAAATAACAAGTGAATTTTTAGGTCGAAATCTAAAGTAAACACAGTGGTCGAACTTTGTCACCATGGCTAACAACATTCGAATGGATCTATGTTTTACAACAGACGAGAACACATCATTGAAGTCGACACCTTCTTTTTGAGTGAACCCCTTAACAATCAATCTTGCCTTAAAGCGCTTCGACATCACTCATTCGATTATTTCCTTGACCTTGAAAATCCACTTACAACTGACTAATCTTGCTCCTGAAGGTTTGTCAATGAGCTCCCAAGTGTCATTATCATGAAGAGATTTCATCTTGTCATCCATGGATTTTCGCCATTCAGTCTTATTTCGACTCCTCATAACTTCTTTGTAATATGTAGGTTCTTCCTCAAGTACCTCACTTGCAGAGATTAAGGCAAAAGCTATAAGATTTATATAACCAAGTCTCTGAGGTGGCTTGATGACTCTTCTCGGCCTATCTCTTGCCAGTAGATAGTCATGGACTGTCTTCTCAGTCTCTTCAACATCTTGCTCTTCTTCTTCGACTTCATCTAGGTTATGCACTTTAGCATCACTATACTCCACCTCAACAGGAATCTTTACCTGTTCCAGCTCTTCTTTAGAAACTTCTACACTTCGACCAACATCACTAGTTTTTTTGAACGCCATCTCGATTTCATTGAAAACTACATCACGACTTGCGATACATCATTTGTGACCTGGTTCTAGGCACCGCAACCTATAACCTTTGACTCTCTCAAGATATCCAAGGAACATGCATCTCAGAGCTCTAGGTTCGACCTTGTCTTGCCTAATGTGAGCATAGGATAAACAACCAAATACTTTCAGTTTGTCGAGATTAGGTGGTTGACCCAACAAAACTTCTTCAGGTGTCTTCATTCCTAAAGTAGTCGAGGGACATCTATTTATTAGATAAGCTGTTATTGAAATAGCCTCCACCCAAAACACCTTCTTCAATCCAACACTAACCAAAATGCATCTAACCCTTTCAAGGATTGCTCGATTGAAACTATCAGCTAATCCATTTTGCTAAGGAGTACCTGCTATAATCTTATGCCTTGTAATCCCAGACTCAACACAGTAATTTTCGAAAGCTTCATTGCAGAAATCAAGGCCATAGTCAGTTCTCAACCTTTTAACCTTTGTGCCAGTTTGAGTTTTGTAACGCCCCCTTTCTATACCCCAAAATAATCACATATCAAATCATATAGTCATGAATACAAGTGTTTTTATTTTCATCAGAGTATATTTACATTTAGGTATAAAAGAAGTGCGTCACAATACTCACGAAACGACCACATGAATATTAATATTTAAAAAGAATTAACTCAAAATGGGTAAATCTCAACTAAAAATAAACGCATGATTCTTCGAAATTACATATTCATGTTTTCTCTTAAAGCGGAAGACTAAAACATATATGTATTCACTTAAGACATGACAAAACGTAATTACATGTCATCTGGTTGTTCACAACTCTATTCACATACAAACAAAACATCATTAGGGCAATCAACAAGCTTATCTACCCAAAGTTACATATCAGAGCGACCGACACGAGGGAAAGGAACTATACTCCAAAGGAAACCTCCAGCGAATCCTAATCTGCAATGCCTCGCAGGGCATCATAAAACAACAGAAGGGTGAGAAACATTATCATAATAATCAAGGCATAAGATATATATATATATATATATATATATATATATATATATATATATATATATATATATATATATATATATATATATATATATATATATATATATGTACAAGTACCGAATGCCCATACCTCATACTTATTCACTACAATTAGGGCTGGCAATGAACCAAACCAACTCGAAGATAGTTCGGAATTCGACTCGACAATTAAATCGTTGAACTAGGTTCATGAACCAAATGAGTTGAGTATGAGCGAAAAATTAAGTTCGTTAACTAAATGAGCTGAACTTGAACTATACATAGTTCGACTCGTTAGGTTCATGAGTCAACTCGATTACATATGAAAAGAATTATACTGTCTTTAAGATTAGGTTTAAATATTTACTTCAAATCTTAGACAAATTTAATCTTCAATTTAGTAGTTTTTGAATTAGACTCTCAAATGTATCTCTTGAAAGTTGTGTAGGTTTTGAATTAGTAGATTTCTAAGATAAAGTTAAATATCAATATGATAACTTTTATTTTATTTTAATATTTTATTTTAAAAATATATATTTATTTAAAATGTCAAATATACTAAAAAATATATATATTTAAAAAAATAGTTTTTAAGTTCGTGAACCATGTGAGCTGAACCTAATGAGATGAACCTAACGAGTCGAACCGAACTGTTCGTGAACTTATAACGAGTCGAGTTTGAGCTTAAAAAAAAGTTCGTGTCGAACTCGAACTCGAACTCGAATTCGAACAATTCTTAACGAGTCGAGCCGAGCTGAGGTGAGTTCGACTCGACTCGACTCATTTCCAGCCCTAACTACAATGCATAACCATAAATTCTCACCGTATCAAATACACATAGACATAATCGCTCACACTTAACCGTCTATTCATCGGTTGATATCTTTCACGTTTATTTATTTGCTAACGCATCTCATCAATTCCTGCACATAGGCATATTTACATATGACAATCACAATCATACCATGCGATTCATATTAGACTCATCACTACCCTCAATCCTTTTCCGGACTATGGGTACGTCGCTTATGCTCTACCGGGAACAACGTCTCGGCCATTCTACCCCGGTAACTACCTCACTAAGAACGACGCATCGCCGTTCTACCCTAGTGAGTAGAATATCTCTACATATACATCGACCTCATTCTCATATTGACTAGACGCAATAAATATATATATATATATATATATATATATATATATATATATATATATATATATATATATATATATATATATATATATATATATATATATATATAATATATATATATATATATATATATATATATATATATATATATATATATATATATATATATATATATATATATATATATATATATATATATATATATATATATATATATATATATATATATATATATATATATATATATATATATATATATATATATATATATATATATATATATATATATATATATATATATATATATATATATATATATATATATATATATATATATATATATATATATATATATATACACATACATACCCTAATACCTTCTCAATGTAATATTTCCAATTCATCATATGGAGATGATAATGCACTCATAGAGACCAACACATCGATCCTATGCAGCTACAACCATGGTACCGACTCATTCATCCGTCAGATTCTCTTAGAATTCACTCCTCTCGCACTTATGCGGTTACACTATAACTCAACAGATTTTCCTAGGAATCAAATATAACCATCGCATCAAGCGAGGTTCTGCAGATCCTACACGGGATCAAATATAACCATCGCGTCAAGCGAGGTTCTGCAGATCCTACACGGGATCAAATATAACCATCGCATCAAGCGAGGTTCTGCAGATCCTACACGGGATCAAATATAACCATCGCATCAAGCGAGGTTCTGCAGATCCTACACGGGATCAAATATAACCATCGCATCAAGCGAGGTTCTGCAGATCCTACACGAGATCAAATATAACCATCGCATCAAGCGAGGTTCTGCAGATCCTACACGGGATCAAATATAACCATCGCATCAAGCGAGGTTCTGCAGATCCTACACGGGATCAAATATAACCATCGCATCAAGCGAGGTTCTGCAGATCCTACACGGGATCAAATATAACCAACATCATACACCGCAGTGCATACTACACGACACGCTCAACATTCATGCCAAATCGTTATACATTTTTAATCGAATTAAACGATGCACGAAATTGCCCAAACGGCTACAATTCATAACCTAGGATTCACGCCTATCGGCTACCCACAATACATCACGAGCCATCACACCATCTTCTAAATCAAGGAAGGGTCGATCGCAATCGGAACCCCAAGTCACAACTGCACCCAACAGCAGAGAAGACTCATTCTACTACGTTCGCTACACGCTCGCCTAGCGAGATGCTAGCGAACATTCGCCACCTTCTTGCCTAGCAAACTGCTAGCGAGCAAGGGCAGAAGCTACAGACTTCGTTCGCTACCTCGTTCGCTACAGCGAACCCCCAGCGAGCCATTCGCTACTCCATTCGCTGCCAGCGAAGGAGACCAAAACACCACTGTCCCAAGTCTGGGACCGTTCGCTACACACTCGCCTAGTGAGATGCTAGCGAACACTCGCGACCTGCTCGCCTAGCGAGCTGCTAGCCAGCGTCTGCGAACTGAACTTTCTCCCTCTGTTCAGAATCCAAACACCCGATGAAATCTCCCGATAAATCCCAACTTGTTC
>OZ012739.1:341728176-341763568 GCA_963859935.3 Lathyrus sativus
GGTCGTCGCGGGCAGTTTTTAACTATAGTACCGCTTCAGCTTCTCGGCGTTCCATGGTCTAGCTAGTTGTTCCCCGTGTAGGTTTTCGAGGTAGTAGGCCCCGTGCTCCATCTTGTCGCGGACACGGTAGGGACCTTCCCAATTCGCGACTAGTTTACCCCTCGTGGGAGTCCTTCTGGTTTCTGCGTAAGACTAAATTGCCGATCTGAAATTCACGTTTTAGGACTCTGCTATCGTGGCAGAGTGCTACCTGCTGTTTCAGTCGGGCTTCTCGAAGAGCTGCTCCCGCTCGAATTTCCTCGACTAGGTCGAGTTCCTCTCGGAGGGCGTCGTCATTGTCTTCGGCCTCGAGGGGAGCTTCAGTCTGTCTGGATGGCTCTCGTATCTCGACCGGGATCACCGTCTCGATTCCGTACGTGAGGCGGAATGGTGTTTCCCCCGTGGTTGAGTGAGGCGTAGTTCGGTATGCCCATAGGACGCTGTGGAGTTCCTCGACCCATGCCCTTTTGGCGTCGCCGAGTCTTCGTTTTAGTCCTCTGAGTATTACCCTGTTCGCGGATTCGGCTTGGCCGTTTGTCTGAGGGTGCTCGACTGAGGTGAAGTGGTGCTTGGTCCCGATTTTGGTGACGAAGTCCCGGAAATTTTTGTCGGTGAACTGCGTACCGTTGTTGGTGACGATGGCGAGTGGGAGCCTGAATCTTGCGAGGATATTTATTTTGTAGAATCGGAGTATGTTGTGGGCCGTGATTTTGGCGAGGGCTTTGGCCTCGATCCATTTGGTGAAGTAGTCGACGCCCACGACCAGGTATTTGTTCTGATAGGAACCTAGGGTGAAGAGGTCGAGGATATCCATCCCGCACCAGGCGAACGGCCAAGGGGAGGAGAGGGATTTGATCTCGCTCGGTGGGGCGAGGTGCATGTCCCCGTACCTTTGGCATCTGTCGCATCTCTTGACGTGCTTCCTCGCGTCTTCTTGCATTGATGGCCAGTAGTATCCTGCTCGCAAGGCCTTTCTCGCCAAGGATCGTCCCCTGAGGTGCTGCGTGTTGATGCCCTCGTGGATTTCCTCCAGGACGTCTGCGGCCTGAGAGGCGTCGATGCATTTAAGGAGTGGGACCGCGAAGCCCCTGCAATACAATTTGCCTTCGAGGAGGACGTATGAGCAGGAACGTCGTTTGATCGTGCCGGCCTCTTTGGGGTCGGCTGGGAGGTGGCCTGCGCTGAGGTAGGCGTGTAGTGGTGTCATCCAACAGTTGGTATCTCCTATGGCGTTGACGTCGAGCGGGACGTCGGTCTTTTTCGTGCTCGGTTGTGATAGGACTTCCTGGATGACCGACTTGTGTTTGCCCCTCTTTTTGGTGCTCGCTAGTTTTGAGAGAATATCTGCTCGGGTGTTCTATTTGCGTGGGACGTGTTGAACCTTCGCGGAGTCAAAACTTTGCATTTTTTCGGTAATGAGTGCCAAGTATTCGGTGAGGTTATCGTTTTTCGCCTGATATTGTCCCCGTACTTGTGAGGCGATCAGCTGGGAATCTGTGTAGATTTTAATCTCTTTGGCCCCGAGGTCAGATTCCAAGCGAAGTCCGACCAGAAACGCCTCGTACTCGGCTTGGTTGTTCATCGTCGGGAAGGCCAGTGTCAGAGAGACCTCTATGATGGTGCCTTCTTCGTTATCGAGGATGATGCCTGCTCCGCTGCCTGTGGAGTTTGAGGGGCCGTCGACGAAGATAGTCCACTTGTGGCTCCCCGTGGTAAGGTCTGGCGAGGGGGTCATCTCGGCGACAAAGTCGGTCAGGGCTTGGGCTTTGAGGGCTTTCCTTCCTTCGTAGACAATGTCGAACTCAAATAGCTCTAATGACCATTTCAACATTCGTCCAGCCATGTCTGGTCGACCGAGGAGCTGTCTGACGGGCTGGTCAGTTCAGAGCACAATGGTGTGTGCCAAGAAGTAATGTCGGAGACGTCGTGTAGCAGTGATAAGGGCCAAAGCGACTTTTTCGATCAGCTGATATCGTACTTAAGGACCGTGGAGGGCTTTGCTCGTGAAGTAGATTGGCTTTTGCCCTTCTTGGGTTTCCCTGATCAGGACGGCGCTGACGGCCTCGTTAGCCACGACCAGGTACAGGTATAAGGTTTCTCCCGCTTTTGGTCGCGTCAGCACCGGTGGTTCAGACAAGACGCGTTTGAGGTGGTGGAGGGCTTGCTCGCATTCCTCTGTCCATTCGAACGCGGCCTCCTTTCTGAGCAGCTTGAAGAAAGGGAGGGCGTGCTGTGCGGATTTGGCGATGAATCGGGAAAGTGAGGCGAGCACGCCGTTGAGGGATTGTATGGACTTCTTCGAGGTGGGTGTGGTGATTTCCGAAAAGGCGTGGCATTTTTCCGGATTTGCTTCGATCCCACGCTCGGTCAGGTAGTAGCCAAGGAATTTTCCTGCGCGGACTCCGAATGTGCATTTCTCCAGGTTGAAGCGCATTCGGCAGTTCCTCGCTGTGTCGAAGACCTTTCTGAGATGGGTCGTATGGTCGACTTCTGTGTAGGATTTGACAATCATGTCGTCCATATATACCTCGAGTATGTCTCCGATTTCTCCCCGGAAGACTTTGTTCATCATCCGTTGATACGTGGCGCTGGCGTCCTTTAGGCCGAAGGGCATTACGTTGTAGTAATAGTTGCCCGACACCGTCATGAAGGCCGTGCTTTGTTTGTCGCGCTCGTCCATCGGGATCTGGTTGTATCCGAGTATGCGTCCATAAAGGACAAGAGTTTGAAGCCCGCCGAGTTGTCGACGAGCTTGTCGATGTTAGGGGGGGTAGGCGTCCTTAGGACATGCCCGGTTGAGATCGGTGTAGTCAACACACATGCGCCATTTTCCATTATTCTTTTTAACAAGTACAACATTGGACAGCTAGGTTGAATACCGGGCTTCCGAAATAAAATTTGCCTTTAGGAGGTCTTTTACACCTTTTTCAGCCGCCGCCGATTTTTCGGGGAACTGTCTACGCCTACGTTGTACTACGGCCTTGGCGGCCGGGTTGATGGCAGGCGACCTCGGGGTCGAGTCTGGGCATTTCGATGGCGCTCCAGGCGAAGAGATCAGGGTTCTCGCGGAGGCAGACCTTCAGTTGTCTCCTCGCCAGGTCGAGGAGTCCTGCTCCGATCTTCACGGTTCTATTCTCGTTGTCCCCGAGTGTCACGATCTCGAAGTCACCGTCTGGGATAGGGCGCGCTGGGTGGGTGGGCTGCTCGTTGGACTGGTTGGCTTCGATGACCTCTTCTTCGCGGTCATGTTCTTCGGTGAAGCGGCTGTCGAGGTCCACTGAGCCGACGAGCTCCTTCGGTTCGCTCTTCGACATCGCGGCGGGGGCTGCCTTTTTAGTTGTCGGGGCGATGGTACTTAGGCCTTTTAGCGCGGCCTCGAAGCATCTTCGGGCAACCTCGATGTCGCTGTTCAGGGCCACCACGTCCCCCCCGTCTTGTGTAGTATTTCATCTTTAGGTGGACGGTGGAGGACACCGCGGTGAGTTCTACCATCGTCGTCCTGCCTAGGATACAGTTGTAGAGGGACGGGCACTCGATGACTAGGAAGCGGATATTGATCTCCCTGGCGGTTTCCTTCTCCCCGAATGTGACTTTTAGCTCCACGTACCCCCACGATCTTGCCGTTGTCCCGTTGAACCCTTGGAGGTCAGAGCCCACGTAGGGGGATAGGTTGGGTTTGTCGAGTTGGAGGGTCGTGAAAAGGTGGGTGTACATGATGCCCATCGAGCTGCCTCCGTTGACCAGGATGCGTCTGACATCGAAGTTCACCATCCGTGCCCATATTAGCAGGGGAATGTTAGAGTTGGGAGAGCCCCCGAGAATTTCCTCGAGGTAGAAGGTGATCGGATTGGATCGACCGCGAAATTTATCGAGAATGCTCATCTTACCGGAGTTGCTGGTGATGAGTTCTTCGAACTTTGTTTTTACCGATCCTACGGACAGGTTCCTCGGGGATCCGCCGGAGATGACCATGGCTCTTGGAAAATATTCCCATCGACTTGTGGGATGCACTGGCTCGTCGGGAAGATCAGGGTCGTCGGGGAGGCCGAGTTCTCTATGAGCGAACCAATCTTCAGGGGGGGCTGACGCAGAGGGCGACTTGGAGGCCATTGTCACCGTCTGAAGAGGGGAGCTCTTCGACTCTCTTGGCCTCGGGGGCGTCTTGCCTCGGGATTTCGATCGCGTCCTTGAGGTGGATGCAGTCTTCTGTAACGTGCCCGTGGCTCCTGTGGAAGCGACAGTACTTTGATTTGTCTATGTTAGGCTTGAGGGGCGTCGGTCTAGGGAAGCGGATACCTCCCTGGACAAACTCTGTTTTGGCGCATTCGGCCAGTATGCGCTCGCGGGAAGCGACTAGGGCCATATACTCCGTGAATCCGCCGGCGGGACCGCGTTGCTTGCGTTGTTCGCGGGGGCGATCCTCCCGTCGTCGATCACCTCCGCGCCGGTGGCTTGAAGCTCCGTCCTCTAGGTTCCTGTAGGGGGTCTCTCTGTCTCGTGTGTCTCGGGTGGAGTTGGCCTCTTGAGTTTCCTTGAACCGGATATAATACGCGGCTCTGTCGAGGAAGTCCTGTAGAGAGGCTGATCGGTGTATGTCCACGGCCTCGTAGAACTTGGAGTCGCGGCGCAGACCTTGCTCCATTAAGTAACGCTTCATCTCATCTGACGTCGTTACCTGTACTGCCTCCTGTGTGAATCTTTCGATGTACTTCCGGAGGGGCTCGTCGGGAGCTTGGATTATAGCGTCAAGCGCGGCTTCCGTCTTCGGATGGCGTCCGGATGCTGTGAAGTGTCTTAAAAACAAGTCTTTCAAAACCCTCCATGACGTAACCG
The DNA here is from genome assembly GCA_963859935.3 of Lathyrus sativus. Taxonomy (NCBI): domain Eukaryota; kingdom Viridiplantae; phylum Streptophyta; class Magnoliopsida; order Fabales; family Fabaceae; genus Lathyrus; species Lathyrus sativus. The sequence continues at coordinate 341,733,049 of OZ012739.1, forward strand.
ACTCTAGCTCCAGGGTTTTGTACCACGTCATGGAACCTTTCCTCAGCGTCATCGGGAATAGTCTGCATTTGATAGCTCCTCGGACATTTCGGTAGTCGAGCATGGCCTCGATGTCTTCCAGGTGATCGTCTGGGTCGGAGGCGCCGTTGTACATCGAAAGTTCCGGGGGATTCTCCATCCCGTGGGGAATGGGGGCGGCCATGATTTCCCGGTACAAAGGAGTCCTGTAGTCGTCTTCGTCGCTGAGAGGGGGTGAAGGGCCATTTGGTGGAGGCACCTGGTTTCGGGCCCTCGACCTCCTGACCAGGGGTTCAACGCACGGAGGCCTGGTCGGGGGATCTGCTCTGGTTTTCCGTTTCTCACGAACTTGTCTCGTTGGGGATCTAGTCCACTCCTGCACTACTTAGGGTTGGGGTCTCTCCAACCGGGGTCGCCGGTCCCTGGGACGAGGTGAAAGACTCCTCGAGTTCCCGTTCTGGTCTTCCCGCGGAGGGGACCTTAGCGGGACCTCGTGCTCTAGTGCGCTAATTCGTGCGTTCTGTTGAAATAACAGTTGGTTCGTCTGGTTGATGGCCGCGAAGAGGGCGGCCACAGTCGGGTCCATTCCGGCCGGGACAGAAATAGGCTGGAACGTTGTTGGGCTCCGGGGCCGGTGGACAGCCTGGTGAGAAGCTTTCATGGATGAAAGAGAGGCAGTTCGACCGTCTCTCTCGTCGGTCTCCGGAGGACGGGACATCTCTGTTTTCTTGTTGCCGTTCGCAGCAGGGGTGAGGATGAAGTCGTGAACGGCATCGTCGTGGTGTGGGCTAGCCATGATCGTGGAGTGTTGGTGAAACTTTGGTTCGCTAATCGGAGGAACGGGGAAGTTTAGCTTCCCACAGAAGGCGCCACTGATCTGACCTGATCAGAAGGAGATCACTAGCTGGCCACACTCTGTTGGGCTGCTGCCTATTCACCGGTGATGAGGAGGAGGAGGGGGTGTACCTGCAAGGCACTCTAATGCCAAAGTAAGTATATGGGCAGAGTGATCACAAGTACAGAAAAGGGGTAAGAATTGAATTCTCTGACCCTCTTATGAAATAGGGTATTTATAGAGAGACCCCAGCACTGGGCCAACGGTCACCTGCGTTGGGCTGGATTGCCAGGCCCAACCCAGGTGACTGCTAGGGCTTACATGGCGTAGTGAGGACCAGGACGTGGTCTTCGTCCTAGTCCAACTGTCCCGTGATCTCCGGAAAGTGGGTTGACCTGCTCTTTCGAAGGTGGGCAGTTGGTCGGTGACATGTCCCCGCGAAGGGGAGCACGTGGAGAACGTGCGGATGGAACGTTGATCTCCCCGCGGAGGGGAGCTCGTGAGGTTCTCCGAAGGTGTGTTGTTCTCCCCGCGGAGGGGGGCACACGAGGGCGTGGGGGAGACATGTTGTCCTGCTCGTTGGCATGGGGATTCTGCCCGTGGAGGGCTATTCTTCCCGACGAGGGACAGTGGCTGGCAGCGCGTCCCCGCAGAGGGGAGCGCACAGAGAACGTCTTGAGGCACTTTGTTCTGCTCGACAGGAGCATGCCCTGCCCGTCGAGGAGTCACGTGCTCGACCAATCTGCTTAAACCAAATTGGGCTTTTATCGTGCACCATTAGGCTGGGCCGCATGGTGAGGCCGGGGCCCAGGCCCAGACCAGAACAATATCCAACCACTTGCAAGTGTCTCACCCTCGAATCATGTATGAATTATCTTACCTCACTAATTGCATATGCTAATTATCCGGCCCAGTGAGTGACTAGTAAATCAAATTCTCAACTATCTTTGACATTGACCCTTGTGAACTTTGACATTTCTCTCCTCATCATTCATCTAATGGTTTTGTTCAATAGAAACATTATTAGGTTTGCATTCAAGTTGTCATGTTTTATGCAAAAAATTAAGCATATATTTTCTTTAAGATATAAAAATGTCTTTACTTGAATGGGCTACCTCAATTATCTCTAACTCAAATCATCTTATCTAACAATAATATCGTCAAAATAAATAAGAAGTATAAAAATGTCTTTCCTTGTGTATGTTCAAAAAACAAAGTGTGATCTTCTAGCCTTTGCTTATTGCCCAAACACAATATTGCATTTTTGAATCTTGTAAACCATGTCCAAGGAGTCCATATAAGGCATTCTTCAATTGACACACCTTATTGGTTCCACCCGCGCTACTAAAATCAGGTGAAATCTTCGTATAAACTTTCTCCTTTAATTTTTCATGTAAGAAAGCATTTTTTAACATCAAATTGTTGTAATTCTCATCTAGAATAAGCAACAAGGCATAGTAAGAATCAAATAGTATTCATCTTTGTTACTGGTGAAAATGTTTCTTCGCAATCAATGTAAGATGCCCGAGTATAAACTTTTTCCACTAGTTTGGCCTTCTAATGATCAAGGGTGTCATTTAGTTTGTGTTTTACAATATAAATCCATCTACATCCAAAAAACTTCTTGCCTCTCAACAAATTTTTAAGTACAATTTTTATCAAGAGCTTTCATTTTCTCACTCAAAGCTAGGGGTTGGAATATGTCATGTCAGACCTTAGAAGGTTTGAGCCTGGCCTACGATAAATTTTTAAGACCTGAGCCTTGCCTACGGCCTATTATAGGTTTTTTTGTTTGAGCTAACCTTTTCAAAAGTATGGCCTAACTTGAAAGCCTATTTGAAAGCCTTTTTCACACTAGAGCTTTCAAATAATCTATTTTACCTATTTTTAAATATACAACACGACCTTTTATATATACCATTTAACTTATTTTCTAATAGATGTGTATACATAGGCAGGCTAATAAGACTTTATAAGATTTTTTTTAATAGCCTAAGTCTGTCCTATTTAATTAAATAAGCTTTTAAGAGAGCCTAAGGCTAGCATTTTTATTAAATAAGTCAGGTCAGACCAAGTTTGAATAGGCTTGCTATAGGCTCTTGTAGACCAACCTAGCCTACTCTCATTCCTACTCATAGTATCGCTCCAATTTTTATATTTCAATGCTTCTTCAACAAGTGATGGGATTCTCAGCTAATCAGTAGCTGCAATAAAACTTTGATACTGTGTGATAAGATTTTTAGAAGAGACATATTGAGAAATATGATATTGAAATTTAGTGGGACATAATATTTTATCTTTACTCAAAGTAATGGGTAAGTCATTTAGGTCAAAATCACAAGTATAAAAATTTGAGAATCACCAGTGTGAGAATCATTTTAAATACTTACCATCGGTTCAGGGGATTGAAGTTGTTTCTAGAAAAAATCAAATATAATTTTTCTCTGATACACTATAATTGGTGCTGAAGTTGTGGGTTCCTGTAAAATAGGAAACAATAGAGGAATGAAAAAAGGACTAGACGTAGCAAGACTATGACTAGGAGTAGGTTCTAATATCATCCAAATCAATACCAATCCTAACATTATTACCTTCAAAATATTCAATATGATCATTCAAAGATGAAATGTTTCTTTTTAACTTTTCATTTTCTAAACTAAGTTTAACACTTAAGGAAAACATTTATTTGTTAGAGTCATTACCCCATCTTCATCCTCTTCGTATATAGCTTTGAAGCATACATGTTCCTCTTTATTTAATTCCTTTGTTGATCTTTTTAACAATACTTCATGTGAATTTTCATATGAATTTTTGGAGGAAGCTCTGTACAAACTTTTTGGAAATTTCTTCAATTTATTCTTTATATGTTACATCAGCTTCTTTATATGATGGAAAAAAATACTTTTATGTTGGCATAAACTCTTGATATACTAATTCTTCATACGATTTAGCTGATGATGAATCTCCAGAAGATCCTTCAAACAAATACAAGAAATCTCCATCCAAACCTCCTACACCAATCATCAAGATTGTTGGTTAAGACTAACATATTAACTCTAGTTCTTTTGAACCTAAACATATCAACACATCAATCACTTCTCATCATGGCTAAAGATTAATTCTCCTTGAACCTTAAACCATGACCATTCAACATTGCTTAATCACAGGGCAATTAAAAATTCAGTCATTAATAATCAATAAAAATCATATTTCTCAATAAATAATCACTTAAGAGAATCCATTAATTTGAGGATTTGGAACCTTTCGAAAAGCCGGTCAAACATCAAAATCAGTCAACATAGGGATGATGGTCTGAGCATTAGGAATCTTGACGATTTCTACCCTTAAAAATCCCACCTGTCATCTCTGGCGGTCGTTAAAAGGGAGTGGCGCTCGTCACAAAGTGTTAATGGTATGAATGTCACGCTCGCTGACGCCCGTCATCATGCGATGGTGCATCTTCTTCCCCAATGTGATGGCGTTCTGACTGTAATCTAGGATGACTCCCATCAACATTGCAAAATTGCGTTTTCTGCATTTCAGCCATGGAGATAGATTTGGATCTCAATTTTCTTCAATTTTTACATCATATTAAACACTTAAATTCAATATATACAAATCAACGACAATTTCTCACATCAAGAAGATCAATCTAACATATATCACATTGAATTTCATGTTTTTCTTCATCAAACCATAACATAACATATGAATATCAACAATTCAGTTTTTATAGCACATATTCAGACGAATTTCATATCAGTTAAGACACAAATAGATGTTTGTTGAAAGCCTCTAGTTGGGATAGTAACAATTTTTTATGTTAATAGCCAACACACCCTTAAATTTCACAGCTCGTTCACTCGAGCAATACTCATTTTGACACATATTTTCAATGAGTGTCTTAACTTTTACATTAGTCTTTTCCCTCAATGTACTCCCAGATGAGGCATCAAGAAGCATTCGAGTGGTCATTGCCAACCCACTTATTAAATGTGTCATTTATTCTATTGAACTCATGTTGTGGTTTAGGCACTTCTAGAGTAACAATTTGAACCTCTACCATGCATCTGACAAGGATTCATACCATAATGGTTAAAATTTGAAATTGCAACTATCCATTCGACAAAATTTGCATTCAAATAGTATCTCTTTAGAAAATTTTCTTCTAACTCCTTCATGTTTAAATTGTATCATTGGGAAGACACTACAACCACTCATTCTCTATACCAATTAATGAAAATCCAAACAAACTCAATTTCACTTCATCATTTGTTACATCATTTTTTTTACATATAGAGCAAGTCTCATAAAACTTAGCAAGGAGCTCCCATGAGTCACAAATGGCTTGTCCGTCAAACAAGTTATCTCACAAGCCCTGCAACACATAATTCTTAATATCAAAACTCAGGATTCTCCGGTTGGAATCCCAATGATATTTAACCAACATCAATCTGTCTACAGTAATCCCCCAACGTCTGGCATGACGGATCTTCCATTACTAGTTCTTCTTTTTGTTGTTCAACTACTAACAAAGCTTTGATCTTTGCTTTACAGAGTGATGGCACGATTCTCTCTAGCTTGTGATCCAACAGTAAAAACATCAGATTCGAACCTTACATAAACACAAAAATTACCTTAATAACATTGTTCAACACATAATATGGTAAAAAGAAAAATAAAAATTATAAAATGTAAATTAAAAGAACAATAATTCATAAATTAAAATAAACAAACTAAAATGAAACAAGTCGCACAATATGTCTTGTTCTAAATATCAACAATACCTGACAACAGTGCCAAAAGCTTGATGACAATTTCATTAGCAAGTGCACTAATGTTGTAATCGAAGTGATAAAATAAATTCGTCTCCACAAGGATTGAGAATTTAGAACAAGGTACATTATGTGATGTAAGTAAAAACAGTAAACAAGGGTTTTTTTAGGTTGATTGGTCGAAAACACAAGAGATAAGTTTTAATAATAATGGTGATAAAGGTAGTTAAGTCTTATTATAAGAATTCCCTATTTCTACTTTATTGATGAAACACACGTTAATAGACATGCAATGACTACAGAGTTACACGACAAACTAACTCTACCAGTACACCAAATCTCTTGGTGTGTAGCTTAATAATCTAGGCGTTAACTCTCCCGTCCCTCAGACCAATTATGTTGTCAGACTATGCAATAAAGCACGTTTAATCCCTAAGTCACAATTCCTAATTATCCAATCCATAGTCAATTAGTGAATTCAACAATTATAGTAGTTAAGATAAATAGCCCTGGTGTCAGTAGTTACTACTTATCAAAATCAAATCGAATGTCGTAACAAACAATAGACAATGAGCATAATCTATAACCAAATAATAATAGAGATTCGAGACAGTTATATTAACGTCATCCGATCATATGTCCCAATCAAATATAAATAGGTCCATCATCAAATAAGACCTAACCTAAGAGAAATCTAGCTGCTCATGTTGGATTTAATCAATACCATAAACGTAGACTCGAAGATCATGAAGAATCACTGAAGAAAAAAATCTCCAATGGTTCCAATGGCCTCCATAAACTACAAAGTCACCCAAATATGTCACTTTCTATCTAGGATTGAACCCATTTTTCTTCTCCTCTTTTTCCTTTGAAAGTCGACAAAAAGCGTGTTAGGTAAGTGTATGAACACGATCATGCTGAAAAACAACATGGGTGTGTTAAGCAATAAAGTCAGCAACACGGTCACATTATAAGTTGATGAGGGCGCGCAAATTCCAAAATCAATTGGCCTGTTTTTGCTCTTTTTTTCACCAATTTTCCTACTAGGTCCTTTTCTTCTCCCTTTGTGACTTTTCCATGCTTCTTCCATACTTTTGCTTCTAACTTGCTCATTTTTAGCCTGTTTTGTCTGATTTTTCTTGTTAAATGACGTGCAATGACAATACATCAGTAGTATCTTTCAACACCATTTTCCTTATGGTAGTTCAGGAAACCCCGCGTTGAAATAATAATGTTTGTAGTTGTGCTAGAGTCTAACACTACTACAAATAACCCTTATAACGTCGCAAGCGAAAGAGATGTAACCTCGGCTACAAAGGTGACATAACGAAGGATGACATGAAAAGTTTCCCTTTAACACCTCGATTAAAGAAAAACGGAGGGGTAAATTTTTATGATCATGGGTTCGAATCCTAACATCTCCATTTTAATTATTTTGAAAAATGTCTCATACCTCTCGGCTTATATAAAAACCGAGGGGTTAGATAGTTCTTTTTAAAATAAAAATCATTACATTATTTATATAGAATATTAATAAATAAACAAATTTGTTTACAAACTACATTGTTTACACATAATATTAAAGTAAAAATGTTATTCTTCATCGTCATTGATGTCGGTGAAGAACATATATTGGATATCTTGAAGAAAAATAAATGTTAGAGATTCTCGTTTCATTGATCTTGAGGAAAATCAAATATTGAATAAAATATATTCTCTATGGCTTTTGCATTCATTTGTTTTTGATATAAAAAAAAGTTAGCTAAATAAAATAAATATTTAGTTATATGATTATTCAAGAACACAAACCTTGAACCCATGATAATTTTCTGCACTTGCAATCCATCGCATAAACCTTTGGCAAAGTAAGTACACTCTCACCAACCACATATTAAATAAACCTATTTTTTTCTACTCTGCAATCTATCACAGTGATATTTTGACTTTGTAAAATCTCATGGCGCTCTAATTAAACATAGAGAGTTTCACAACAATGTTTGGATTTCTTGTGGATTCACTACTATCAAATTTAAATATTCATAATGCTTTTATAATGAGGATTTTAGGTTTCAAGAGGATCACTAATGACAGTGTCTTGAGCATTGATAGTCATTAAATGGGCGGTGAAGATTTTTTTAAGGACGGTGAAGAAACTAAAAAATACTTATATTTTATCTCGGTTATCACTCAAAACAGAGGTAAATTGTGTTTCTTTTTAAATAAAAAATAAAATATGTTCCATCCCAAGCCACATACCTCTCAGTTTCTATTTAAACCCAAAGGGGAAAACCTTTCTTTATATATTTATATTGTTTACACAGAATATTAAAATAAATTACTTAAACAAACCAAGGGTTTGACAATGGATTCTTGAAGAACAACCCAAATGAGTTATCTGTAATGGAATTTTTTTATATTTACATTTTTTTCTTCAGATTTCTGAGAATTTATCTGTTCTAAGCAAGAGAAATACTTTTCGATAATATCCAAATTTTGCCGCATACCTCTTAAAACAATTTTTTTAAACACAAATAATTTTCTATACTTGCAATCTATCAACTGAGTACTCTTTAAAGGTTGAACTTCCTTGTTTAACTAAGGGTTATTCCAAAAATACAACAATGAAAATATCAACACCATTATGTGAGATATATTACAATGGTAGAAAAAATGTTTTATTCAAGATAGAAGAACATTAAATATTTTTTTTGTCTTGCAATTCATCCCAAAGAATGATGCTTGCAAGTTTGGGACGGCTTCATATTAGTAAGTATTAGGGTAAAATTTGTTTAACAAGTGTTTTTATAGTAAGGTCTTATTATTTTAATGCCTCGGTTAAAAATAAAACCGAAGGGTTAGAACATTTCGTTTATACTTATAAATAAATAAAATCATAAACTGTGATAGCTGGGAATCGAAGCTTGTAATGAGTTATTTTTTCATCTCGGTTGGGAATTTATGTTTTTTAAATATTTTTTAAATGATAAAAAATAGCACGGACCGGCTATATACCTCGATTTTCTATTATTCGAGGTGGAAACTTCGTCATAAAAAACGTTATTTGTTGTAGTGTAACCACCAAGTGCTTCTAGGTACTCAATCTGAATTGACCTCAGAACAGACCAAAGAATGAAATGTACCTTTCCATGCACACCAGAGATGATATTTATGACATTTCTTCTTCATATGTACAAAATTTTTATGAAATAAACAATTATCAATCCATTTCGTTACTTTTGTGGTTAAACATTTGCAGCTTCATTCTTGGACTCATTAGTTTTCTTTCTTTTTCCCTTGTATTTAGAGGTGCCAACAAAATGAGCATTTTTTGTCTTGTCTTGCTTCAACCTTTCCTTTTCTTGCACATAAAATGAAATGAGTTTATTAAGAGACCATTTCTCCTTTTGATAGTTACAAAATATCTTAAACTGACTAAACTGTGATGGAAGAGAAAGTAATACTAAATGAATGAGTAAGTCTTCCGGCAACTCAATATTTAGTGCCTTATGTTTTGAAACAGTATTTGACATGCCCATAAAGTATTCCCATATATTTCGTTTGCATTTGATACTTCATGGAAGTCAAGTTCTGGAGAAGAGTACTTGATCCACCTTATCGCTTTTTGCAAAGTGCTTTTCAATTTCAGTAAGGAAAATTTTGGCATTTGTTATCTCTTTAAAGATAGTACCTCTAAAGACCTCAGGAATGCCATACTTAATAATCATGAAACTCATACGATTGGAGTGATCTCACTTATCATAATCGTTCCTCTGTTTAGAGGTACTAGATTTTGTAGGAGAATGTGTTTGCTCCTTCCTTAATGTAAGGTAAAGATCCATGCAGCGAAGAACAATTTCCATGTTCTTTTTCCAATCCTTAAAATATGCCCCATTAAGAACCGGAGCTCAATTCAAATTAACATATATCAAAGTAATTGTGAAAAATAGAATAAAATAAACAATATAAATATCAGATAAAAGAAAAACTGAATCATTAATATGTTCAAATGATGGCATAACACATCTCAAGATACCTAGTGGACGATCAATATTGTGTCTTTGGACCCTAATATCAATTGCTAGTGGTACTCTTTCTGTATTGGTCAAACATTTATAATAAAATGTGTACAATAATAAATCCTTCTTAGAATTGATTCATCATTCATATATGAAACCTTATAACTATCACATGTTTGCCATCACAGATGCGTATGAAATTCTGCCAAACATCAATTGTCCCTTGGATCATTTAATACTCGCATGAATAAACACACACACACACACACACACACACACACACACACACACACACACACAGGGACACACATGCACGTGCACACACACACAAGGACACACAGGCACGTGCGCGCGTGCACACACACACACACACACACACACACACACACACACACTCACACACAGGGACACATAGGCACGTGCGCACATACACATACAGGCATAGACACATGCGTGCACGCGCGCACACACACATACACACAGAGGTACACACCCCCCACACATACATAGGCACAGATGCACCCCCCCACATACACACACACACACACACACACACACACACACACACACACACACACACACACACACACATATTTGACATTTCTTGTAAGTAATCTCCACAAAAAGGTCACTTTTGTGACTTTTTATTTTAATTGACTCACTTAAAATGTTAAATTACTGTATAAAATATAAACTGAAGACAAAATTTGAACATAAATATACTAAAATTAATGGGTAAAACAACTAAGGGACACAACCATGCAAACCTGTACGACACACCCGTATACCAATATGTGTATGCTCTATTATGCAAAATGAAACAAAACAATACATTTCTGAATTTTACAAAAGTCAAGACCAAAAAGAAAAAAATGACACTAAATTAGTCAGGGTGAGAGCTTGGACGTCATATGCCTCAATCGTCGTCACTTGGTGATATCCAGCAGTGGTCACTCGTCATCCAATGATGACGATCTTCATTTAAAAAGGGGTGTTTGTCAACAAGCGCTGACGGTCGCCAGTAAGGCAGTGCCCGTAATTGGGCTTTGGAGCTTGATAATTAGCCTATCACCAAGGGTGACGGTCGTCATTGCTCCTAGACTGCATTTTTTTTTGTAGACATAGTGACAAACTCAATTTTTTTTAAAATTTACTGAGTTTGATTTAGCATCCAACACGAATTTGACGAAGCACATCTTCAAATAGAACCAGTATCATGATTTATAGCATAAAATAAAATAATCCTTATATAATTTGTAAAATCAAAAGAAACCCCAATTTTGAAACCCTAATTTCAAAACAAAAAAATCCAAAAAACTCAAATTGAATCAGGCATGAGTCACTCTGATACCACTTGTTGAATATGTTCCTTACTGTATGATTTCTACCTATCTAGAAATCAATAACATAATCCTAAACTAATCCCTCTGAACCCATACCTGAATTCAAGATGAGAATGAGAGGAAAACATACCTGAATTTCCATTAGAATCACTGAAGGTTTGTGGACATGTGATCTTCCGATTTGTAGAGTGCCTTAGAGTTTCTTAATTCTCTTCTGATGTGGATGAAGAGAGAAAACCAAATAAACTGTATGAATCGTAACTCTACAAATAGGGATCATAACCCATATAATTGAATGTCTTATGATTACTATTCAATTTTCAATATTCCTAATTTGCCTCCTCATAAAATTAAGATATTGACTTATGATATCTACACAATAACCTTTTATGACATACATGTCCTTAACCCTAAAATTAATATTAGTTAGACCATTTTAATTTTAACTAATAAAATAATGATCCTAACACATGTTACAATTCTGTTCTAAAATTCTAACACTTCTACCATTCCAAAATACATTTTTCATTTAGAGTGAAGTGTTCGACCACCCCTATCTTAATAATGTTACTGTGAGATATTTGATCGAACTCTAGTATGGTCAAAGTCTGTTTGCAAGTAATGCGTGTTGTAGTTGAAGTTTGTTCTAACATGCATTAGTCAACATTGTCAGGTTTGTTAGCATGTTGAATTGGGCCTTGCTTGTAAGCCCAATTGTTTAAGTTATCGTGTACCCTAAGTTAGCTTGTAATGCATAATTATTAAAAAGCACATTAGGTTAGTGTGCTACTTTTTCTTATAAATAGTATGCTAGTCTCTCATCTTGAATAAGGAAACATAGGAAGATAAAATCCTAATTCAAGAGAGAGAGGTTATTAGTTATTCTTGTATACTTGTAATCTTGTTTGATAGACAAAGGAAAGAATAGTAGTTTATAACCAATCCTTGTTGTTTCTTCTTGTTCCTCTTACTTGTTTTCTTTGTTAACCCTAACCCTTGTGTGTTTCTTGTCTATAAAGAAATCGTTTATATTTTGTTTCAAGGCATCTTATTTACAACAAATTGGTGCGACGAGCGTGGAAAAGATGCCTTCAACAAAGTATGAGATTGAAAAGTTCACTGGAGTGAACGACTTTGGTCTGTGGTGCTTGAAGATGAAAGCCTTACTGGTTCAATAGGGTTGTTTGGAAGTGTTGAAGGGAGAGGCAGCCATGCATGATGTGTTAACGGAAAAAGAAAAGACGGTCATGATTGAGAAAGCCCACATCATAATATTGTTGAGTCTTGGTGATAAAGTTCTTCAACAGGTATCAAAGGAGACTACATCATCGGGGTTATAGGTGAAACTTGAAAGTTTGTACATGACCAAATCTCTAGTGAGTCGACTCTACCTGAAGCAAGCTCTGTATTCATTAAAGATGAGTGAAGAAAAAGTGTTGGCTGAGCAGTTGGATATGTTCAACAAGCTGATTCTTGATCTTAAAAATATTGATGTGAAGATCGATGATGAAGATCAAGCACTGTTGTTGTTGTGTGCTTTTCCCAGAACACATACTAACTTCAAAGAAACTCTCTTGTATAGAAGGGAGTCCCTGAGCTTTGAAGAAGTTCAATTATCCTTGTATTCTAAGGACTTGAACGAACAAAAGGAGCATAAATTTCGACGGTGGGCGAAGGTTTGGCTGTTATGGGAAAATTCTTGCGAAAGGATGGTAAGTTCGACAAGAAGAAAGGTAAAAATCAGAAGAAGTCTTATAGTGACGAAACATTTTGTATTCGATGTTATCACTGTAAGAAGGAGGGTCACACAATAAAGGTGTGCCCTTAACGCCTAAAAGATCATGGAGGTAAGGATAATGGCAACACAAGCATTGTTAAAGATGACTTTGACTTATATGATGTTCTTGTGGTTTCAAGCGGCGACTCAAGAAAAGAGAGGATTATAGATTCAGGTTGCACTTGGCACATGACTCTAAACAGAGAATTGTTCGAGGAGCTGTGTGATCAAGATGGTGGATCGGTGCTGCTGGGAAACAACAAATCTTGCAAAATTGTAGGTATTGGATCTGTAAGATTCAAGCTCCATGATGAGTCAATAAGGTTATTGACTGAAGTCAGGTATGTACCTGATTTGAAGAGAAATTTGATTTCTCTTGGAGAACTCGATAGGAAAGGATATTTTTTCAAGGAGAGAAAAGTATCATAAGAGTCATGAAGGGTCGAAAGAAGTCTTGAGAGACATGAAGAAACATGACTTGTATACCCTTGAGGCTAAGGTAGTAAGTGGTTCGACAAATGTTGCATCCACGAAACCTGTGTCGAAGATATAATTATGACACATGAGATTGGGCCATGTCAGCGAAAGAGGCCTAGTTGAATTGGGGAAGCAGAACCTGTTAGGAGGTGACAAATTCGAAAAGTTGGATTTTTGTGAATCTTGTGTATTTAGTAAATCCTATAAGGAGAAGTTTAAAAAAGGCAAGCAAAGAACACATGGATCTCTAGATTACATTCATGCTGATCTTTGGGGGCCTGCAAGGAATCCTTCACACTCAGGTGCAAGGTATTTTTTATCAATCGTTGATGACTATTCCAGAAAGCTATGGGTATTCATCCAAAAGACGAAGGATGAAACTTTTGAGAATTTCAAAATTTAGAAGGTTCTGGTCGAAACTCAAACTGAAAGAAAGGTTAAGAGGTTGAGAACCGACAATGGCCTTGAGTTCTGCAACGAAGCGTTCAACAGTTATTGTGTTGAGTCTGGGATTGCAAGGCATAAGACTGTAACAGGTACTCTTTAACAAAATTTCTTACCTGAGAGATTCAATCGAACAATCCTTGAAAGGGTTAGATGCATGTTGGTTAGTACTGGATTGAAGAAGGTGTTTTGGGCGGAGGCTGTTTCGATAGAAGCTTATCTGATAAATAGATGTCCCTCGACTGCCTTGGGAATGAAGACACTTGAAGAAGTTTGGTTGGGACATTCACCTAGTCTCGACAGACTGAGAGTATTTGGTTGCATGGCCTATGCTCACATTAGGCAAGACAAGGTCGAACCTAGAGCTTTGAAATGCATGTTCTTGGGATACCCTGAAGGAGTCAAAGCTTATATGTTATGGTGCCTAGAGCCAGGTCACAGGAGGTGTATCACCAGTCGAGATATAACTTTCAATGAAACATAGATGGCTTTCAAGAAAACTGATGATGCTGATAAAGAGCTGGAACAGGAAGAGATTCCTGTTGAGGTGGAGCATGTTGATGCTGAATTGCGTACCCCAGATGAAGTCGAAGAAGACGCAGAAGATGTTGTCGAAGATGAGGAGACTGATAATGACTACCTGCTAGCAAGAGACAAGTCGAGGAGAGTCGTCAAGTCACCTCAGAGACTTGGGTATGCAAATCTTATAGCTTATGCCTTAATCTCTGCAAGTGAGGTTCTAGATGAAGAACCTAGATACTATAAGGAAGTTATGAGGTTTCGAAAGAAGACTGAATTGCTGAAGACCATGGATGATGAGATGAAATCTCTTAATGAGAACAACACCTAGGAAATGATCAAGAAACCTGCTGGAGCCAAGTTAGACAGCTGTAAATGGATTTTCAAAGTTAAGGAAGGAATCGAAGGAGTGGCGTCGAAAAGATACAAGGCAAGATTGGTCGCCAGGGGGTTCACTCAGAAAGAATGCGTTGACTTTAATGATGTGTTCTCTCCTATTGTGAAGCACAGATCCATTCGAATGTTACTTGCCACGGTGGCACAATTCAACCTTGAACTGGAACAGATGGATGTGAAGATTGCGCTCTTGTATGGTGATCTAGGTGAAACAATTCTTATGAGGCAACCTGAAGGGTATGTCGAAGAAGGGAAGGAAGATTATGTGTGCAAACGGAATAGATCTTTATATGGACTAAAACAATCTCTTCGACGATGGAATAGGAGATTCGAAAAGTTCATGGCACACATAAGTTTCATTAGAAGTCAGTTCGACCACTGTGTTTACTTCAGTTTTTGACCTGGTAATTCATTTGTTATTTTGTTGCTTTATGTGGATGATATTCTAATAGCAAGCACGAATGTCGAAGATGTAATGAGGGTGAAGGCTGAACTGAATAAGGAGTTCGACATGAAGGATCTGGGAGCTGCGTCCAGGATTCTTGGGATTGACATCCGAAGAGATAGAAAGCAGTCAAAATTATGCTTATCTCAAGAGGCATACCTACGAAAGATTCTCGAAAAGTTTGGTATGTCGAATTCAAAGCCTATTGTGACTTCGACAAACCCCCAATTCAAGCTGAGTATAGATTAGTGTCTCAGTACTGATATAGTGGGTTCTTTGATGTATCTTATGGTTTGTACTAGACCCGACATATCATATGTAGTAAGTCTTGTAAGCAGGTATATGATGAATCCTAGAAAGGCTCACTAGCAAGCATTGAAGTGGATTCTAAGGTACATAAATGGGTTTATGAATAGAGTCCTTATTTATGGTGGAGCCTTAGGTGAAGATAGTAAAACAGCAATCGAATGATATGTTGACTCTGATTATGCAGGTTGTATGGATTCCAGAAAATCTATTTCTAGATATGCGTTCATTATGTTTGGGACAACAATCAGTTGGAAAGCAACACTTCAGAAGGCCGTTGCCTTATCAACTACTAAAGCGGAATATATCGCCCTAACTGAAGCTGTGAAGGAAGCATTATGGCTTGAAGATTTTGTAAAGAAGCTAAAACTTCAAGGTTGAGTTATCACTGTTAAATCTGATAGTCAAAGTGCAATAAACCTGTCAAAGAATTCAGCCTATCATGAACGAACCAAACACATTGATGTGAGGTTGTATTTCGTTAGAGAGGTAATCGAGCGTGGAGAAGTCTAAGTGCTGAAGGTTTCGACATATCATAATGTTGCTGATATGATCACCAAGGCGTTGCCCAGTTGCAAGTTTTTCCACTGTATGCAGTTGATAAAACTGCATGAAGAAAGTTAGTTTCTTGATGTTATAGAGTTAGTTCTAAGGTGGATATTTGTGAGATATTGGATTGAACTCTAGTATGGTCGAAGTTTGTTCGCGAGTAATGTGTGTTGTAGTCGAAGTTTCTTCTAACATGCATTAGTCAATATTGCTAGGTTTGTTAGCATGTTGAATTTGCTCTTGCTTGTAAGCCTAATTGTTTAAGTTAGCTTGTATCCTAAGTTAGCTTGTAATAAGTAATTGTTAAAAAAATGCTAGTTTCTCATCTTAAATAAGGAAACATAGGAAGATAAAATCATAATTCAAGAGACAGAGGTTATTTGTTATTCTTGTATACTTGTAATCTTGTTTGATTGACAAAGGAAAGAATAACAATTTATAACCAATCCTTATTGTTTCTTCTTGTTCTTGTTGTTTGTTTTTTTTGTTAACCCTAACCCTTGTACGTTTCTTATCTATAAAAAAATCATTTATATTTTATTTCAAAGTATCCTATTCACAATAATTACCATGATGTTTGTTCTTAAAATGACATGCCTAAGTTTCTCTTCTTCCACATTGTTATTCTCATGAGTGTCTTCCGCATTCATCAAAAAGTTGTTTTCTATATCAATCATAGGAATTGAATTCTCTATTGTTGAGCCGCATTCCATCTCCAGTCTTATGAGTGTGAAGTGAGAAATTGAAAATAAAAAAGAAATGGTAAAGATGAGAGAGAAAAAAAATGTTGAGAGAAATACAAACAAAAAGAGTGCATAAGGGAGGGTTCTAGCATAATGACGGTAGATGATTCCAATCATCGACAATATCCTTTTCTTCTATATCCACTATATCAGACCAACTTAAATTTTGTGTTTTTCATTATTTTGGGAGAACCTTCGTGATCATTACCCATCCCTTCAATATTGTAGGCTACCATCAAAGTAGACTTAGATTTTACAATTTATCAAAACACTCAATATGTCAACTTTTATTTTGAAATATATGTTATCATTGATAATGACACATGTATTAAATATGAGGTCTCTTCTTGTTTAGTCCACATGAATATGTCATCATATTAGACACTACTACAATCTTCACATTCAACAAAGTTAGGCCATGCTTCGCTCATGTTGACTTACAAGTCTTTAATTTGGATTGATATGCTGAATCTGATATTTGACACATAATTTACGGACCCAGTGTTCCTTTACAATGACTTGTAAGTATGTGTTGGTTGAATATATTAAGAGTCTCCATTGAAGAAGACAAAAAAAACATAGGTCCAATCAATTCAAATCTCTTATTTATGAGTCATTGTGATGCAAGCAAAATTCAACAGTGTTGATTTCAAACAGAGAAACTTTAATACTTTATTAATATTAAAATATTTTATTAGGTTTTAATAATGATGTAGACACTGTACATTATAATATTTTACTATATCGTATAAGTAGTTTAGAATTTTCAATTTAATTTATCGGATATATGATCATGGTTAACGGTGTAAAATTAATTTACTTGTTGGGTGTATAAATTTATTTTCATTTTATTAAATATTTGATTTTATTAAAACATTTTAATATATGTTATACATACTATTAGATATTACTTGTATAATTTATAGGTTATAATATCTATTTTAGATATTACTTGTATAATTTATAATTAAATTAAATTCTAAAATTTAGGTCTTACACAATGTCTATTCTATTGTCCGATGAAGTGAATAACCTAGGGTGGTCCCATTCACACCACTTGTGTCCTCTTATTTTATGTTTTCTGAAACAGCCAAAATTGTACTATTAATAATGAAAGAGGCGCAAGGGTTGCTCAATTATACAGCTTAATTATATCTTAAAATTGTTTTGCTTGTAGTTTAGTTATTACTCCCTTTTTTTTATTATAAAGGAAAAAGTTTGTATTATAATTTTAAGATATTGATAAATAATTAATATTATTTTTTAAAATTATTTTCTTAAATATTTTTTATTTTTTATTTTTTATTTATATAAATTTGTATTCTCGATATTATTAATGATAGGTAATTTTATAAAATCTTTTATACTTTTTTCCAATAATGATTATTAAAGTTTTTTGATAAGTATTAAAAGTTTAAAACAATTTATAATAAAAAATGGAGTAGTATAATTTTATTCTTTAAATTTCAATAAAGGGAGTGTCTTACACCAATTCTACCTAAAAATTAAATTAATTTTACTTATAACATTATATAATTTAAATGTGTTTTTACTTATAATATTATATCATGTTATTAATCTTTTTAAATATATAAGTTTTTTCAATTTTTTTTCAATTTTGAGATGTCTAATTTTTTATATTAAATTGTCAATTTAAAATATTCTAACGTGCTAATAATGAAATATTATCCAAAAAATCAAATGAAAATGCCACATAATTTGTCCGAAAAATCAGAATTAAAAATTAACAATAAAATTATTAAAATAAAAAAAATCACAATTTTTCTTTTTTAAATTTGGTATCCAACCACCCTCTACTATGCAAACCTTGAGGGTTTAAAAATATTTATCCTAAATACAAAACCGATTTAATAGTTGTATTCCTCACACACACACACACACACACACACACACACACACACACACACACACACACACACACACACACACACACACACACACACACACACACACACACACACACACACACACACACACACACACACACACACACACACACACACACACACACACACACACACACACACACACACACACACACACACACACACACACACACACACACACACACACACACACACACACACACACACACACACACACACACACACACACACACACACACACACACACACACACACACACACACACACACACACACACACACACACACACACACACACACACACACACACACACACACACACACACACACACACACACACACACACACACACACACACACACACACACACACACACACACACACACACACACACACACACACACACACACACACACACACACACACACACACACACACACACACACACACACACACACACACACACACACACACACACACACACACACACACACACACACACACACACACACACACACACACACACACACACACACACACACACACACACACACACACACACACACACACACACACACACACACACACACACACACACACAAACAAATATATATATATGAAATAATGGCCTATAACCAGACCGATGTACCCAACACATGAAAAATTTTACCCTATACTCCTACATTTTTTTAAAAAATACCCATTTTATCATTATATATTTTAATATTTTATTATTATTTTTTTCACTTTTTAGATTTTTTAGACTTTCGAGAAATTCATCCCACGATCTATCGGAACACTTTGAAAATGATTTATGGTAGGCTTTTTTTCTCAAACCGGAAGACTTGGGCATAGAGTTCCGGTTCACAAAAATACTATACCGGAAGACTTCATGAAAGTCTTCCGGTTTGGTAATTTTCGTGGGTGTTCACCGGAAGACTTGTAGCCAAAAAAAAAAAACCGGAAGACTTTTTTTAAAATTATTTTTGAATTTTTTTTGAATTTTTTTTTATGTAATTTTTTCAGAAATTCCTTTACAAATATGCGATAAAGATAAGATATGCGTAGATACGTCTGATGTTTTTTCAACAACTCAAAGATTTGGTACACGAGAAGAGGTAATAAGACGGATTAAAGAGATCGGAATCCGAAATAAAGTTACGGTTATCATCACTCGTTCACATATTAAAACAGGCAAGAGAGGAAGAAGTAACAAATTAATATTTGGATGTGATAAAGGAGGAAAACACAGAGATATTGATAGTGGAACCCAGAGTGCGACGAAAAAATGTGGATGTCCATTTAGAATCAGATCAATTTCAGCGACTGATGGATCTGGATGGAAGATTGATGTAAAATGTGGAGTTCATAACCATGATTTACCTGATAGATTAGAAGGTCACGCATTTGTCGGTAGGTTGACAGCGGATCAGAAGCAACATGTTGTTGATTTGACAAAGAGAAAGGTTCCACCTAGACATATATTGCTTTCATTGCAAGAGCAAGATCCAGATAATGTCACTCGGATCACGCAAATATACAAACAGAAGAGTATGATAGAAAAAAAATATAAGAGGTCCTAGAAGTGAGATACAACATTTGTTTAAGCTTATTGAGGAAGCAGGTTATGTTTATTGGAGTAGAAAAAGAGATGACTCTAAAGTAATTAGAGATATCTTTTGGGCTCATCCAGATTCAGTTAAGTTGTTGAATATTTTTCCTATTGTGCTAGTTATGGACAACACTTACAAGACAAACAAATATAGGCAACCTCTGTTTGAAATTGTTGGCATGACATCAACCGAGTTGACTTTTGCTGTCGCATTTGCCTATATTGAGTCTGAGCAAACTGAGACTTTTTGTTGGGTGCTAGATAAGCTTAAACAATTGTTTGTGAAGAAAGAGTTGTGTTCACAAGTGATTTTGACAGATAGAGATCTTGCTTTGATGAAAGCCATTGAAATTGTGTTTCCAAGATCGATCAATATGCTATGTCGATTTCATATTAACAAGAATGTTGGTGCAAAATGGAAACAATATGTGGCTAGTGACATGCAAAAGAAAATTGACGAATTATGGACGGATGTTGTATGGGCTAGTGATGAGGTTGAGTATGATCAAAGGTTGAACCAACTTGAGCAGGCGTGTGTTGATTGTAATGAATTTATTGATTATGTGAAGGACACATGGTTGACACCACATAGACAAAGATTTTTTGGAGCATGGATTAATCGAGTGCTACATTTGGGTAACATCACGACTAATCGGTATGTATTTATTTTTAGTATTTATAAATTGTATATTTTTTTGAATTTTTTAAAAATATTTTTAATAAGTATTAATTTTAGGGTTGAGTCTGCTCATTGGAAGTTAAAGCAAATGTTGGGGAATAGTATTGGTGACATGGTCAAATGTTGGGAGGCTATGAATGACAACTTAAAGTTACAATTGGGTAATATTAGAGCTTCTTTTCAAAAGAGTTTTTATGAAGTTGAGCATGCCCACGTAAGTCCATTTTACAATAATTTACGTGGTTCAGTGTCTCGAGATGCATTGAGACGCATTGCTGAAGAGTTAAAACGAGTTGATTATGTTGGAACTAACAAGGAAATATGTCTTTGTACTCTTAGAACAACATACGGATTACCTTGTGCTTGTGAGTTGACAGAATATAGAATTGATGGTTTACCGATACCAATAGATGTTGTACATGTTCATTGGAGAAAACTAAGTATGGAAGTTAAGTTAGACGAAGATGTAGATGATGGATCAGAGGTGGATATGAGTAGTGCAATAGATGAGTTATGGAAAAGGTTTAAGTCACTGGATGTTGTTGGGAAAAGGGCATTAAAAAGTAGGATTTTTGAACTTGCCTTCCCTACAATGACTTCTATGTGTCCACCACCTGAGAAAATAAAAACTAAAGGGGGAGTCAAGAAGAAAGACAAAAAACCAGTAGAATATGATGTTTATAGAGACCCTTCGTATCACGAGTATGTTGATCAAGCATCTCAATCTTCACAGATGCAATCTCAACCATCACAAACTTCGAAGAAATTGAAATTATCACAGTCTTCACAAAAGAAATCTCAACCATCACAGGCTTTGAAAAAGTTGAAATTATCACAATCTTCACAGTCATCTAAGCAGTTCATCCTTCAATTTCCTAATCACATCAGGTCATATATTGATGATGTAGTTAATGTTGTATCAGATGGTAATTGTGGATTTCGAGTCATTGCTTCATTGCATGGATATGGTGAAGATGGTTGGCCAATGGTTCGTCGAGACTTGGGGTTGGAAATAATACATAATGAAAGATCAAGTTTGTATGTCAATTTATTTACTGATCAGTTAGCAGTAGTGAGAGAATCTTTGATGATAGAGGAATTTGGTCCTCAACCACCACATAAATGGTTAACTCTACCAGATATGGGTTACGTGATAGCGAATCATTATAATGTTGTACTTGTCTGTTTAGGAATTGAATGCTGGACTTTCTTCCCTATGACATCTTCATTTTCACCGAATGTAGCAATTTACTGCATTGGTTTTGTAAGCAGAAATCATTGGGTTCAGGTACTTAGTTATTTTTAGATAATGCGATTAAACCTAATTCTTTTTCGTTATTTTTACTTAATATTGTGATTATTTTTTTATTTAGGTAAACATGAAAGAAGGGTTTCCATTGCCACCAGTGACAGTAGATTGGAAGAAGTTTCGTTCTACAGCAACAACATCTTAGATGATAGGATTTGCAAGACGTCTACAACATTGGCAACAACTTACGCCTATATTACCAACGCATTATGAATTATAAATCATGTTACTCATTTTTAATTGCAAAACATGAATCGTGAATTATGTTACTCGTTTTTAATTTCAAAACAAGAATCGTGAATTATGTTACTCATTTTTAATTGCAAAACATGAATCGTGAATTATGTTACTCATTTTTAATTTCAAAACATGAATCGTGAATTATGTTAACACATAAACATAAACTAAATAGGTCAAATGAGTCTAAAAGTTAACACATGAACATAAACCAATTAGGTCAAATGAGTCTAAAGGTTAACATATAACCATAAATATAAATATAAGTCACTGTGATCAACCAAGATGTAAAGCTTCGAGCAAATCAGCAAACTGTGGGTCATCCTCTTCAGCACCAGCCTGTTGAAGATAACGATGAATCAATGAAGACATACGAGCCACTATAGGATCAGATGGTCCTGCTTCATATACAGGAACTGGCATCTCTGTTGTCGCATCAACACTGGGCGGTACCAGACGAGGACACGAAACACGATAATACCACTCAAGATACCCATCATCTGTCTCATATGGGGTGGTGCCCGGTGCTTTCGGACGAATCACATTCTGAATGCTCCGATGGTAACTAATCCAGTCAACATCAATATCATCGGCCATTCGAGAATCAAGAGGTGGATGTGGAACATACTTCCTGTATCCAAACTGACGCATACATCTGTCAGGCAAGTATGGAACAATAGTGTTGAAGGTGAGATATTACTTAGAAGGGGGGGGGGTTGAATAAGTATGGAAAATTAATACTTGAAAATAATCACACAGTTATTTTTATCCTGGTTCGTTAAACAACTACTCCAGTTCACCCTTCCAGAGTGATTTGCCTTTCTCAACAAGGTCTTAATCCACTATTAAATCAAACTGATTACAATAGTATCACCTAAGAACTACAGTTCTTAGTCTTCTCAAGAGCTACTGATTCACACTGAATCCTCTTAAGGGAAATCCTTTACAAATAATGTAAATTAAATACAAGAGATTTTAATGCTTCTGTAAAGCTATAATCACAACAGTGATTTTTCTCTTAAGTTTTAAGTACAAAGATTCTAAGAAGAATAAGAATGAGAGCTTAAGAATATGTGATTTCTTTTCAGCAAGTGTGTAGTACTGAAGAATGAAGTGAGAGACTCCTTTTATAGGCAACTGAATTATCCACGTTGAAAAGAGAGTCCAAAAGGTCTGAGCCTTTTTGTCTTCACATGTACTGACCTTTCCTTGAAATAGATGGCACAGATAAATCCTTTTTGTCTGTGTAAGTGTGTCTAGCACAAATAAGGAAAGAGACGTTGAATGATTCCAACGGATACATTCTTGAAAACACTTCTTCAGTTTCAGCAAGTTCTTCAGAGTCTGAATGGATCAGAGTCTTCTGATGAGTTTCAGAACTATGCTGTATCAGAGTCTTCTGCAGCTTGTGTGCTTCTAGCGTGTTGATCATCAGAGCATCTTGACACAGAACTTCAGTACTTGGCAGCGTAGGTACTTTCAGAAACTTCTGTAGGTCAATGCTTTGAGAAAACTCTTCAATCAATATTCTTCTATACTTCTGATGCTTCAGCTTCAGATGCTTCTGATTATCTTCAGAAGCTTCTGACTATCTTCAGATGCTTCTGACTCAGAATGTTCTGGAGCTTCTTGCTTCAGATCCTTCTGGAGACAACGCTCAGGATCTTCTGTAAGGAGCAAGCAGATTCTTCTGAAAGGTGCATCTGGCGCTTCAGAGTCATAACAACTTCTTGTATTCAAGGCAGATTTGCTTCTAGAGAGTTAATATAATTTTAATCTGCAGTAAAACTCTCAAACAAATTTTAGAGTATATAATTCTTAAATATAAATTTCCTAACAGTTATCATCAAAACAAAGAGTAATTATTAAGAACCAATCTGTGTTCTAACAATCTCCCCCTTTTTGATGATGACAAAAAGTATCAGAAATTTTATTTAATTGAACTTAAAGAATTATAACTCCCCCTGAGATGATGAATCTCCCCCTGAGTTAAGTATGAAAAAGTAATAGAAACTTCCCTTTTTATCTTGAGTAATCTTCAGAGTCAGATCTTGTTTGTCTTGTAATAATCAATGGTCAGAATATCTTGCAGATATAAGATTCAGAGTTTGATAAAAGATAAATGATCTGAGAAACTCAGAGGTTCTTTTATAGAGTGTTCTTATCAAAAGTTCTGAAATAGTCAAATTAGATATTAGAAAGAATAGATATGTCTGAAGATTCATTCTAGTGAAATTATATTAAATAGTTCAGATCTTTACTTTCTCCCCCTTTTTTGTCATAAGCAAAAAGTAAAAACTTTTAATAAAGACAATTAAAAGAAATAAGAGCAGATAATTCAATGGAGAATAACAAACTGTTTCATTCAATCATAACAGAGCAAAAGTACATCAGAAGATATTACAAAAACATACAGATGCAAAAATAACAGATGCACAAACATGAGAAAAAAATCTAAGTGTGTTTAGACAAAAGCATCTTCAATAGGTCTGTGATCTCATATTGTGATTGCTCTTGCTTTGACATGAACTTAGTGATTGTCTCATTTTTCTCATCTTGTTTGGTCATCCATTCTGACATGTCCTCAGATTTCTTGTCTTGCTTCGCCATCCAAGATCTGATTTCAGATTGACCAGCTTCCAGAGCAGCAATCTTGTTTGCCAAATCTGGATTTTCTGTCTTGATTTCTGATGATGGAGGTTCTGTATTCTGAACAGAGTCAATTGCCATATGTTCTGGAGATCCTGAAGAGGGTTCTACCAGAGTCATAGTTAGAGTAGGGGCAATTGGTTCTGGTGGAGGAGGAGGTGGAGGAGCATCCAAACACAGCAGAGGTTCAGTCTTGTTGTCAATCCAAAATTGATTTCTGTCAGCTCTGAGCTTTGCATCATCAGAACAGATGTTCTTCAGATTAGAAGCTACAGTGTTGAATCTATTCAGAAATCCTTTCCAGATGATTTCAGTCTCATTTGCATCCATAGATTCAGAACATCTTCTCTGAACAGTACCTAAAGACATCTGTAATTCTTGCAAAAACGTTTGAAATAAATGTTCAATATTAAGTCTGGGTGGAGGTTTAAGAAAGGTTTCCAGAGTCATCTGTTTAGGTTTTGGAGTTGGTGGTATCAATGATTTTGGAATGGAAATCAAAGGTGGGGGTACGTATGGAAAGAATGGAATTTCTGGTTTCTGAGGAAGGGATCTGTTTAGAGCATTAATCAGATTTGGTTGAGGTCTGGTGCATGGGTAAACATCATCAAAGACTGCATTAGAGTATGGTACAAAGGCAGAGTTTGATGGTTTATCAGATGCAACTGTGTTGTCAGATGCAGGATGCAGAGCTGAAACAACAACTTTACCAGATTTATCAGATATGGGGGCTAAGGATCCTTCATTCTCCATGGATTTAATATATGAAAGGATTACAGATGGAAGGGTTGGTTGGAGTTTAGGTCTCAGAGGTGTCAAGGGTTCAGAGGGCTCAACTCTATCATAAAAATCTTTAAGTTTGAAACCATAAGATAAATTATGATACATAGAGGACACTTGAGCACAAGAGATTCCAGATGATGATGGAATAGAAGTAGGAACAATCATCTCAGATGAAGGTTCAGGTGGAGGCATAGGTTCTGGAATGGTAGTTTTGGTAGGTACAGATGATTCAGGTTCAGGGTCATGAACATGGTATTTGTCAGATGGATTAATCAGAAAGTCAGGATGAATTTCTGATTCAGATGAGTTTGAAGATGTTTCAGGTGTACAAGAGGTAGAAGAAACTTGAAACACTGTTTTTAATGGAGTGATATCAAGAACTTCTGTCTCAGGGATATGAGATGGTTCAGAAGGAATATCAGGTTGTTGAGTAGGTGGTTCAGATGAAACAGGAGCAGAAGTTACTTGAGTGGGTTCAGAAGTAACAGTTGCTACAGGTTCAGAAGATTGAATAGGTGATGGTGGAATGACAGATTCTTTTTGTGGTTGATCTTCTGTGGTTTGTTTTTCTGGAAGATCAGAAGATTTTGGTTGATTTTCTGTTTGTGGTGGTGCAGATTTTTGTTTATCAGAATTTTGTGGTAGTTCTGATGTTTGTGGTTCTGGTTGTTGTGGGACTGTTGGTTGTTTTTCTTTAGGCTGTGATTCTGATGGTTGTGGAACAGATTGTGATGGACGTGGAGTGAAGTGTTTGATGTGTAGTTTTGGTTGAGGTGGTTTTGATACAGGAGCAGTGGGTTATTTCTGAGGTGATACAGAACTGGGGGCAGCAACAGATGTTGTTTGAGTGACAGGGGGTTTGGGAACAGACTTAATAGAAGAATCATTTATAACAACATTTTTAGAAGAGACAAAAGCTTTAGTACCTTTGAGTTTAATCCTCTTAGCAGAGACAGCTTCTCCAGAATCTTTTCTCTTCAGAAGATCCTTGAGACTCTCAGCAATCTTAGCCTTCTTCTGGACAGGTTCAGATTCTGCTGCAGGTTGAGATCTTTTCCTCTGAAGTGGAACTTCTGCTTCTTCTTCTTCTTCTCCTGCATCTGGCAGGGGTTGCTTGACAAGTTGAAACACATTTGCAGGAACAGGCACTCCTTCCCTTTTGCATTCCTCTATATACATCAGAACAATGTGTCTAGGTTCTTCAGCAAAAAATAGAGGGAAATCTGATACTGGAATCCTTTTATTCAGATCAGACATGTTTAACTTCTTTGGAGTAGTGGTAAGTTCATCTACAATCTTGAGTCTCAGAAGGCTCTTAGCGTTCAGAGGCTTTCCCATAATGAACTCTAGTTCCTCTGTTACACCAGCATCATACAGAGCAGCCACTAAACCATTTTCAGTGAGAAGATCTGAGAGCAACCTTCCAAAAGGTATCCAATTCCTGATCTTCTGGTTCTTTTCCTTCACAGATTCTCTGGATGCATTTATGTGATTCCACAGATGCATGAACAATAAGTAAGGAAGATCTACCTTATTACTCTGACTGAGGCAGTACATAAAATAGATCTGCTCATTGTTGACATAATTTGGGGAATTTGTTGATTTTCTGTGATGAATGCATCCCATGAAGATCTTGGCCCAGATCTTGTAATCTGGCTTCAGATCTTTGAATCTGTTAGAGGCTTGTCCAGCAGTCATAACCTCTTCATAGACTTCATCCATATCAACACGTCCAACTGGCAGATGTGAAACACCATCTGTTTCTTCATAACCAATCAGTTTTCTAATTAGATCCTCTGTGATTATGATCTCCTTTCCCAGCACAGATGATAGAATAAACTTTGGATACACAGATGCATGAATCCAGAATTCCTTAACAAGCAAAGGGTAAACTGGTCCAAACAGTCTATCAAAGTATTTCACCCAACCTTGAGCTCTAACAATGGAACGAAAATCAAACCCATTTTCAGCCAGTGAGTCAAATTCAACCATGGATTCACACAACACTTCTAACTTTTCAACAGGTGTGAGAAGAGTTCTTTGAGGAGGAATGTATGGATTAGCACCTAGATTGTCTGAAGTTACAGCATCCATTGTTGATTGAAACTGAGCAGTTGTTGATGAAGAAGACGCCATTGAAGAATGCTTTTTAGAACACTTAGGTTTTGAGTTTTTGTGAAGAGAGAACAAGAGATGAAAATGCATATAAATTCTGAGAGTGAAAAGTGTGAAAGTGAATACACTTCAAGTATTTATACTAAACACATAGTCACACCAAGAGACAGAAATAAAACACGTTGGAGCAGCATTAAATGAAAAGAATAAAATCATTTCAAATAATAAATGCTTCTGACAGATTTGGGGGGAAAATCAAGAATTTAACTATTCAAATTTCACCTCAAATGTCTTTTCAGTTGTCCACACGCCACCTCTTCAGATTTTGTGGGACACGTGTTTGCTTGCATGCTGTTCTGAATTCTCTCAAGAAATGAAACGTTAGCCACGTTCAGATCTTCTAAAGATGGTCAGTTCAGATTTTCACATCAGAAATAATAATCAGAATAGAATAAATGAACAGAAGAAATACTTCAGATCATTAAACATTTTGCATCTGAGAGATTGCTTCTGATAAATATTACTCTGGACAAAAATCCATACAAATATTTTTCAGAATGAACTTAAATCTATCTTCAGCAAGGGGTTTTGTAAAAATATCTGCCCATTGATGATCTGTATCAACAAAGGCTAAATTTATGATTCCCTTCTGAACATAGTCTCTGATGAAATGATGTTTAATTTCTATATGTTTTGCCTTAGAATGCAAGATTGGATTTTTTGACAAGCATATAGCAGAAGTATTATCACAGAAGATAGAAAGATTACTCTCATAGATTTGATAATCTTCTAATTGACTCTTCATCCAGAGCATCTGAGTACAACATCCAGCAGCAGCAATGTATTCTGCCTCTGTAGTTGATAGTGCTATGGTAGGTTGCTTCTTGCTGTACCATGAGATCAGATGACTTCCAAGAAACTGACAGCTTCCAGAAGTGCTTTTACGTTCAACTCTGTCTCCAGCATAGTCAGCATCACAGAATCCAACTAATGAAAATTCATCAGATCTTCTGTAACACAAACCCATGTTAGTAGTACCTTTCAGATACCTTAGAATCCTCTTAACAGCTGTTAAGTGTGATTCTCTAGGATCTGATTGGAATCTAGCACATAAGCAGACACTAAACAGAATATCTGGTCTAGAAGCAGTCAAGTATAGAAGAGATCCTATCATACCTCTGTAGAGTTTTTGATCTACCTTCTTACTTACCTCTTCCTTACCTAGAGTGCTTGTAGGATGCATTGGAGTCTTTGCCATTTTGCTATCAACCATGTTGAACTTCTTCAGAAGCTCTTTAACATATTTGGTTTAATGTATGTAGGTGCATTCTGGAGTCTGATTGACTTGGATTCCCAAGAAGAATCTCAATTCTCCCATCATGCTCATTTCAAACT
This sequence comes from Lathyrus sativus, assembly GCA_963859935.3. Classification (NCBI taxonomy): domain Eukaryota; kingdom Viridiplantae; phylum Streptophyta; class Magnoliopsida; order Fabales; family Fabaceae; genus Lathyrus; species Lathyrus sativus. Next base: position 341,762,377 of record OZ012739.1, read on the forward strand.
CTTCCTGCATACATTTAGCAAACTCCTTTCCAAGCGTAATATTTGTTGATCCAAAAATAATGTCATCTACATAAATTTGACAAATCAACAGATCTTTCTTAACAGTTTTACAGAATAAAGTTGTATCCACTTTTCCTCTGATAAAATTTTTCTTCAGAAGGAAATTGCTCAACCTCTCATACCAAGCTCTGGGAGCTTGTTTTAATCCATAAAGGGATTTCTTTAATTTAAAAACATGATCTGGAAAGTTTTCACTTTCAAATCCAGGAGGTTGATGGACATATACTTCTTCTTCTATAATACCATTAAGAAAAGCACTTTTAACATCCATCTGATACAGAGTGATGTTATTCTGTGCAGCAAAAGAAATCAGAAGGCGTATAGATTCTAACCTTGCCACTGGAGCATATGTCTCAGTGTAATCAATACCTTCTTGCTGACTGTATCCTTGAGCAACCAGCCTTGCCTTATTCCTTTCTACTTCTCCCTTTTCATTCAGCTTATTTCTGAAGACCCATTTTGTTCCAATAATATTGAATCCTTTAGGTCTAGGAACCAGATCCCAAACTTCATTTCTGGTGAATTGATTCAGCTCTTCTTGCATAGCTATAATCCATTCATTATCTTCCAGAGCCTCATCTACAGATGTTGGTTCTATTATTGACACTAAGCCAAATAAAGAAGATTCAGAAGTTCTGAGAAATGATCTTGTCCTTATTGGATCATCTTTCTTTCCAATTATCACATCTTCTGGATGAGATGATTTGATTCTGGAAGAAGATCCTCTGACAGTTGGTCTTTCAGAAATTTGCAAGTTGTTTAGTTGGGAAGTCAAAGGTGTAGCATCTGGAGTTGCTTCAGATTCTTTGATATTTGCCTTTTCTGCCTCTGATCCTTCAGAGTCTGTGAGAATCACTTCTCTATCTGCAGAACTTTCAAACTGCTTTGGCTTTTCAGAGCCAAGCTTATCATCAAATCTAACATGAATAGATTCTTCAACAATCTGTGTTTCAGTATTGAATACTCTGTAGCCTTTAGAGCGTTCAGAATAACCAAGCATGAAACACTTCTGTGCTTTGGAATCAAACTTGTTCAGATTATCTTTAGTATTAAGCATATAACAAATACATCCAAAAGGATGAAAATAAGAAATGTTAGGCTTTCTGTTTCTCCACAATTCATAAGGAGTCTT
>OZ012739.1:341764068-341837639 GCA_963859935.3 Lathyrus sativus
ATACTTGTTATTTTATATAATTGATCAAAATTCTCGAATTGGAGTATGTATGTTGGAAGACGCAAACTTAAATCACATTTTGAGGAAGGAGTTAAAACGTTTATTACATGGGCATTTGATCAAAAATGTTGTCGGAGAGAAGGAGGAGTTAAATGTTTGTGTTTTAGATATGGATGTAGACGTATAATAAGTAATTCGAAAGAAGTAGAAACTCATTTGAAGAGAGGAATTTAAGGATAATTATTGGGTTTGGACATCAAATGGGGAAGAAATGCCAAAAAATTTACCCACATGCCCAAGTTTCTCCATATTATTTTTCAATTTACCCAACATTTCAATTTATTTTCCAATCTACCCATATTTCAAAAAAAAATTGCTTATAAAGAGGGTGTCGTTGGCTTTGGAGTCACCCTTATAATTATAAGGGGACGTCATCCCCTATGGAGTCACCCTTGAAAATTACAAGGGGGCGTCATCTCCTATGGAGTCACCTTTAAATGATTAGGAGGAGGCATCACCCCTTTGGCGCCCCCCTTATTTCGTTATAATTTATTTAATTATTAATAAATCATATATTATATATGGTTATAACATTTATTATTATTTTATGTAAAAAATTTATTGTATAAATAGGTGAGGCTTGTATATTCTTTCACTCTTAAATTACCATTGTTTCTTACAAATTTAGCAGAGTGAATCATGTATCTTAGAAGATATGGGCATGTCATTTTCTCAAGAACCAAGCCTCCGATAAGGATGTTGTTTTGGAACATCCAAAGTTTAGAGCAACTACAAAGAAATTTGAATCGTTGGTTAGAAGGAGACATTTCAGATGGTGAAAGAATTAGAAGTATTGAAAGACTTGTTTCGTACTTCTCGATTGCAGATGGAAATATACGTCGTAAGTGGGTGCAAATTAAAGATGACAACGAAGTTAGGTCTATGATGTTTGGAACTGATGATATTACTTTGGTTGTTGTTATATCATAGTTTATGTTGTAATAATCCTTATATTTTTAATGATTTGTGTTATTGCTTTAAAAGTATTTCAATTTGTTTTGTAGTAAACAAAAGTTTCTATAAATATTAAATTCAAAGGTTACACATGTTTTAATGACCAAAGTAAATCTATCTAGAACTTGTTCCAACATTTGGACAATGTTTCCTCGTATGCCCGGGAAGACGACATATTACGCACAATCTTTCTATTTTTTCAGTTGTATCCATTTTAGTTCTAACTCGCGTGCTTTTGGGCGGCCCTTTTTGTTTCTTCTCGTATTTTCGAATGTGGCTTCCTTACATAGGAGTTTAAAGAAGGGGAAGGCGTGCTGGGCAAATTTAGCTACGAAGCAGGAAAGCGATGCGAGCATCCCGTTGAGGGACTGGATGGACTTTTTTGAATTTGGCGTAGGGAACTCGGAGAAGGCTCTGCACTTGTCGGGGTTATCTTTGATTCCCCGTTCGGTTAGGTAGAAACCGAGGAACTTGCCCGCTCGCACCACGAACATGCACTTCTCTGGGTTGAAGCGCATCCTGTACCTCCTGGCTTGCTCGAAAACCTTCCTTAAATGGATCGTGTGATGGATTTTATCGTGGGACTTCATAATCATGTCGTCCATATACACTTCGAGCATGTCCTCAATCTCTCCTCGAAAAACCTTGTTCATCATTTTTTGGTAGGTAGCGCCGATATTCTTCTGTCCGAGGGACATTACGTTATAATAATAGTTTCCCGATTCGGTCATGAAGGCCGTGTACTTCTTGTCGCTTTTAACCATGGGTATTTGGTTGTAGCCTGAATAGGCGTCCATGAACGATAGCGATTTAATACCGAAAGAATTTTCTACTAGAGTTTATCTATGTTGGGGAGGGGGTATGCGTCTTTAGGGCATGCCTTGTTAAGATCGGTATAGTCAACACACATGTGCCATTTTCCGTTATTCTTTTTAACGAGTACAACCTATGACAACTAAGTGGAGTACTTGGCCTCTGATATAAAATTTGCCTCTAAGAGGTCTTTTATAGCTTGCTCGACAACCGCCATTTTCTCTAGGGACTGTCGTTTTCTACGTTGGGCAACGACTCTGACGACGGGGTCGATGGTGAGATGTTGACAAGCTACTTCAGGATCTAATCAGGAATCTCTGCGGCGCTTCATGCGAACAGGTCTGCATTCTCCTGGAGACATGCTCTCAGCTGTTTCCTCGCTAGCTCGGGGAGGTTGGCTCCGATCTTCACTCCTCGCCGAGGGTTGTTGCTGAGTGGGACAAGCTCGAATTCTCCATCTGGGATAGGGCGCATAGGATGGCCGGCTTCGCTGCTACCGGAAGAGGAGTCCGAAGGTGACTGAACCTCCCTTACCTTTGCCTTCTAGGTTTTTTGGTCTTCTTCTGAGAAGCGGATGTCGAGGTCGATGGAGTCGATGCAAGGGAGTGGATTTGCTTCATTGGCGCTGCTGGGCAAGGGTGCTTGGACAGAAGTCTTCGGTCTGGCGGCGATAACATTCAGTCCCTTTGATGATGCTTCAAAACATATCCTCGCGACTTCTATATCCTTGTATAAAGTTGCAACAAGGCCTTTGGAAGTGTAGTATTTTATCTTTAGGTGTACCATTTAGCAGAGGGATGCTGGCGTTGGGGGCTTCACCGAGGAGCTCTTCGCAGTAGAAGCAAACGGGCACGGACTTTCCTCTGATCTTGTCAGGGGTGGAGTTTTGGTTCGAACTGCTGCTTATAAGGTGCTCAAACTTCCTCTTGAAGGATCCTACTGTTACTTTGTTGAAACCTCCCCCTGAAATGACCATAGAGGAGGGGAACGTCCTCCACGGGTTGTGCGCGGCAAAATATGGAGGGGCGGTGATCCCCTCGGGGACGCAGAAATCTTCAGGTTGTGAGATCCTCATGGCAACCTGGAGTTGGTTTCTCCAAAGGTGGGCACTTCTTCCTCGACCTTCTGGGCTTCTTGGGCATCTAGTCGAGGGGCTTCTTTACGCATGGCGAACTGTTTCAGGTGCCCGTCCCGGATGAGTATTTCAATGACATCCTTCAGGTGGATGCAATCTTCTGTTGTATGGTTGTGACTCTTATAGAACCGACAGTATTTGGACTTATCCGTATTAGGCTTGGTCGGTATCTACTTTGGGAAACGGACCCCTGCTTGGAGAAATTCTAAGTTGGCGCACTCAGTGAGGATCTTATCTCTTGAGACTATCAGAGGGGTGTAATCGTGGAACCTGCCGGAGGGCCCTTTGTTGTCCCGGGTCTCTCGAGGACGGTCCTCCCGCTTTCTATCTCCTTGATGGGATGTCGAAGGTTCGTCGGTCCTGTTAGACCGAACATTCCTCCGGTGTCTGATTGGACATTTAGTCGAAGTAATTATATTTCTTCAAGAAACTCTATTTTTTACTTTTCACTTTATTCAGATGTCGAAATTATGAGCCAACAATATTACCTTATTTGACATCATTTAAAACCCGATTATTGATAATAATCACAATTATTTTTTATTTTTTTTAAAAAATAAATGACTTGCGAGATGAATTTTATTTACCAAACATAATTTTTTGCGAGGTGAAATTCACCCTACAAATTTATCCGACTAATTTTAGTTTTTCTTGTAATGTTAAAAATAGATAATTCAAATTAATAAAATCTATAAAAATAAACTAAATATCAATAATATGTCATAAATAAAAGAATAAATATATATTTATATACATAATTTTTTATTTTTTTAAAATCAATTTTAAAAAATTAATTTGAAATTCAATATTTTTTGTTTTTGGTAATAAATTGAAATTCAATTTGATCGAGTGTTTTTTAAATTCCAAACACTACTATAGACATTAATATCCTTTTAATACTAATATACTTTTTCTTAATCATATAATTTTTTTTCTGTTCTAAATTACATTTGCTGTTCCATTATTCTACTAACCGTGCACTTAATTATTTTTGTGATTTGAATCCTCTTATAATTTATTTTCGATTTTTTGTTTTGTTTTGATAAATAAATTCTGATTAACTTTCTTTGGAATTGAATGCACGTCAAAACAGTTAATAACTTCAAGGAGAGATTTAAGGGACTATTTTTGAAAGCCTCTCAAATAATCAAATATTAACAATCCGTGATTTATAAAAATAGGTCCAACTTTTTAGCAACTATACTGAGTATAAAAAAACCCTAATAGCAACTATATTATTACTTCACTTTTGAGACTGAATTTTCAACTTCAAATTGCAAGCAAAGTTTGCAGAAGATGGAGGAGAAGCGCGTGGCTGTGATTGCGACAAAAAAGACATCAAAGGTAAGGAAACAATTACATATACACCATGATATTGCATTCTCCATTCTCTCAAAATTATCAATAAAACCTTTGAAACGATTTGAATGTGTATGCAAGTCATGGTCTTTCTTGTCTGATAACCCCTATTTCATGAGCCACTACCGCAACAGTTTCTTAACAAAGTATCATTCTTATTATGACGATGCATCTTTCCTCCCGATTCAACGTTTCAATATCTTTCACAATCATAGATTTGAGTTATATTCTCTTTACGAGGAGAAGTTTGCGAGTAATGTCAAAATAGATTGGCCATATCTTATTTGTTTTCCTAGAATTGTAGGGTGTGGTAGTGTTCATGGAATTCTTTGCTTTTCTATTATGATCAAAAACGATATTATATTGTGTAATCCATCTACTAAGGATTATAAGGTCATTCCTCTCAGCAGTAATCATCACGAATGTTATCGAAGAGGTTATAGCAATTCTGGATTTGGTTATGACTGCGTCGAAGATGATTATAAAGTGATGTGCATTTATCATCTTCAGAATGAGCCAATAGAAGACTTATATCTTGACCCCTTCATATGGGAAATATTCAGTTTAAGAAATAACTCTTGGAAGAAACTTGAGGTTGATATAAAATATAATCCTAATTTTTGGAGCGAAGAACAACTTTACATAGATGGATTTTCTCATCGGGTGTGTCAAATTGAAGAATATGGTTATAAAACATACGTGTTGTCATTTGACTGGCACCGGGAGGTTTTCACTACAACGCTTATACCCTTTGACATAGATGATATTCCTGATTTTATTTTTAGAAGGACAAACTTGGTGCTATTAAATGGGTCTATTGCTTTGATATTAAATTATACTAGGACGTCTACCTTTCACATTTTTATCTTGGGTGAACTTGGTGTAAAAGAATCATGGACTAAGCTTTGCACGCTAGAACATTTACCTTATCTTGAGTTTCCAATTGGAATGGGAAAAAAGAGTGATATGTTGTTTAGAAAAAAAGACGGAGGAGTAGTTTGGTTCGATTTAATTACTCAAAAGATTACGGATCTTAGCATTACTAACAAAGCTTGTTCTAATATAATAATTCATAAAGAAAACCCTATTAGCCTTCTTGCATATGTAGGAAAAAGTATTTAATATTTTTCTTTTTTATTTCTTTTAAGAGGATAGTTTCTAGCTTTTTATAAAGGTTTATTCTTGCTGTATGAGCAAACTAATCTGAATTCTTTACCAGAGATGTGTGTTTTTGGTTCTGAATTGATTTTATGTTTAAGGGAAGATTTTAGGTTTAGATTTTGAATTTGTGAATTTGTATTGGAAGTTCTGTTTTGAAATTATGTATCATTGATGCAATGTTTGCTGTTATAAATCCTACAAAAATCAACATATATATGGTTAAAAGTTGATAACAAAATCATGAGCTATCTATTGTAACAAAACACCTTCAAAAAGACAGCCACGTGCATTGCAGCACTTCCATTCTTGCACTGTCATCAACATACTCACTCATTCAACAACATAGATTTCACCATTCAAACTTGTTCTCCAAGGCACTTCAGCATTGCACCTCTCAAAGTAGTTAAGCTTTGTCCTATCAAAACAATACCCGCTGCTTTCAGAGACTTGTGGTTTTGTATTGGACTTCATTTCTAGCACAAGAGGGGTGAATTTGAAGGTACTTAATTTACCAAGATACCTATGGTCTTTCAGAGACTTGTGGTTTTGTATTGGACTGCTTACAGTTACGGTAGTGACCACATCCGCATCAGACAGCAAGACAGCAATTGCGGCGTGATCGCAAATCACAATAAAAACCCTATCAAACCGCATTGGATTGCATCAGCCCGCATTGAACTGCATCTGTCCACAAGAGATTATACAATGCTCCTAAATAAGTTCCTTACTATTTATATCATTTAAAGTATGTTTTAAAAGGATCAACAATATTCAAAATGATAGCAAACTTTTGATTAGATAGATATGAAAATCTAAGGAAATAGAAGACATGTGAAATATAAAATAAATAATAATATATGATATTTATATTCATAAAATAAAAATTCACGCCGCAATATCCACAATCGGCATTGCAATGGCTATAACCGCAACCACATTTGTAGCTGTAAATTTGTAGCTGTAATTTAAAACCATGGACGCAGGTTCGTCGAATATGTAACTTCCCACTTATTCATAAATTCTAGCCATTAGATTACTTTGACTAAAAATAAATAAAAGCACTCACTTAATTATTGACAAATTATGTTCCCTCTTCCTATGAAAGTCTGCATGAGGGAACATAACTTTGCATTCTTTTACTTCTTTATAATAACTAAATGTAAAACATATGCTTCTAGTTTCTTCAATTCATCTAAATTTAACTTTGCATTCTTTTACTTCTTTATAATAACTAAATGCTGGAAAAAAAAAGCTTTTTTTTATTCAAAAGTTACTAATATTATCAATATTACTATCAGTTATCGTTAGCAACAAGTAAATAAGCGCAGTGTGAAAATAAGTGCGACTTATATAAAAAATAAAAAGAGAAAAGAAATAGAAAAAGACCATAGGTATCAAGAGGAAACTACAATATTGGTCGCAGAAGCAAAATCTTTAGGTAAACAAAGGGAGTAGGAGAAATCACCCTCACCCACTAACGATATTTGATGATCATTAAAATAATGTTTCAACCATTCTCATTAGCTTCTTTTACTTTCCATTTTTTTATCTTGCTCGCTCTTGTTTTTCTTCTGTGTGGTCATTTCATTCTTAAATGTAACTTCAACACTTTTCACCTAATGTTGCTATTGCACCATTATAATCATTAAATAGTATTAGCATTCAGATGGACACTCTCGTGTCCGTCTATCCGCTTTTTTTATTTGCGCACATCATAGAAAAATAAACGTGTATATGTTTTGTATGAAGTTTTAATTATATTTAATTAATTAAAAATAATGCTTTTAGATATCCTCGAGCAGTCTTAAAATCAGGATGATATATATATATATATATATATATATATATATATATATATATATATATATATATATATATATATATGTATATATATATATATATATATATATATATATATATATATATATATATATATATATATATATATATATATATATATATATATATATATATATATATATATATATATATATATATATATATATATATATATATATATATATATATATATATATAATAAAAATACTTTAGTGAATTAACTATATATTAATGCTAATATTATTTTAAATATAACGAATTAAATAAAATTTAGATAAAAAAATATTTTGTCTAAACATGCAAATAATATTATTACATTTTGAAAATGATAAACAAAGTTATTCTAAATTATATTAAATAACCGAAGAATACGAAGTACTATTTATACTGTGTAATCAATAACGTTCTTTAAAAAAAAGGCCGAACATAAAATCTTTATCTTGATAATTTTCTCTTTTCCTGCAATTGTTTTCCGTAGTAAAGAAAAAATGTAAGAGTCTCACATTAAAATTGCTTTAGAGAAAAATATAGTGAAAGTAATAGTAATTAGTGTAATATATTATTTTTCTACCTTGTAAAGATTCAAATCAATTCTTCATCCATCTTTTTATCGATGCTCTCTTGAGCTTTAAAAAACTACAAATACATCATAAAATGTCATATCAACAAAGAAATACATTCAAAACATGTGACTTTTTTTATTATAATCTGGTGTACTGAGCCATAAATAAATGTATACCTGAAGAATGAAGATACTTTGTTTTAGTTTATATTTGGTAGAATAACAACCCTGACTTATTTTTGAATTACGTGGATTTCTGGTAAAAAAGAAAAACAATGGGTTTAGTGAATATACATGGTTTTATTTACACAAACCAATAATAAAAGTAAAATTCTTGCATTCAAAAATATTCTATGGATAAATATTATTAAATGAATAAAATAAAAACATGTCCATCTTTTGTGATATTATTTCTTTTTTCACCATTTTCCAAAGTCGTGTTTTATCTGTTATCACTGTGGAGCCCCAACCGATAGAGTAAACTTTTAGACGCTGAACTGTTTTAATAAGGATGATAAAAGTGTTAGTGAAAGAGTGGTGAAAATGCAACAAACAAATTTTTTATACATGTTGCGAAAAAGGTAAACACACCTTGTTGTCTAGCTTGCCGATAGATGAAATTGTTTGTTCATCCTTCCATGTGTTCAATTTATCTTTAAAGTCCCCCATCTAAAATTTATTCCGTATAAGAATAGTGAAAATAAGTATAATCCAATTGATTGATTATAATTAAAAGCATAAAATAAATGATTATGTATAGCTGAATTTTATGTCAAAGCAAGTTTCAACATTCTTCTGTGTCAGTTCCTTACATAATTGGAAGACTTCATTGTTTTCTAGTTTGACTGTATATCAAAGCCACACGATTTTATACTTAGTTATATTTAGTTATCATATAAAGAATACAATATAATATTGGTATTTCGTGTAACTAAAATGAGAATCAATGTGTGAGATTATTTTTTTAATGTACATAATGTTACCTGCAGGTGTGATAAAAGAATTTGTTTAAAGACTATTTTTTGTGTAGTCACCATCTTCTCCTTCCAATTTTCCTTCCTTGGATAAAACTTTTGTTTTAGTCTGTGAAACACCTCTGGATAAAGCCATATATAACTGTCCATGACTGAAAACATGTCAATGGTTTGTCCTTGTGACTTATTTATTGTAATTGCAAAACCTAGTCGCATAGAAAACTGCTTTCTACTAAGGACAAAAGGCAACCCATCACTGGTCGATGTTTTTATTTTAATTCTGGGCAAGAAATATCGTCTTCCTGCGTTGTTTCCTGTCAAGATTTCCAGATCCAACATATTCATATATAACCCACGACATAATAACCGCATCCCATTACACAACCCATATCTAGGATCTAGATTTCGCAACAACATCAACAGTGCACCCTTTTTTACCATTAGAATATGTGGTGGCAAACTACCTTGTGCAATTGAGTTTAAGAATTCTTGCTGGTATAAATTATTATTATCCCCTTCAATCTTGTCAAATGATAACAAATTATGCTCTTCTCTTGGAAAGTGGTCAATAATCATATCATTCAATTTTTAGACATCATCGTTTGTTGGGGTCAAAATAGCTCTTTGTACCATATAAAGGGAATTCCAACCGTGCAATTCTAAATTAGGAAAAATATGTTGTATAAGCACTTGTATGGAATGGTCACCTTCCCATGGGACTGCAATCTGTGAAGGTAACCTCATCATGTCATTTGATTTGGTAGGTTCAACACCATCACCAATGCGTATAAGAAATTCTGCAAACTCTTGATCATGCAATGATCGCATATTTTGATGCAATCACAAAATTTTGGTATGAGCCTATAAATGAGACTGAACAATACACGCATAAATCATTTTTACCTTATATAAAAAATAAAAATAGAAAAGAAATAGAAAAAGACCATAGGTATCAAGAGGAAACTACAATATTGGTCGCAGAAGCAAAATCTTTAGCTAAACAAAGGGAGAAGGAGAAATCACCCTCACCCAGTAACAATATTTGATGATCATTAAAATAATGTTTCAACCATTCTCATTAGCTTCTATTACTTTCCATTTTTTATCTTGCTCGCTCTTGTTTTTCTTCTGTGTGGTCCTTTCATTCTCAAATGGAATTTCAATACTTTTCACCTAATGCTGCTATTGCATCATTATATAGTACTAGCGTTCAGACTCCGTTTTCTTTATTGCGCACATCATAGGAAAGTATAAAAAAATAAATTTGTGTATATTTTGTATGAAACTTTTATCATACTTAAGATTAATTAAAAATAATGTTTTTATATATCCTCAAGCAGTCTTAAAATCAGGATGATAAATGTATATATAATAAAAATACTTTAGTGAATTAACTATATATTAATGCTACTATTATTTTAAATATACCGAATTAACTAAAATTTAGATAAAAAAATATTTTATCTAAACATGCTAATAATATTATTACATTTTGAAAATAATAAACAAAGTTATTCTAAATTATATTAAATAACCGAATAATACAAAGTACTAATTATATTGTGTAATCAATAACGTTCTTTAAGAGTAAGGCCGAATATAGAATCTTTATCTTGAGAATTTTCTCTCTTCCTGCAATTGTTTTCCGTAATAAAGAAAAAATATAAGACTCTCACACTAGAATTGCTTTAGAGAAAAATATAGTGAAAGCAATAGTAATTAGTGTAATATATTATTTTTCTACCTTGTAAAGATTCAAATCAATTCTTCATACATCCCTTTATTGATGCGCTCTTGAGCTTTAAAAAACTACAAATACATCATAAAATATCATATCAACAAAGAAATACATTCAAAACATGTGACTTGTTTGATTGTAATCTGGTGTACTGAGCCATAAATAAATGTATATTTGAAGAATTAAGATACTTTGTTTTAGTTCAGATTTGATAGAATAACAACTCTGACTTATTTTTGAATTACGTAGATTTCTGGAAAAAAAGGAAAATAATGGGTTTAGTGAATATACATGGTTTTATTTACACAGACCAATAATAAAAGTAAAATTCATGCATTCAAAAATGATCTATGGATAAATATTATTAAATGAATAAAATAAAACCTTGTCCATCCTTTGCGATATTATTTCTTTTTTCACCATTTTCCAAAGTTGTGTTTTATTTGTTATCACTGTGAAGTCCCAACCAACAGATTAAAATTTTAGACGCTGACCTGTTTTAATAAGGATGATAAAAGTGTTAGTGAAAGAGTGGTGAAAATGCAACAAACAGATTTTTTTATACATGTTGCGAAAAAGGTAAACACACCTTATTGTCTAGCTTGCCGATAGATGAATTTATTTGTTCATCCTTCCATGTGTTCAATTTATCTTTAAAGTCCCCTATCTAAAATTTATTTCGTATAAGAATAGTGAAAATAAGTATGATCCAATTGATTGATTATAATTAAAAGCATAAAACAAATGATTAAGTATAACTTACTTTTATGTCGAAGCAAGTTTCCAGCGGTACATCCGTAATATCCTCTGGAAACACTTTTGGAAAATCACACACCACTAGGAACACATCGAGCTCAACTTTACTCCCCACCGACAATGATGCAAATAAACCGAACAACTTCGTCCGCTAAAAGTTTCTTCAACTCTTTAGTGGATAGGAAACTCTCATCTTCATCATCTTCCAAAGAAGGAAACCTCACTAACTTGTGATAGAAATCTATATGAACTCGATTAAATTGCAACCAGTTCATACTCAAGATTACGTCTAATCCCTCCAATGGCAAACACACTAAATCCATAATAAAGTCTTTACCATACATGGTCAAAGGACAACTTACACACACCAAAGATGTAGTTACCGACCCCGAAGCGGGAGTCTCAATAACCATGTCACCACCCTAAGAAGTCATGAACAAATTCAAACACTTAGCTCACTCATGAGAAAAAAACGGATGAGTCGCTCCAGTATCAATAATAGCAACTAAAGGCGTACTATTAATAAAGCATGTACCTTTAATCAAATGATCTACACTAGTAGTGTCTGACCCAGCTAATGCAAACACCTTTCCGCCCGCCTGAGCTTGTTTCGGCTTAGTACACTTAGTACTAATGTGACCCACTTCTCCACAATTATAGCACTTCACTACATTCCTCCTACAATCGGTAGTAGCATGCCCAAGGACTCCACAGTTAAAACATTTCACTACGGTCTTCCCACACTCAAATGATTTATGACCCATTTCACCACACTTGTAACACTTAACGAAACTGGAACCTCCTCCTCCAAATCTCTTATCAAAGTTTCCCCTATGCTTTCCCTTATCAACGGGTGTCACATAAGGTCCACTTCTAGCTTGTTACTTTCCCTTCCTCTCATTCAAACTTTTGTAATGTGTAGAACGAGCCTTGCTATCTTCCTCGAAGATTCTACGACATTCCGTCAAATCCGTAAACCTTCTTATCCTTTGATATCCCACAGCTTACTTAATCTTGGGACGCAAACCATTCTCATATTTAATACACTTTGAGAACTCAATAGTAATTGCATCATAGTGAGGATGGAATTGAACCAACTCCACAAACTTAGCAGTATAATCCACCACAGACATACTACCTTGTTTTAGTTCAAGGAACTCCATCTCCTTCTTCCCTTTCACACTTTCAGGGTAATACTTCCACAAGAACTCAGTACGAAATAAATCCCAAGTTATCTCTTCATCATCCACCTCAAGAGCTTGAAGCATACTGATCCACCAATCGTCGGCTTCTTCCTTCAGCATGTGAGACCCAAGCCTCACCCTATTCCCCTTCGCACAGCCCATGACTCTGAAGATCCTTTAAATCTCTTTCAACCAAATTTGAGCACCATCGGGATCAAATCTTCCTTTGAAGACCGGTGGTTGATTCTTCCCGAACCCGTCATTAGCATTCACGTTCGGCGCACCTTGCACCGCCCTAGCCATTGCTTCCAAAGCAGCAGCCATCGCATTGTCATTTCTACCAGCCATATTCTGATCATTTCCAAAAATAACAACAAGGTTAAACAACAGTTCAACCATCACAACAACAAGAAAAGACACAACTGACTCAACACTGGCTCTGATACTACTTAATGTAACACCCCCTTTCTATACCCCCAAATAATCACATAATCATTTAGTCACATATTAAAAATTTCTTCAGAGTATAATTATAAACGTAGTATAAAAGAGGTGCGTCACATTACACTTGAAATTAAAACATACAATACCTGCTCAACAAAAGATATGCAACAGTGGGGTAGCTTTGCAACAGAGAAACTTAATCCTTACACCCACATCTCAAAATTTAAAATAAAAGTGGAAAATCTAAACATTGATAACATCAAACATATATATATATATATATATATATATATATATATATATATATATATATATATATATATATATATATATATATATATATATATATATATATATATATATATATATATATATATATATATATATATATATATATATATATATATATATATATATATATATATATATATATATATATATATATATAACCAAGCATATTCATCATGCATACTTTCACAACTCCTATCATTCCAGATAAACATACACATTTATGTTTATTTACCAATGCACAATTATAAAGATGATAAATGCAAATCATAGAGACGGACTCACAACTCTATGCAAAGCAATGCGGTACCGACTCAATCATCTCAAGTTCACTCAGGAGCTTATTGGAACCATCGCTCGTTACTAATATAACTCCCCGTCGGGCGTACGATGTTCACTCATTGCTCACATCTCACATAGGCACACAATATTTGTGGATTGCTCACACCTCACATAGGCACACAATCCGATTGCTCACACCTCATCTAGGCACACAATCGTTTGTAATCATCGCTCACACCTCACATAGTGTCGCTACTGCGAAAATCGGCGCCGGCTTGACAGGAGAGTCGCCACCGTGCGTTATTTATCCCTCAGAACGGGAAAGGAAACGCTCGAAGTAAACCTCGCAAAGACGGGAAAAAGGTATGGTCATCGCAACCAAAACCTGGATTCGGGAGTCGGTTACGCAAGGGGAAGGTATTAGCACCCCTCACGTCCATCGTACTCGATGGGATCCACGCTTGATGTTTATAAGGAAAAGGGTGTGTTATCTATCTACGCTAATGGTTGGTCTGAAAAGAAAATAAAAGGACAGGACTCGACAGAACATACGGTGTTCTGGGCCTACGTATTCCCTCATGCAATGGGAAAGTCAGAGTCAACGTAGTTCGACCTCCTACGTCTAAACGGGGGAAAGGTTGCTCGCCAGGACATCGCGTCCTGTGCCTACGTACTTTCATCTGGTATGAAAGATCAGAGCAAACGTAGTTCGACTAACTACGGGTAAACTGGGCGCTCTCACACAGCAGTGAGAAAACAAACTGGTCTCTAAGGCTCGGGAACCTACAACTACGATCTGGTCTCAAATGCACTCGGGCAAGAGAAAGGGATAACAATTAGTCGTCCACGGGGAAGTCTCAATCGCACCGCCGCGAGAGAACAAAGATTAGTTGTTAGTGTGCTCGCTAGGATATCGCATCCTATGCCTACATATCCTTGTCTGGTACAAGGAATCAGAGCAGCTGTAGTTCAGCTAACTACGGATCAAGCTACTCAAAAGCTCCTACTGAAGGGAAAGGGAGAAGACACCCTAGACTATAGCTGGAAAAGGGGAATCTATCTACTGCTATCACACCTGGTTGACCATCCTAATGTCTATCATAACGACTCCGCAGCGGAGAAGTCAGAGCTCCTAAGGGACCATGGCAACAGGACTAAACGGCAAACAAGAATTAACTACAAAGCAAAGAAGTAACGAAAATATGCATGAATGCAACAACTAAACAAACAAGGCACAAAGGCCGCAACCCACAGAGGCAAGGGAGCTCAGCTCTACCAAATACCAACAAGCAAAGCCACTCAATGACGAGCAAGTAGAAGGAGGACCACCTCAACTTCTCATGCACACAAAGTCTACTTCTAGGATGCACCTACCTCAGAACTATCTAGATGAACACCTAAGTCTAATGCGACATAACATCATACAAGTCAAACAATACAAAGAGAAGGCTAGCTAACCTGACAAGCCTCTATCTACAAAACAAGAGACTGCTCCTGGGCAAGGCCCCTAACAAACTTGAAGCAAACTCCTAATCTATCTCTAAACAAAACTCTATACAACACCTTAAGCAAAGATCTAAGCAAAAATTCTAATCAAAACCCTAAGCGAGAGGAATCAATCCCAGTCTCCAAGCTTCAGAACAAGCTTACCAGAGAAAGGGAGCTAAGCAGACAAACTCATAGTGCCTTCCTCAGGAAAGTACCAGGAGGTTACTACTCAGGAGTCATATCCTATGCGGCTCGACAACTGTGATCAGTTTACATTCCTCCTCAGGAGAAATTAAACTCAAATGAAGGCTCCGGCATCACTGGATACTTGAGAAAACCTATATGCACTAAGGGAACTAAGTGAACAGACCCACAGGACCTTCCTCAGGAAAGTACTAGGAGGCTGACACCTAGGAATCGTATCCTACGTGGCTCAACAACTGTGATCAGTTTACATTCCTCCTCAGGAGAAATTAAACTCACAAGTTGGCTCCAACATCACTGGATACTTGAGAAATCCTAGATAAACTAATGGAACTAAGTGAATAGACCCATAGGACCTTCCTCAGGAAAGTGCTAGGGGGCTTCCACTTAGGAATCGTATCCCATGTGGCTCAACAACATGTGATCAGTTTACATTCCTCCTCAGGAGAAATTAAACTCACAAGTTGGCTCCAACATCATTGGATACTTAAGAAAGAGGTGAGAAGAAAGAATGAAAGTCATTCATAGTGCCTTCCTCAGGAAAGTACCATAAACTCCCTTCAAACTTCAGGGTCTCGAACCTCACAAACAGATAACAAGCTCCTAGACTAAGCCTCAATCCACTGCATCCTTGCAAGCTCCAACGGGACTTCAATCAGCTCCCATCTATGAGAAGAACCCACAGATCCTCAAACCACAAGAAACTACCTCTGAAGTTCAACCACAGTTGAACTTCAAAGTCAGAAGCCATCAAGACTTCTCCTATCCTCAAGCTCAGACAAAACATATCAGAACATCCTACAAAAATCTAACAAAAATCTATGGGAAACCTACATGGCTATAGCACAACATACTAAAAAATCAGAACAAAATTCAATACCAGATGAAAGAACTAAAATCAGCAACACAGACATATCCACAGACCAATTATTTAATAGCAAAACAATACAAAAAATGCAATTAAAATGAAAATGCATGATTAAGCTAATGTTTTTGCACTATAAAATTCTACATTGAATTACGAGTCTACAGAAAAAAGAACGGAATTATTTGACTGAACCTACTATTTTTTATGAATTTTCTAATGATATGCATGCACTAGAAATATTAAAAGAAGTCAATTAAATGGAAAATATACCAAAAATAGTAAACAAAAATAAAATGGCATTTTTATTTTTATACAATTTTCTAGACATTATTATAAAGTGGCAGAAAAAAGAAGAATAAAAAAATCAATCATTTTCATTTTATTATGAATTTTCTAATATGCAAAGAAATAAAAGAAAATGAAAAAAACAAAATTGAAATAACATGGAGGGGGGTGCTAACAGCAAGATTTTCCTTTATTACTGCGTTGGGCCCACGCCAGGGGGGCGTGAATAGCAAATGGGCGCAGGGCCCAAAGGGATCAGAAATTTCCTAATGAAAATAAAAGGAAAAAAACGCAGGGGGGGTGCAGACTAGCAGTTTTCCAGTTAATTCTCATTGGGCTTACGCCCAGGGGGGTGTGGATAGCATTAGGGCCTAAGGCCCAAGTCAACATCACTCTGGCTTCTCACACGAGGGAGGGGGTAAACGAGTAACATGAGGGTTGCTTCAGTAAAACGTGTTTGGGCTTGGCCCAAACCCTAACCCTAACCTAAACCACAAAATCAATCCCCCTTCCAATACTCAGATCACTGTTCACTCAACCCTAAACCCTAGCCGTCTTCAACCTTCGTCTTCCTCACCCTCTCTGCAACTTATCTCCAGAAAACCCCAAAGAAACTTCACACATCTTACAACACTCAAACGAATCAGCAAACACAACAATCTCACCATCAGTATTCTCTCACATTCAAACACAAATCAAACCCAAACCCTAACCAGTCAGTTTACCCTAATCGAGGCTACTTTCATCAATGGCAATGGAGATATGATGAAGAGGGACAAACCTGGGTTTACGCGAGGAGAACGATGGATCTTCGAAGAACCTCACACGAGCTTACAGCGATCCTTGAAGATTTCTGGATATTTGCTGAAGATTTGATGGCGCGAAGAACAACCCGTAGTGATGAACAGCGATGAGATCTTTACAAGTCTTGGAGCTGACGAATCTTGTACAGATCTGGGGAAATATTGGGTGATCGTTGTTGAAGGTTGTTGACGGATCCACGAGGTTCTTGATGATGACGATGAATGAAGACGTTACGATGAAGCTTGGAGGGGTTTCTGGAAAAGTTCTACGAAGGTTTGAGTGATTTCTGGATTTACTGATGGAGAATGATGAAGGTCTGGTAGTGTTCTTGAATTTCCAGATGAACGATGAATATTGATGATGTTCTGGAAACTGGATGAAGGTTCCTGGAGATTCGTATGAAGTTTCAGGCGAAGCTTGATGTTTCCGGCGAGGTGATGATGAAGCTGGACGGAGGAGATCGGAGGAAGAAGATGAAGAAAGGAGGAATTCTGGGTTTTGTTGCAGTTTCCGGCGAGGACGGTGGCCGGAGACGGTTAGAGTGGCCGGCGGGAGTAGGTTATGGCGGATGCATGGCCGCCGGGGGGTTTTCTGGCGAAGCTCAGGCGAGGGCTGAGGGCGTGACAGGTGGTGAAGTGGAGAGGTTGGGTGGTGACACGCGTGAGAGCATGCACAGAGAGAGAGAGAGTGGGGGCCAGCTGGGGGGGGACGTGGCGTGAGGAGGAGAGTTTCTGAGTGTGTGGTGGGTCCTCCTGAGTGGGACGCGTGGGTGCCTTCTTATAGTGACAAGTGTCACTCCTGGCCAAAAACTGCAAAAAATTGCATTGGACTGATAGCATGCTGGGCCTCCAAAAATTTTACTCTGGCCCACACGAAAATGAACAAAAACTGTAATAAAAACTGAATCAAAAAACTTACTTAAAACTAAATGAACTCAATTAAGGCCTAATTAACTGACTAATCCAAAAATTAACTATCTTAATCCTAATTAGACCTAAACATGATTAAAATCCTAATTAAATCTAAAAAATGATTAAAAACCTAATTAACTCTATATTAACCTAATTAAATCTAAAAATGATTAAGATCTAATTGACTCTAAATTTCTACTAATTTCTATTAAAATTCTACAAATATCTACCATTATTTAATATCTATTAAAATCTATTATTAATAAAAGAAAAACTATATTATTTTCTATATTATCTAAAAACAATTAAAACTATATTTAAAATCTAACATATTCTAAAAATGATTAAAAAACAATTAAACCTATTTTAAAATCTATATAAAATTCTAAAAATGATTTAAACTATTAAAAAAAATACAAAAACCCTATTTAAATTCCAGAAAAATCTATAAAGCCTATTAAAAATCCGCAAAAGGCTATTAAACCCTAAAAATGCAGACAAATGCAAATGACCCCTATGAAAGAGCGCACGAGACCAGATCGAATCGAACAGAGAACCCAGGGCATCAGAATATCCCCAAAATCACTGTGCAAGCTGAAAATCACTGAGGAGCGCACAATTTCCCGAAAAATAGAACCCCGATGATCTGGACTGGATCTTCCATATTTGATAGACGAAAATCAAGCTGTAAACTCTGGTATCCTCTGTTTGTGCACAAATATCACGCGTCTGATTTGCGAATATGAAATTAAACCACGAGTCAGATAGGAGAATCGGTTGGTCAAATTTTAGGGTGCAACAACTGCCCCTATTCAAGCGACTTGGACCTGAAGGGTTTGAAGAGCGCTCAGCCTTCAAACATTCAGAGGTACGAGACGGTTGAATACAGATAAAACCCGAAAATTTGCCAACCGCGAGCATATACTGTAAGATTGCTTGGGGAATAAACTCCTGAAAACCGAGCCCAGTCATTACGGCGACAAACTGATCAATCATCTGATAAAGATACCCTGATTTTAACGCCAATTACCTGTGATGCCCCATGTAACAAAACCCGAAGGCTGCAACAAAATACCTGATCCTTTCACATTGCCTACTGATAGGCAGGAAGAGAAACATACTCACATCGTCCAAAGATGGACGGGAAGACATCCTGATTGAATACTCACCTCGTCTAAGGATAGACGGAAAGACACCATAATCTCCAAATTCACATCGTCTAATGATAGACGGGAAGAAATAATCTCCATACTCACATCGTCTAATGATAGACGGGATCATCCTGATTGATGAAACAAATCAATTCACATCGTTTAAGGATAGACGGGAAGAAATAATCGCCATACTCACATCGTCTAAGGATAGACGGAATCATCCTGATTGATGAAACAAATCAATATTCTTATCGTCTAAGGGTAGACGGGAAGACACCCATAATCCCGAAGGAAAACTTCAATACTCACATCGTCTAAGGGTAGACGGAATCATCCTGATCGATGAACAAATCAATATTCACATCGTCTAAGGATAGACGGAATTATCCTGATCGAATACTCACATCGTCTAAGGATAGACAGAAAGACACCATAATCTCCAAATTCACATCGTCTACGGGTAGACGGAATCATCCTGATTGATGAAACAAATCAATTCACATCGTCTAAGGATAGACGGAAAGAAAGCCTGACCGAATACTCACATCGTCTAAGGATAGACGGAAAGAAAGCCTGACCGAATACTCACATCGTCTAAGGATAGACGGAATCATCATTAATCTCCATTCGCACATCGTCTAAGGGTAGACGGGATCATCCTGATTGATGAAACAAATCAATTCACATCGTCTAAGGATAGACGGGAAGAAATTCTTACGCAATTCAACACCATCCCTCGAATTTCAGAATCCTTCTGTCTACGGGAATTGATGGAAAGAAAAGTATCCTTGAAGGGGCCACATCGTCAGTATGGACCGACAGGAAGAAAACCACCTTTTAATGAACCATGTTGTCAATAAGAATCGACAATCATGAAAACTGAACATTCTTCGAAGAGCCTCGACATCAATAAGGATTGACGGTCAGAAAAATCCCTTTTTGAAACGTCATCTCATCCAATAAACAGAAAGAAAGCTACTATTCGAAATATCGTTTTGAAACCCCTCAACAACCAAAGATAGCCGGAGAAGACTCGCTGGGGAAACACCTCATCATACGTATGGTCTGGCAATAAGAAACCCGCTGAACAATCAACCAAAACCTCACATCGTCTACTGATAGACGGAAAGAAAGCCAATTGCTAGAGAAACTCTATTTTGCACCCTATTGAAAAATCACCCAAAACTTCACATCGTCTACTGATAGACGGGAAGAAAAGCATATCCTGGGGAAACCCCTTCTTGAAACCCTACTGCGATCATCCGCAACTTCACATCGTCTACCGATAGACGGAAAGAAAACCACATTCGTACTCAAGACGTCTAATGATAGACGGAGAAATCCACTTATCGAAGGAACACATCGTCAATATGAATTGACGGGGAGAAAAGTCTGTCGATATCAGATGACTGCTTCATCAAAGCATAATTGTTGTATGATCTGAGATACAAATAATCTGCTGAACTGTCTGAACACTGCCGCTGGATAAATGCCCCTGAACTGATCACAGAGTAATTCACGCGCCATATGAGGCTGATAGAAAATCTGACTTATGCTTCGTATGCATATGCATATGCTTTAATCTTTTCATGGCATAATGCTCCATTCCGGATGGAAATGCTACGCATTTTGACAATGATATGCAAGTATGATGCAGATATGATGATGCATGCAATATGCCAACGCAGGCTCGAGCTGCCGGAGAGAGCTGGGTACAGAACACCACTTCAGCAAAATAAATGCTGAAGACGAAGTCAACTCTGCTGGGAATAACCCGGATATCACAGGATTATCCCAGCAAAATAAATGCTGGGAGAGTGAGATCAACTCCGCTGGGGATATTAGGATCTTAACCGAATACCATCGACGAAGTAATACCCTGCTGAGGAATATAACTCCGTGGTGAAATAGCAGATGTTGAATATGATTAGACTCCTCTAGGGATAGCTTACCCATACCAATGACAAATTGGACTTTGCTGGAGAAAACGGAGGGAGTCTTCCCACGTACTGCCGAAGATTGGATTTGGGACCTGCTACGCCGACACGGATGGGCCTCACAGTGACCGCCAACATGGATTTGAACTTTTAGGCCCTCCGTGATGGGTCAGGTACAACTGACGCTGGAAAGCACTCTGCCTGAATACACAGCCTTTTAGTGAAGAGTCAAGGGATAGTGGCACGCCTTCCCGCATTCGTCTCGATCTCGAAAATCGACTGAATCTGCTCGAATAACTCTGAATGGCCCTGCTGATACGGAGAAGACCAATCCTTTCTCTTCTAATATGCCCCAGCCTACGGGACCTCTGGTGGGGATAGCCCTCGAAAGGAAATCTGCAAATCTGTGCCCTGATGGTCTGATATAACATGCCTCAGCATTCCGAATTTCGGAAAGATATTTCACATCGAATGCTCCTCGAATAACTTCTGAGTGCTTAAGATGGTCTGCCCCTGACTGCAATGACCTTGCCCCTGATTATCTGATTCAGAGTAGTGCCTCCTGACTGCGGCGTACCCACCGGATCTCAACCTGATTGCCCTAGGATAACTGACTTCGAAAAGCTGACCTGACTGGGGACTACGACAATAGCTTGCCCCTGCTCTCGGAACATTCGGGCGTTCTGCATTCTATCTTGACCATACTTTCCATTGTAGGAAACTTTCCTGCTGTCAAGCGCTTACTCGCAAGTAAAACAAGTTGTTCTGCATAAAAGACATATTAATGCAACACATATGACAGCTTTGACATCCAATCTGTTCACTGGGAAAAGAAAAAAACAGTTTATAGCATATGATGCACAAAACATTTGTCAACATTAATATCAACATGGTAAGAGGAACCCTTTTAGGAGTCAAAATCGACGCGACCTTTACCGGAGTATGCTTTCGAAACAACCTGCTTCAATTAGGACTTTTGGAGGTTGTAACGTGGTCAGGTTCACGGTTTTGAAAGAAAGGATAAAGGCTCAAAGTTTGCTTTAACCCACCCGTTCTCCTTGATGTTCTCCCATCCTACGTTTAGCTAATTCAACCTTAGCGCTCTCCTCTCAGAGGTTGAAAGATAGGAATGATAGTTCGAGAAACTATGAGTTTTTGGAGTGACAGCCACCCATTTTTCGTCTTTGACATTTGAGGTCACACGACTCGTATTTCATTTGAGGGTTTTTCTTTCGATCCTTTTCATCTTTTTCTTTTCATATCCCTAACTTTTGCCTGGACTGACTCCTTTTGAGTTTCTTTTGATTCTTTTAAGTCCAGCGGGATGCCCTCATTTTTGCCTAAGTCATTTGTTTTGAAGTTTTCTTGACTTAGCGGGCTTTTAATTCTTTTTTCTCTTTTTTTTCTTTCGAACAAGTCGTGCGGCACTGGTTGTCTGACTCTTTGGGGAATGATGTGGCTGTCCCACTCTTGACTGAACCATTGTGGTCTTTTAGGCAAGACCTCTAGGGACGTGATTGATCCTCGAACGGACATTCCCTTTTGCAATTTGGACGCTCGGTCAAATTAGCTAACCCCTACCCTGCCCCAGGTTAAGATTGAGGGTTTTTCATTCACAGAAAGAACTCCTACTACAAGGCTCAAAGGAGTTGACAAGGGATTATCTTCCTTATATCTCCGGTGTTTAGGGATTTGAAACAATGCCTGTACATCATCAGCAGGTTTTATTTCAAAAGCATACAATATCGGCAGTTGCATGTCGGTCATTTTCGTCATCCTCCCCAAATTCTTCTTAACCAAGCGTTGGACATTTGTAAAAACAGTTAGTGAACACGAATGGATTTAATCAAAACATGCATATTTATTTCATTATTATCAATTGAATGAAAACAACCAGTTTTACAAACAAGATTACAAATTCAAACAGGAAAGCAACTACAAATGTAAAGAAATGACAAGCTAAAACAAAGAAGATATGCTAGCTTCCAAGAACCGGGCTTTCACATCTGTCCTGCTGTTGAACCAGCTATCTTTATTAGAGACAATTCGATGCTGTCCTGATCTGCTTTCACCGACCCAACCAGATTATAGAGCCCTTCCTCCTTCATTCAGATGATTTGGGGACCTCCCTGCCCAAAGCTGATCGCTGCACTATCAAGCAGATCCTGCACTTTGTGCTTAAAAGCTTTACAATTCTCAACCGTATGGCCTGGTGCCCCAGTATGGAACTCACAAGTAGCATTGGCATCATACCCCGGTGGTGGTGGTCCCGTTAAGGGAGTCATTGTCCTCTTGTGAACCAATTGGAGCTGAAGCAGCGTTTGCAGAAGCTGTGCATATGGCATAGGCGGAGTTTCCAGATGACGGCTTGCCAGAGGACCCCGATTCTGATATCTCTTACACCCCTGCTGGTTCTGCTGTTGAGGCTGCTGCTGCTGGTATCGGGTTGACTCTTGAACACCCTTCGTATCAAATGCAACATCGGTTTCTTGACCTTCAATGTATTGATTAACGCCCTCCTTATGCTTAGCCATTTTCTTTCTCAGATCTGCCCCAGGAATAGGCAATAGTTGTGGGCCTGGAGATTCTGATTCCATGGAGTCCAGGATACGCTTCTGACCCACTGCAGCTTTAGCAACATCTGTCATCTTAGCATCGACTGAGACAGGAGCAATACGCACAGCTACGCCGCCCGGCGTGAATTCAATGTCTTGTGAGTCAATCAGGTCTTGGACATTGTGCTTAAAAGCATGGCAACCCTCGATGTCGTGTCCGAATGCCCCGGAATGAAACTCACATTGCTTACCGGCATCGTACCCATGAGGAAACGCTCTCGTTGGTGGTTCCAACGCTCTCTTCTCAACCAGATTAAACCTCAATAACGTCTGCAAGAGCTCAGCATATGTCACAGGCGGCGCCTCGAATATTCTCTTTGGCTTTCCTTCCTGGATCCTCCGTTGATCCGGATGTATCTTCTGTTGCTACTGCTCAGGTTCCACATGCACGGGTGGCGCGAGCTTCTTCATTGCGGCTTCAAATAGCTGATCGTCCTCTTTCCGAAGCACATTCTTGACTACCTCCATGATCAAGCTCATTTGGGTCTTCAGCTGACTGTTCTCCTCCTTGAGAATCTTCTGCTCCAGACGCATCTCTTGCATGTCTCTCATCATCTGCCCCAGCTGGCTTTGGACTTCAATCAATTCAAACTGATTCTGTTCCATATCTCTGAAGGAATTCCTGCAACAAACTGGATGATGAGGAAATAAGGCCCACGGTTCTGATATACCTGTTAAATGATAATGCAGCGTAGCAAGCAAACACATATTCATAACGAGATAAAGAGAAACTCAAGCTATAAGCATACAGACGAACATCTCCCACACATGTACAACCAACAAAATCAGCAGGTAAGCACAAATGAGTACGAATATAATGACCCCAGCCAACAATCCTGGTGGTGGTCGGCAGACACTAGTGCACAAAAGCTAAACGGATTAAGCAGAGAAAACAGATGCGACATCCGGCGCAAAAACCTCTAGAAACTTCTCCCACACAACTGAACTCTCTGATTGACAATCTTCAGAGCACACACTTCCTGTGGAGTCTTCCATGACATTAACTGACGAACCCACACAACTGGATGACGGAAAATCATTAATCTGAACAAAACCCTGAGGAGTGATGCAAATACGGCTAGAGTATATCAGATCCTGAACCTGACTTCTAAGCACCTTACAATCATTTGTTGAATGCCCCTGTGCCCCAACATGGTACTCACAGCGGGCGCTGGCGTCAAAACCTGGAGGATACGGTGGAATCACCGGCTTAGTCTCTTTCGGCACTATCAATCCACTTCTGACCAGATCTGGCAACAATTGACTGTACGACACCGGTAGCTGAGTAAACTGCCTTTCAGGTTTCCTTGGTCTTCGTGGAGCGTGTTGACGCGATCGACGATAGGATGATCGTTGACTTGAAGTGTCTGAAAACTGATCCTGAGATGCTAGAGATTCTGAGGTGGCGTCATCTCCTTCCCACTCTTCTTGAGAACTGACAACTGACTCAATCTTATCAACTGGGACGTAAGGAACATCTCGGAACTTTCCACTCCTGAGTCCTCTCTCAACAATCTCTCCCAGTCTCATCAGGCCCACAAAGTTTGTGCAACTGAACAATTTGTCAAAATAATGGCCTTTCAGAGTACCCAAGAAGATGTCAACCAGTTCCCTTTCCGGAAGCGGTGGTTGAACACTAGCAGCTAATTCTTTCCATCTTCGCAAATACCCTCTGAATGATTCATTCTCCGCCTGAGATAATTCTTGCAGATCTACGAGACTAGGAGTCAAATCCAGGTTGTAATCGTACTGCTTCATGAAAGCTCTGGCTAAATCCACCCATGATCGAATCTGATTACTCTCCAATTGCACATACCACCTTAAGGATGCCCCGGTCAGGCTATACTGGAAACAATGGATCATTAGTTGGTCATTTCGCACAAACGAAGTCATCCTTCGACAGAACATCATCAAATGCAGCTTTGGACAGCTATCTCCCGTGTATTTTTCAAATTCCGGCACTTTGAACTTGCACGGCAACACCAGATCAGGAACCAAACACATGGCCACAGCATCCAGGTTAACGACATCTTTCGCTTCTAAGGCTTTTATACCTTCTTCCAATGCTCGGAGTCTTCTGTCCTGCTCATGAGCTCTTGGATCTACCATCCCGGCCATTGGAATATCTCTCCGGTAATTCATCACAGGGAAAGCAACCCCTTGATTGTTAGCAGGAGGATGACGTTCATTTCTGGCAACGAACGGCTCATGTCGATCTCGGTTCTCAACAGTAGGCTGTACAACTTGGTCTGCAGCAAGATTGTTCGCTTGCGGGAAGCCTTCCATAGAATCATACTGATGGTTGGACGCCATAGTAAACCCTGCCAAGGTGCTAGGAGCCTGGAAATTGCCTTCAGACATAGCTACCAATTACCTGTAACGGACTACACTGCTCGATTCTGCTCAACTCTGCTTCAGCCCCTTGGTCGTCTTCAACACCCCACTTCTGCCTCAGACAATTCCCCGAGAATCACTTTCTGGTGAAAACAAAGGCTGGATAAGTGCTCTGACCTGCTAGAGAAATGCTATGCAGTATGATTTATGCAAACAGAAATACAAGAAAAAAAATGCTAACGTGCATGTGTGCATTGGAGATATTTCCCCTCCAATTCCAGTGTCAGTGGTAGCAAGACGAGATAAACCATAAAGACAATATTCGGAAAAACCCTCATATATTTATTAGAATAACTGTCTTGTCAAGAGGTTACATAACTATGCTTCATACAGCTGATATGATAAGGAGGATCCCAACCAACATGCCTGGTGGTGATCTCAACATACAGAATACAAGAGAAAAATCAAATACGGGTACGGTTGCGGAAGTCCTCGACCATCTTCTTTGTCTCTGCATGATCCGGTTGATAAATCAAACCTTCTATCAGCCGATCCCTCTTCCTGACCGTCCCCTGGATGTCTCTGACAAAGTCTTCCCAAGCCTTATCATTGCCACCGCCCCCAGGTTTGGGTCTCTTGGCATCTGCTCTATGCTGAAAATCTTCCAAGTTCTTCATGGCATCTATCAGCTTGCGCTCGGCCTCGTATCGGCGGCAGGCTTCTTCTTCAAGCTCTTCATTCTTCACTTTGACCTGTTCTTCTAACTGAGCTACCCGTGTCTTCAGCTCTTCTTCCCGCTCTTTGCGCTTGGTCATAGTGAGATCCCAGTGCTCTCTGAACTTGGCTAGCTTTGTGTAGGCCCTTTCCAGCTCTTGCTTCTTAGTGGCCAACACACTACTAACTGAGTCGACATCTAACTCCAGACGCTTCTTGGTTTCAGTCAATTCCAATAGCGTGGTCTTCAGATGTTTCAGAGTTTCGGCCTGTTGCTTGGAAAAGTATCCTGTTTCAATCTTTTCATGCCGAAGCTGGGCATTCTCCTGCTCTAAAGCCTCTTTAGCCCTTGCTAGCTCCTCTTTCTCGGCCATCAGCTGCCTGAATACCTGTATATCCACTGTGGTAGGCTCCTCCACCGGAGAAGGATGCAATGGCTGAACCGCTGGATAAGGCATAAGAAATTTCACAGCTCGCTCACGAATCCATTCCATATACGGGCCAGGAACTCGATTATCCCCTCTATTACCTGAAGGCTTTCCTCTCTTGTGCAAGTTCTTCCAGGCTTTCTCAAGTTTGGTCAGCATTTCTTTCCCTATTGCCCCAGTGAGATACAGAGATTCCTGTATCTCCTCGGGTTTTGGCGCTCCCTGAGGTACGTACCCAAATTGTCTGATCAATAAGGAAGGGTTGTAGTTGACGCACCCCTTCCTTCCTACTAAAGGAACATTCGGGAATCCTTCGCATTTGAGTATGACTTCAGCTCCGAATACCTCTTCATTGACCCATACCACGTTCTCAGCAGTCAATCCCATTAAGCGCTCGGGCCATCCTAGAGAATCGATAGAGGTGACAAAAGGGCCTGACTTAGGCATATGACTGGTGAACCACCTACACAGGAGAGGTACACAACAAGACACATTCCTTCCTCGCCGCTTTTCATTCTGGTAGTGAGTTGAATGGTGGATATCCCCCAGCAAAGTAGGGACTGGGTTCTTCGCAGCCAAAATATAGAAGGCATCTGAGTCAACAAAATCAGGAATATTCGGGAACAACACGATGCCATACACACATACAGCAAGGATGACGTCAAAAACACCCCAGCTACCCTTCTGGGCATATTCTCGAGCCTTCTCCACTAAGACATCCAACGGAAATCCCCATACGTCTCCTCTTCTGATCATCTTCCCAGACAGCTCAGACTCTTTCAAGCACAGAATGGCAGAAAGCTCAGCCAGCTTAGGCTCAGCGTCCGTACGATAGAAAGGCATCTGCTCGCGGATAGGTATATCCAGAAGTGCAGAATACTCCTCCAGGGTAGGAGCCAAAACAAAGTCAGGAAATACGAAGCACCTGAGCTCCGCATCATAGAACTGTAACAGAGTATAGATGCCGCTGGTCTCGTAGGCAGATGGCTGATAAACGTAGGTCAGAATCCTCCCATATCTCTTTCTGAAGTCACCCATTACCCTCTTCTTAGCAATAGCAATCAATTCTAGCAGCAAACTGATATCCGGAGACGGAAACTTGTAGGGCAATACTCTCTTCAGGGTTTCCATGTCTTGCTAGGAACAGACACCAGAACAGGAAGGGAAAATATGTACCTGCAATACACACACGTTAGTTGAATGCAGATGGTAATGCAATGATGCAATATGATAAATAATGCAATCTGCGAACACAGGGGCTATGCTGTAGCCTGAAGAGGAATATCTCTGTGATCAAGAACAGAAAACCATCACGGTCATCAGAACTTCAGGACACTAACTATCATCTGATACTCAAAATATCAATCCCCTGATAAGAAAACCATCTGAACCTCTGTATCTGACGAGAAAACCATCTGATAATAGCATCAACCTCAGATAAGAAACCCATCTGACCCAGACAACACACCTGGAGATGAATCAAGAACACCATTTGATAAAGGTACTGAATCATGGTTTCTGAAGGCCAGTTTTCCTGCAATAACCTGATCCCTCTCACAGGTATGATAGACCTAATCCACGGACAAAGGTACGGCATCCTATACGGTCATCAGCGTCACAGACTTTCATGAATGACGATACGATTCCCAGAAGGAGTGGCATCATCGAGTCATGAAGAGGCCTCACTTAGCTGACTTCCAAATGATCGGTCCCCAGAGTCGACAATCCTCACGTCTGGACTCCCCTCAGATCCTCAGGACCGGAAAGGAGCACCTCTGCAAGAATCTCGTCTGAGCGCAGATTTTCGTAGGGAAATGTGCCTGCTCAGCAGACAGGTTCGTCTACTACTTCTCCACAACTATATCTAGGTGTGTACTAAAGCCCAGGTCCGGCTTTCACTCACAGTAACATCCCTCTCCCACAGTCATAATCACAATAATATAATGCTGGAAAATAAATGCGGAAAGGTAAAGGTACAGAAAAGTAAAGTGCAGAAAAATAAAACACAATATGCACAACACCCAACAAGTAAACATCCAAGCGCTAGAATTGACTCGCGTAGGGGATGGGAAACGGTCCCAGCATAAGGGATGGGAAAAGTCCCTAGATGCTATAAGTCCCCAGCAGAGTCGCCAGCTGTCGCTACTGCGAAAATCGGCGCCGGCTTGACAGGAGAGTCGCCACCGTGCGTTATTTATCCCTCAGAACGGGAAAGGAAATGCTCGAAGTAAACCTCGCAAAGACGGGAAAAAGGTATGGTCATCGCAACCAAAACCTGGATTCGGGAGTCGGTTACGCAAGGGGAAGGTATTAGCACCCCTCACGTCCATCGTACTCGATGGGATCCACGCTTGATGTTTATAAGGAAAAGGGTGTGTTATCTATCTACGCTAATGGTTGGTCTGAAAAGAAAATAAAAGGACAGGACTCGACAGAACATACGGTGTTCTGGGCCTACGTATTCCCTCATGCAATGGGAAAGTCAGAGTCAACGTAGTTCGACCTCCTACGTCTAAACGGGGGAAAGGTTGCTCGCCAGGACATCGCGTCCTGTGCCTACGTACTTTCATCTGGTATGAAAGATCAGAGCAAACGTAGTTCGACTAACTACGGGTAAACTGGGCGCTCTCACACAGCAGTGAGAAAACAAACTGGTCTCTAAGGCTCGGGAACCTACAACTACGATCTGGTCTCAAATGCACTCGGACAAGAGAAAGGGATAACAATTAGTCGTCCACGGGGAAGTCTCGATCGCACCGCCGCGAGAGAACAAAGATTAGTTGTTAGTGTGCTCGCTAGGATATCGCATCCTATGCCTACATATCCTTGTCTGGTACAAGGAATCAGAGCAGCTGTAGTTCAGCTAACTACGGATCAAGCTACTCAAAAGCTCCTACTGAAGGGAAAGGGAGAAGACACCCTAGACTATAGCTGGAAAAGGGGAATCTATCTACTGCTATCACACCTGGTTGACCATCCTAATGTCTATCATAACGACTCCGCAGCGGAGAAGTCAGAGCTCCTAAGGGACCATGGCAACAGGACTAAACGGCAAACAAGAATTAACTACAAAGCAAAGAAGTAACGAAAATATGCATGAATGCAACAACTAAACAAACAAGGCACAAAGGCCGCAACCCACAGAGGCAAGGGAGCTCAGCTCTACCAAATACCAACAAGCAAAGCCACTCAATGACGAGCAAGCAGAAGGAGGACCACCTCAACTTCTCATGCACACAAAGTCTACTTCTAGGATGCACCTACCTAAGAACTATCTAGATGAACACCTAAGTCTAATGCGACATAACATCATACAAGTCAAACAATACAAAGAGAAGGCTAGCTAACCTGACAAGCCTCTATCTGCAAAACAAGAGACTGTTCCTGGGCAAGGCCCCTAACAAACTTGAAGCAAACTCCTAATCTATCTCTAAACAAAACTCTATACAACACCTTAAGCAAAGATCTAAGAAAAAATTCTAATCAAAACCCTAAGCGAGAGGAATCAATCCCAGTCTCCAAGCTTCAGAACAAGCTTACCAGAGAAAGGGAGCTAAGCAGACAAACTCATAGTGCCTTCCTCAGGAAAGTACCAGGAGGTTACTACTCAGGAGTCATATCCTATGCGGCTCGACAACTGTGATCAGTTTACATTCCTCCTCAGGAGAAATTAAACTCACATGAAGGCTCCGGCATCACTGGATACTTGAGAAAACCTATATGCACTAAGGGAACTAAGTGAACAGACCCACAGGACCTTCCTCAGGAAAGTACTAGGAGGCTGACACCTAGGAATCGTATCCTACGTGGCTCAACAACTGTGATCAGTTTACATTCCTCCTCAGGAGAAATTAAACTCACAAGTTGGCTCCAACATCACTGGATACTTGAGAAATCCTAGATAAACTAATGGAACTAAGTGAATAGACCCATAGGACCTTCCTCAGGAAAGTGCTAGGGGGCTTCCACTTAGGAATCGTATCCCATGTGGCTCAACAACATGTGATCAGTTTACATTCCTCCTCAGGAGAAATTAAACTCACAAGTTGGCTCCAACATCATTGGATACTTAAGAAAGAGGTGAGAAGAAAGAATGAAAGTCATTCATAGTGCCTTCCTCAGGAAAGTACCATAAACTCCCTTCAAACTTCAGGGTCTCGAACCTCACAAACAGATAACAAGCTCCTAGACTAAGCCTCAATCCACTGCATCCTTGCAAGCTCCAACGGGACTTCAATCAGCTCCCATCTATGAGAAGAACCCACAGATCCTCAAACCACAAGAAACTACCTCTGAAGTTCAACCACAGTTGAACTTCAAAGTCAGAAGCCATCAAGACTTCTCCTATCCTCAAGCTCAGACAAAACATATCAGAACATCCTACAAAAATCTAACAAAAATCTATGGGAAACCTACATGGCTATAGCACAACATACTAAAAAATCAGAACAAAATTCAATACCAGATGAAAGAACTAAAATCAGCAACACAGACATATCCACAGACCAATTATTTAATAGCAAAACAATACAAAAAATGCAATTAAAATGAAAATGCATGATTAAGCTAATGTTTTTGCACTATAAAATTCTACATTGAATTACGAGTCTACAGAAAAAAGAACGGAATTATTTGACTGAACCTACTATTTTTTTATGAATTTTCTAATGATATGCATGCACTAGAAATATTAAAAGAAGTCAATTAAATGGAAAATATACCAAAAATAGTAAAAAAAAATAAAATGGCATTTTTATTTTTATACAATTTTCTAGACATTATTATAAAGTGGCAGAAAAAAGAAGAATAAAAAAATCAATCATTTTCATTTTATTATGAATTTTCTAATATGCAAAGAAATAAAAGAAAATGAAAAAAAACAAAATTGAAATAACATGGAGGGGGGTGCTAACAGCAAGATTTTCCTTTATTACTGCGTTGGGCCCACGCCAGGGGGGCGTGAATAGCAAATGGGCGCAGGGCCCAAAGGGATCAGAAATTTCCTAATGAAAATAAAAGGAAAAAAACGCAGGGGGGGTGCAGACTAGCAGTTTTCCAGTTAATTCTCATTGGGCTTACGCCCAGGGGGGGTGTGGATAGCATTAGGGCCTAAGGCCCAAGTCAACATCACTCTGGCTTCTCACACGAGGGAGGGGGTAAACGAGTAACATGAGGGTTGCTTCAGTAAAACGTGTTTGGGCTTGGCCCAAACCCTAACCCTAACCTAAACCACAAAATCAATCCCCCTTCCAATACTCAGATCACTGTTCACTCAACCCTAAACCCTAGCCGTCTTCAACCTTCGTCTTCCTCACCCTCTCTGCAACTTATCTCCAGAAAACCCCAAAGAAACTTCACACATCTTACAACACTCAAACGAATCAGCAAACACAACAATCTCACCATCAGTATTCTCTCACATTCAAACACAAATCAAACCCAAACCCTAACCAGTCAGTTTACCCTAATCGAGGCTACTTTCATCAATGGCAATGGAGATATGATGAAGAGGGACAAACCTGGGTTTACGCGAGGAGAACGATGGATCTTCGAAGAACCTCACACGAGCTTACAGCGATCCTTGAAGATTTCTGGATATTTGCTGAAGATTTGATGGCGCGAAGAACAACCCGTAGTGATGAACAGCGATGAGATCTTTACAAGTCTTGGAGCTGACGAATCTTGTACAGATCTGGGGAAATATTGGGTGATCGTTGTTGAAGGTTGTTGACGGATCCACGAGGTTCTTGATGATGACGATGAATGAAGAAGTTACGATGAAGCTTGGAGGGGTTTCTGGAAAAGTTCTACGAAGGTTTGAGTGATTTCTGGATTTACTGATGGAGAATGATGAAGGTCTGGTAGTGTTCTTGAATTTCCAGATGAACGATGAATATTGATGATGTTCTGGAAACTGGATGAAGGTTCCTGGAGATTCGTATGAAGTTTCAGGCGAAGCTTGATGTTTCCGGCGAGGTGATGATGAAGCTGGACGGAGGAGATCGGAGGAAGAAGATGAAGAAAGGAGGAATTCTGGGTTTTGTTGCAGTTTCCGGCGAGGACGGTGGCCGGAGACGGTTAGAGTGGCCGGCGGGAGTAGGTTATGGCGGATGCATGGCCGCCGGGGGGTTTTCTGGCGAAGCTCAGGCGAGGGCTGAGGGCGTGACAGGTGGTGAAGTGGAGAGGTTGGGTGGTGACACGCGTGAGAGCATGCACAGAGAGAGAGAGAGTGGGGGCCAGCTGGGGGGGACGTGGCGTGAGGAGGAGAGTTTCTGAGTGTGTGGTGGGCCCTCCTGAGTGGGACGCGTGGGTGCCTTCTTATAGTGACAAGTGTCACTCCTGGCCAAAAACTGCAAAAAATTGCATTGGACTGATAGCATGCTGGGCCTCCAAAAATTGTACTCTGGCCCATACGAAAATGAACAAAAACTGTAAAAAAAACTGAATCAAAAAACTTACTTAAAACTAAATGAACTCAATTAAGGCCTAATTAACTGACTAATCCAAAAATTAACTATCTTAATCCTAATTAGACCTAAACATGATTAAAATCCTAATTAAATCTAAAAA
The DNA here is from genome assembly GCA_963859935.3 of Lathyrus sativus. Classification (NCBI taxonomy): domain Eukaryota; kingdom Viridiplantae; phylum Streptophyta; class Magnoliopsida; order Fabales; family Fabaceae; genus Lathyrus; species Lathyrus sativus. Next base: position 341,797,930 of record OZ012739.1, read on the forward strand.
ATGATTAAAAACCTAATTAACTCTATATTAACCTAATTAAATCTAAAAATGATTAAGATCTAATTGACTCTAAATTTCTACTAATTTCTATTAAAATTCTACAAATATCTACCATTATTTAATATCTATTAAAATCTATTATTAATAAAAGAAAAACTATATTATTTTCTATATTATCTAAAAACAATTAAAACTATATTTAAAATCTAACATATTCTAAAAATGATTAAAAAACAATTAAACCTATTTTAAAATCTATATAAAATTCTAAAAATGATTTAAACTATTAAAAAAATACAAAAACCCTATTTAAATTCTAGAAAAATCTATAAAGCTTATTAAAAATCCGCAAAAGGCTATTAAACCCTAAAAATGCAGACAAATGCAAATGACCCCTATGAAAGAGCGCACGAGACCAGATCGAATCGAACAGAGAACCCCGGGCATCAGAATATCCCCAAAATCACTGTGCAAGCTGAAAATCACTGAGGAGCGCACAATTTCCCGAAAAATAGAACCCCGATGATCTGGACTGGATCTGCCATATCTGATAGACGAAAATCAAGCTGTAAACTCTGGTATCCTCTGTTTGTGCACAAATATCACGCGTCTGATTTGCGAATATGAAATTAAACCACGAGTCAGATAGGAGAATCGGTTGGTCAAATTTTAGGGGGCAACACATAGGCACACAACTTTACAACGGATTCTCATTAGAATCACACAACACAAGAATGTACATCATTATGCTTCACATACAAAGTGACTCAAGACACTTTTGAAATGCATACATATTCACAATATATTCATGCATTCATCTCATCCTATCACATACAATCTATATACATTCACAATATATTCCACAATCTAGGATTAACGCTATACTACTAGCCACAACATATCATATAACAGCACACAAGCTACACGTTATATATCGAAAACATACAATATGATAACATATCAAACGCACCCGTTCACGACGGTAAAAGTTGACAAAATGACACGTTTCGAATTTTTTTCTATAATTGGATCATACACTGACATCAAAACCATTTTTCCTATAAAGAACATCTCTTTAGCTTTCCAATGCTTCAAACGGGGACTAAAACCGACTTACGGATCAAAAGATATGAATTTTCGAAGTTTTCTGAAAAACCAGAATTTTGCATAAAAACTGCTACGGGATTTTATATTTTTGCCCGAAAATCCGACCGATTCAATTCTTTTCTTCGAAACAAACACATACTCATACTCACCTAACATATAGCAGTGAATTAGAACCATTAAACACAATTTCTACGACGTCCGATTTCCACTTAAATCTCAAACCCTCAATTATCTAAAAATATCAAAAGTTACGAAATCACCCGAATTCAATCAAACAAGTTTCAATAGTTACGGCCTGACATTCCTCGACTAAACTACGCAATTTATTTCGAATTCTAACCGTGAAAACATCGGTTTCTATCGATTTTACCAATTCGACCTAAAATGGAAATATGTGGAAAAACAACCAAAACAATCCAAATAAAGCCATACATAATCATACACAATGATAAGATGACAATATTTCACACCCTTACCTGATAAAATCGATTCCTAGAAGTGTTCTTGATGATTTTCCAAACTTTCTCTCTTTTCTTCTCTTTTCTTCTTTCTTTCTCTTCTCTTTCTTTCTATTTCTCTTTTCTCTCCTTTTTCTCTCTTATATCTTTCTATTCTATTTCTTTTCTATTACTTTTTCTCTCAAAAGATCTAATAATTCATTTTCTCACAAAATATCTAATAATTCATTTTCTCACAAAATATCTAATAATTCATTAATTAAGAAATATCTAAAATACCCTCCAACCTAATTTCCCAGAAAACTCTCAAAAACGATAAAATAACACAATATGTAAACATAACATATCAACACACCAATTCCACAAATAAAATAATAATCACCCAAATAAAATAAAAGACTCAACAAAAAAGGGAAATCAGAATCAGGGCGTTACACCAACCATGCAATTCTAAATCAGGAAAAATATGTTGTATAAGCACTTGTATGGAATGGTAACCTTCCCATGGGACTGCAATCTGTGAAGGTAACCTCACCATGTCATCTGGTTTGGTAGGTTCAACACCATCACCAATGTGCATAAGAAATTCTGCAAACTCTTGATCATGCAATGATCATATATTTTGACGCAATCGCAAAATTTTGGTATGAGTCCATAAATGAGTCTGAGCAATACACGCATAAATCATTTGTACCTTAGTACCTTTTCTTAGAACAGGAAGAACTTGACGAAAGTCTCCCCTCATGATCATAACTTTTCCTCCAAATGGAGCATTGTTGCTACAAATGTCTTGTAATGATCGATCTAAGACTTCCAAACAATTTTTGTTTATCATTGGGGCTTAGTCCCAAATTATTGCAACAAAAACCCTAATGAGATTTGCAAGATCGTTTTTCTTTTGAATACCACAAATGGAACTTGGTTGTATATCTATAGGTATCTTAAATCGAGAGTGCACAGTTCTGAACAAAAGGCAACACATTCAAAACCCTAGTGTTCCTAAAATACACCTATATCACCATCAAATACAAAGCTGAAGTAAAATGTTTAAAATATAAGCATGCATATAGTTTCACCAAACTCATTAAAAATTATATATTTAATATTTACCGTCAGAAAAGAAAAACTAAACAAATAAAAGAGTTTGATTCAGTAGCAAATAAAAAGAATATAAAGAGTTTGATTCAGTAACAATTAAAAGAGTTTGTCAAGAATAAAAAAGATAACATAGATGTGTTACCTTTATTGTCAAGAATAAAAAAGGTAATATAGATTTGAAAAAAGAATGTAATATTTGTAATTGCAAGAAAAAATAATGTGATACAAAATTGGACATATATTAATTCAAGTTAGATGATGTTTAGAAAATGGAAAGTGAGAAATATTCTCAAATTCATCTTATTCAAGCTTTATGATTTTTACCAAAAGCAAATTTTGTTATGAATAACATAGTTTAAAAAATATAAACACCAATTCAATTTCAACTTAAAAGTATTCTTATTATTAAAAAAAGCATAAGCAAAATATAAATGGAATAAAAGAGACAATAAAATATGTAAAATAAAATATCACTGTCACTATGAATGATTGTATTTTTTTTTAAAAAAATTCTTCATTAAAGACTTATAAATTTGCATAGGATAATCCATTACAACATAACTAAATATAATTATTAATTTTTTAAATAATTCAAATAACTGCTCTGTAATTGAATGAATGCTACATATGATTGACAATTTTATTATTTTAAAGTCAGCACTTCGATTTTATTTTTGCAAGAAGTATCTAATTCTTCTCATATCAAAAGTTTCAAATATGTATTTATATGCATCTGCTCAATTTTAATATAAACACAAACATAACTTTAAATAAAATATTGCATAATGAGACATGAACATAATATATAAGGGACTATCTTAAGTTTTCAAGATATATGATAAAATAATACATTGGGCTGTCAAAATCAAAGATCTTAACTTATCATAGTCATATTATGGTGTGTTAAAATTAATGGTAGCATGTATGACTTCTGCCATGGAGTATCGTTTTTCATATGTTTGTGAATTTCAGCCGTAATGGGAATATTTTCTTCGTCCGGGGTGAATGCGTGGTCTTGATTGGAAATAAGCTTCATTTTCCCTTCAAGAATTAAAAGATCATTGATCAAACACTACGCCAGAAATGACATTTAGCAGCGAATACAAAGACAACGCTTTTAGAAAAAACGTTGCTAAAGAGAAATAAAAAAAAAAGAAAAAAATTGATAACCAAAGACAGCGCTTTCTCAGAAAGCGCTGCTAAATGGGGGTCCTAAGACAGCGCTTCTAAAAAGCGCCGCTAAAAGGGGGGTCTAAGACAGCCCAAAGACATCGCTTTTTAAAAAGCGCTGCTAAAGGGGGGTCCTAAGGCAGCGCTTCCAAAAAGCGCTGCCAAATGGGGGGTCTAAGACAGTCCAAAGACAACGCTTTTCTAAAGCGTTGCTGTAGGTATGGTCTACGAGAGCGCTTTTTCCATAAAGCGTTGTTATATGGGTTACATTAGAAGGTCTTTGAGAGCGCTTTTTAAAGCGCTGCTAAAGCTATTAAAAAGCGCTGCTATAGGTTTATTAGAATTAATTTAAAATACCCACCAGAATTTTTATGAGAAACAGAACAGTCATATTACGTTGCTTTCTTTCTTTTTCTCTGGCGAACAAAGAGTGTTGCCCTATAAACCACCGTTGTCGTCCAACCGTTGTCGTCCAACCGTCGCCGTCCGTCCAACCGTCGCCCTCCTCTGTTGCATTTCGCAGCCGTTCACCGTCCCTCTGCTCGTCTCCATTGCATTTCTGCCATTGTTACGGTATTTGAAGTTTTACTCTGGTTTTCTTTTTTACGTATATTTTCACCATTGTTGCTGTAATTTTTAAGACAAACTAAATATGTTTTTATTATTTGAATGCAATCAAGTTAAGTCATTTTCTGTCATCTTGTTGTATGGATATCTACATGTTAAGTCTCTCTGTTGCATGTTATATATTTTGTATTTTAATCTACATGTTAAGTCTCTCTGTTGCATGTTATATATTTTGTATTTTAATCTACATGTTAAGTCTCTCTGTCATTGTTACGGATATTTTGTATGTTTTAGATTGACAAACAAGAGTTTGGATTGAAACTAAGGAATTGCCTTGGGAACTGTTTGTTGTTTTTATATATTTTGATTCAATGTACTGATAAATTCAGAACAAGAGTACAATTAGAAACAAGGTGAATAGAACCAATACACTACGATAGTGAGATATTGAAGGTTAATCGATAGTGAGAGATGAATAGAATCAAAAAAGTGAAGATAGTGTGTAAAAGTTGTACAAATGGAGAATGAAAATTAGTGGTGAGTTTATATGGTGATGAATGTTAGTATTGTTAAGTGATGGCTAGGTGGTAGATAGTTTTGCAAGGTGAATAAAGAATGGAAGAGATTGATAAAAGTTGTACAAATGGAGAATGAATAGAATAAAAAAAGGAAGGGAAAAGTGAGAGAAAATGAATAGTTAATTAATTAAAAAATATTAATGTAACTTGATAGAGCATATTTTTTTCCAATATAGTTTGGAAATTCCTATTTTTTAAGAGAGTAGCCAACATGAATATGGTTTTATATGATATGGTTTTATATGTTATTATAGTTTTATATGTTGATGGTTTTATATGTTGATATGTTAGTATGGATTTCTCAATGTTTATATGATATGTTATTATGGTTTTATACGTTTAGTTAGGATTTCTCAATGTTTAGTAAGGGTGTCATTTTGGTTTAAGGATTATCTAGTATTTTTAATATGATTTGTTTTGGTGGATTATCTAGTATTTTTGTCTTGGTTAATTATTAATATGATTTTAATAAAATTTATATTTTGTCTGCTATAGGGGTTACCTGTGAAGAGCAAAGCTGTGATCGTTTCCAAGCATCCTATTGCATAGCATTCTTAGAAGTTTGTGATTTCCTTACAGGTATTCTCTGTTTTGTTTAACTTTTATAGTTTAGTGTAGATTACTCAATTAGTATGGATAAAAAATGGATGTCTGGTAATCGATTGTCAAAAGAGTACGAGAATGGGGTATCGAAGTTTGTTAAGTTTGCTGTTGAACACGCCAAAGACCCCAGTAGGATCACATATCCTTGCTTAGGATGCTGTTATGGGCGTCGAGTTGACGCCGTTCAGTTGGAATCTCATTTAATGAGACATGGAATTGATCGAAGTTACACATGTTGGACATTACATGGTGAGATAAGTAACGAGAATGTTGAACCCCGGAATAATACGACATGTGCTTCAAAGGACAATGGCAGGGATACATATGATTGTGATCGAGTCGAAGAGATTGCAGAAGCACTTGAAGAAGATCTTCAAGATTGTCCCAAGATGTTTGAGAGGTTGGTAAGAGATGCAGAGAAACCGTTGTATAAAAGTTGCACTACTTTCACAAGATTGTCCGCGGTATTAAAGTTGTACAATTTAAAGGCGGGTAATGGATGGTCGGATAAAAGTTTCACAGAGTTGTTAGCCCTACTTCAAGAGATGCTTCCGGAGGATAATGTTCTTCCCAATCGAACCTATGAAGCTAAAAAAATGTTTATGCTCTATTGGCATGAGCTATGATAAGATACATGCTTGTCCAAATGATTGCATTTTGTTTCGAAATGAATATGCATCATTTAACGAGTGTCCTAAATGCAGTGTATCTCAGTATAAGAAAAAATTGTCACCAGCAAAAGTATTATGGTATTTTCCTATAATTCCGAGATTCAGACGCATGTTTCGTAGTGAAACAGATGCAAAACACCTGACTTGGCATGCAGATGATAGAATTGTAGATGGGAAGTATCGACATCCTGCAGATTCACCACAGTGGATGAAAATTGATAATGATTATCCTGATTTTGGAGAAGAAGCTAGAAACCTTCGCTTGGCATTATCGACTGATGGAATGAACCAACATGGAATCTATGTATGAAGTGTAAGTACATGATGTTATCTATGTTAATTTCTGGCCCTAAACAACCAGGGAATGACATAGACGTATACCTGACACCTATAATCAAAGACTTAAAGAGTTTGTGGGAGAACGGTGTGGAGGTTTATGATGGATATAGGAAAGAAAGTTTCAATTTGAGGGCGATGTTGTTTGGCACAATTAATGATTTCCTAGCATACAGAAATCTATCGGGGTATAGCATTAAAGGTCAATATGCGTGTCCTATCTGTGAAGAAAACACAGATTGGACGCGGTTGGAATTTGGTCAGAAGAATGTCTTTCTTGGTCATCGTAGATTCTTAAATTCTAGTCATCACTACCGTGGGTGAGAAAGCATTCAATGGAAATTCAGAACAACGTAAAGCTCCACCTACATTGACCGACGAACAAATTTTTGAAAAGGTGAAAGATGTGAGTACTAAGTTTGGCAAGCCTTTTTCTCATACGATTGTCACGCGTGGGTGGAAGAAGAGGTCAATTTTGTTTGAGTTGCCGTATTGGAAGTCGTTGTATGTAAGACATTTTCTTGATGTTATGCATATTGAAAAAAAATGTATTTGAAAGTGTTATTGGTACGTTACTCAATGATACAAGGAAAGTCTAAGGATGGCCTTAAAGCAAGAAAGGACTTGGTAGCAATGGGAATAAGAAATGAATTAGGACCCTTGAAGAAAGGAAACCGCACATATCTACCACCTGCTGCTTATACTTTATCTAGAAAGGAGAAAAAGATACTGTGTAAGTTTCTGAGTGAAGTTAAAGTTCCAGAAGGATACTCTTCAGATATTAGAAGACTTGTTTCTATGAAATACCTCAAGTTAAAAAGTTTAAAGACACATGATTGCCATGTTATAATGGAACACTTTCTACCAATAGGTATACGTTCTATTTTGCTAGAAAAAGTGAGAGGCGCAATAACTAAATTGTGTTTTTTCTTTAGGTCAATCTGTAGTAAGGTGATAGATCCTGCGATCTTACCAACATTGCAAAGAGAAATAGTTATTACTTTGTCCGAGCTTGAAATGTATTTCCCTCCATCATTTTTTGACATAATGGTACATCTAGTTGTTCATCTTGTGAAAGAGACACAACTGTGTGGACCTGCCTATATGAGATGGATGTGCCCTGTTGAACGTTATATGAAAATATTGAAAGGGTATGTGAAAAACCAAAGTCGACCAGAGGGATGTATTGTTGAACGATACATTGTTGAAGAAGCTATTGAGTTTTATACTGAATATTTGTCCAACGTTCAATCCATTGGCCTCCCAAAATCTCATGTTGTTGAAAAAATAGATGGTAAACAGTTAATTGGAAATAAAGTTGTGACAGTTTCAAGGGATGAACGGGAGAAAGTGCATTTGTATGTTCTGCACAATGACATTGAGGTTGAGCCGTATGTTGAAATGCACAAGGACGTTCTCCGAGGTTTAAATCTGAATAGAAATGAAAATTGGATAGTACGTGAGCACAATCGAAGTTTTATAACATGGTTCAAGGAGCATATTTTTTCAAATTTTTATTCTGATCCCACTTCAATAACAAAAAGGTTGAGATGTTTAGCATATGGTCCAAGTTTTCATGTGTTTTCTTATAGCGCATACGCAATTAATGGATACACATTTTATACCAAGGAACAAGATGATAAAAGTACAACGCAAAATAGTGGTGTCACCGTGCTTGCCGAAGCAATGCACATTTCCTCGTATTATGGGGTTATCGAGCGCATTTGGGTGTTTGATTATGAGAAGTTTCAGATTCCTATCTTTGGATGCAAGTGGGTTGAAAATAATAATGGCATACAAATGGATAAATCAGGTTTTTTGAAAGTGGATCTTAATAAGGTGGGGTACAAAGATGAGCCTTTTATTCTAGCCACGCAAGCTAAACAAGTGTTCTATGTCATTGATCCGACAAGTACAAAATGGTCTATAGTTCTTTTTTCCAACAAAGTAATCGATGATAACATTGGAGAAAAGGGGGATGTTTATGTTGAGAATGAATCTTATATTATAGATGATCCAGATGAGAATATTAGAGCGGACGAATCATATATTAGAAATGATCATAACGAGGGAATTTGGATCAATCCATCTGTCCGTGTTGTTAAGAGACAAGTAAACCCCGTTACAACAAAAAAAGAAAGAGATGTTAAAGGTACTTGTAACATATTATTTCTTATTTATACCATGTTTTTCTTATTTACACATTTCTTATGTATATATTTGTTATTTACATATTTGCATGTCATTCATTTGATACTTTGGTTTTTCTGAATTACAGGTATATATATTATGGCCAGCAACGAGGAAACATCACATGATGGAAAACAAACAACAAAAGACGTGGAAGGCGATATTAAAAGAGGCATAACAATTATGAAAAAAATCATCCGTGCGAGAGATAAAGGAGCAAAGTATGATGTCCATTGGAATGAAAGAGATCAGTTAGTTGAGCCTAACGGTTTGTTGCTAACAAGTTACATCGGAGCACTTGTACGTTCGCAAGTTCCGATTACTTGCGATAATTGGAGAATTGTTTCATTACAATCGGCTAAAGATAAGATTTGGACCGAGATTCAGGTATAATATTTGATTATTTTTAATTATGTTGACAGTTACGTCTTTAAATTAGTTATACTAACATGTTATATGTATGTGTGTTTGTTTGCAGAGATCTTTCAATATTGAAGATCGTAGGAGAAAATATTGTATTCAATTGGCTGAAAAACGCTTGAGGGGATTTAAAGCGTTTTTAGCAAACAAGTTTCTAAAAGATTCTAAAGGAAACTTTGTTGACTCGGAGCGTCCAATGAAGTACGCGGATTTGATTTCGGAGGAAGAATGAGAGACGTTTGTTGCAAAGCGAAGAACAAAAGAATTTGAAGTAAGTACAACTTATCATGAACTATGTATAATATATATACTTCTTCCACAAGAGTTCTGATAAACTTGTTTTTTCAGGTTGTTAGTGGCATAAATCGTCAACGGGCATCAAATCCTGCATATCCATACAGAAAGGGCCGTTTGGGATATGCACGATTAGAAAAAAAATTAGTAAGTACATATAAATGCTTTAATATGATATATTTACAAAAAATAGTAAGTATATATAATACGATATAATGCTTTATTATCCGTCTTAATGCGTAGTTGGAAGAGGAGAAGAGTGATGTGACATCTCTTCCGGACCATGTTGTATGGAAGGTTGCCCGTGTGGGGCGAGATGGAGTCGTTCAGGAAGAAGTTCAACAATTCTTTGAACAATGTGTAAGTACAACGTTATCTTTGTCAGTAACTGATCAAAAGTGTATAATATATTTATATATGTTTTTATCTATATTTCAGGAGACTCTATCCCAGACCATAACTCCCACCGAGGACGATGATTGCAGGAGCTTGCTGAGCCGGGTGCTGAATATTCTGGGCATGTGAGGGGTAAGGGATTTGGTGTCACTCCATCCAAACTGTATAAGCAGCCAAAGAAAAAAAATCCAACCAATAAAGAAGTGATGGATACTTTGGAGGAATTGAAAGCACAAATCCTTGAATTACACAAGGATAAGGAGAGATACATGTCGGAAAGACGCGCTCCAGATGGTAAAGCTACTAGTGACAAAGATAGTATCGGTTATCCGCAGAAGCTTCCAGAGGTAATTGTATATATTACATTGAAATTAATTTAGCACAGTTTACTAATTAATTGACACATTAACTGATCATTATTTGTTTAGGGCATTTCACTTTGCCGACTATATTTATCGTCACCTACTCATCGAATGGTTGGCAAGGGAAAGGTGCATAACTTTCTGGGAGACTTACTTCACCACAAACCGCTCCCTTCTGGATTTTTGAAAGTATCTATTGATATTGCATTAGAGGGGAGTGCGTTGTTGCCTATACCAGATGATATTTCAGGCGCAACAGTGGTGGGAGACGCAATAGGAGCATATGTGGCATGGCCGGCAAATCTGATTTGCATAGATGATGAGGTAGGTTGAACCTTTTAATACTCAAATGTTTTATGATCCATACATGAAAGTTATTCTTACATCTACATTTTCTTATTTACATGATGATCTTAGACTCCTACAAAATCCAAATCAAAAGATGATAGAATTATTGTGCGGGATACCGATTCAGCTGCATCAAAGAAACATGTACTACTACAGTTACATGACTATCTTGTTATACATTAATTACTGAACTTATATATGACTTTTAGGTTCATGATCAACAGTCGCAACAAGTCAGCAAGGGTAAGATGCCTGAAACTTCCAAGGTTCCCAGAAAAGCATTTGTTCCTCGATTTAGGATGTGCCTTGAAACATATGTCGGAACATCAGATGTGCCTGAGGGTGGCATCCGTCAAATACACATGGAGGCAGGTATTTTCGGTTTTGAATATCCCGAAACAATTGCTAAGGAGAATTTTGATCAGGTTTTCAACCATTCTGAATTGGGCGTCGTGTTATACATTCATACATCAGGTACTTCGATTCATTTTAAATAAATAATTGAACATTTTAAAATTTGCTCGTTTAATTGAATATTCTAATGTTGATTATGTTTTTTTAGGTTCTTGTATGACAAGTTATTGGTCCCGAATGAATTGACTTCAGTATTCGCATTCTTATCTGCTAGCTGTGTCAACTCACGTATAATAGACCAGACACCGGATACAGTCAAAGAGTACACAGTGCAGAGATTTATGCGTGCGACTACGGAGAAGTTGTTCTTGTTGCCATATAATACTGGCCATGGGTTAGATTTTATTCTAAATTCATTTATTATAATTTTTGATTTTTCCCTTTCTATATAACATTTCCGTCCAAACTGTTGTCTTATTTTACAGTGGACATTGGTTGTTGATCGCGATTAATCCGACGAAAGAAATAGTGTATTATATAGATTCATTGGATGGCGAAACAACAAAATATGAAAATTTGAGTAACTTTGTTGATACGTAAGTGATGAAATATACTATTGTCTTTAATTATATATCTTTATTTATTATGTGACATTGTTCTAAATATGCGTTTATATTATGTTAGAGTTATACAAATATTCAGAGCACAAAGAAATGCAACGGTGCCAAAAAGCAAGGCTAACAACATCAACTGGATCAGAGTGGAGGTATATTTTCGCATGTTTGACTGTTATAGTGGTTCTACTTGATAAAACTATTTAAACTATATATCCTGATAAATGTTCGTTTGTTTTTTCCATTTACAGTGTCCTCGGCAGCGCAATGGTATTGACCATGGATATTTTGTATTGCGCTTTTTGAGGGAAATTATTCTTTCTGGTCAACTTGAGATTCCAGTCATGGTATGGATCAATTCATTATATAAGTTATATGATTCATTTTGATAATTATCCGATACTTCATCTGAGTAATTATTTTTAAAATTAAATCTTATTCGATCTGTTATATTATGTAGTATTTTGATGAATTCAAGTGCGCTACTTACACGAAAACAAAATTGGAAGAAATTAAAGAGGAATGGTGTCAATTTATTCTTGGGTTGAGAATTGTATAGAGTTATCGGATTGGAAGACTTGTAATTATATGTAAATTGAATGTATTTGTGTTGTTGTAATTCTGAGGATCGAATTTTGTTGTAACATATTTAAACAGGTTTATGTGTATATTAAAATGTTTATGAATAAAGTGATGAGTTACAATGTATCCAAAGTTTTGAATTGTATATATAAGGCCAAATTAAAGTTTGAATTGTATATTTAAGGTCAAAGTTTTGAATTGTATATATAAGGCCAAAGTGTTGAAATAACGGCCTGAATAATAAGCAGGTTTGTGCAATATAAGCAGGTTGTTGGTAAATATACAAAACAGGGTGAATATTTATAAAAAAAATTTAAAATCTGGGACATTAGACAGCGCTTTTACAAAAAAGCACTGCTAAAGGTCACAAATATTACGCTACAAAAGCGCTGCTATAGGTTTGGAAGGGGGGGTCTAAGACAGCGCTTGTAAAAAGCGCTGCTAAAGGTGGGGTCTAAGACAGCGCTTTGTGAAAGCGCTGCTAAAGGGGGGGATGGTTGGGGGAAATATGCAGCGCTTATAAAAGCGCTGCTAAAGGGCTAAAAAAGCGCTGCTAAAGGTGCTGCTGAAGGGAGCCTTTAGCAGCGTTTTTTCCATGAAAAAAAGCGCTGCCTTTACCTTTAGCAGCGCCACTTTTGGCAGCGCTTTAAAGCGCTGCTAAAGGCCAAAAAAAGCGCTGCTAAAGGTCTTTTTTGGCATAGTGAAAATTGAATAAATAAAAAAATTATAGAATGGAAATTTTTTTAAAAAAATAGTATGTTGATTTAGAAAGAGTTGAAATTTAGTAAAAGAAATAGAAGATGTCTCTTAACTTGTGTCACAATTGATGGTTAATGGAAGTTATAGATGTTAGTTTTTTTATGAAAGATGGAAGTTAGTTATTCAATTGGTAACCAACCACTCAAGTTATTTATAAAAAAGATAAAGGGCAATTTGGAATAAAAATAGGTCACTCCAAAAATTTGTATCCTCTTTATATATAGTTATAGATGAATGATGTTTATTTAATATTTCGAAGAAAAGTGCTATATTATGACCGATGAGAGTTGATTTACCAAAAATAATAATCATACTCAACTCCATCTTTCAAATACAAAAGTCAATAAAATTGATAAATGTACTATATCTTTATTTACAAATAGATAATTTATTTATAAAATAAATTGTTTCAAAATTAATATATTATTTACTCATTGATTCACACCTTGTCGGCATATACCATAGACGAGACTTCTGTTAGTGGAAATGACATATTGCACCGACTATTCTGGGAGTTTGAACCATGTATCAAATATTTTTCCTACTGTAAACCTATTATAAAAATTGTTGGAACATGGTTATACAGGAAATAAAAAGGAACGCTACTCATGGCAGTGGCACAAGATGGCAACAACAACATTTTTCAACCGCCTTCACTCTAGTTGAAAAGAAAATTGTTAGGGGTTGGAGTTTTTTCCTAAAAAATCTTCGGTTACACGCGGCTCCTCAACCTAACTTATGTTTGATATTATACAGACATGCATCGATTGAGAGTGCATATAAGAATCTTGATAATGGCTGGCAGGATCGTCCTTCAACGCATGTCCTTGCATTAGACACATCGCTCAAAATTTCATCCGGGAGATCAAAGACAAGACGTTGCAGAAGAGTGTTGTGAATGCACGGTGCGCATTAACGTAACCTTCTTTCAAACACTACCGTGAAGAAATCATATTGACAAATGCAGATGCATTAACATGGATCAACAATATTCAATTGGAGAAGTGGACCAGGGGATACGACAATGGACAAATATGGGGCTACATGACAACAAATCCTGTGGAATCAATGAACTCTGTATTCAAAGACATCTGAAATCTACCGGTAACCTCTTTGGTAAGGGCAACTATTTTAGGCTTGGGGCACTTTTTGATATCAAGCATTCAAAATAGAGTTTTGTCTTACAATCTGGGCAGTTGTTCAATAACAGTTCAATGAAATTCATTAAAGAGGAAGCTTCCAAAGCTAATACAAATGTGGTCATAGTGTTTGACTGCAATAAATGTTGGTTCAGTGTTAATTAGTCAATGGATCACAATGAAGAGAGGCTGAGGGGATCCTATAGAGTGGAACTAGATAGAAGTTGGTAGAAAAAAGGGACTATTGGCCTGCATATGAAGGGGAAATAGTCTGACACAATGAAATTATGCAAAGAAAGAAAACGGACATCCCTAATAGCACGCGTATTTGAACGGAAATGGATACGACGAACAAAATGGTAAAATTATGTAGTTCATGTCGTCAGTCCAGACACAATCATACACAATGTCCCAATGTTGGACCAAGTACAACAACATAATTTTAAACGTAATTGTTTCTCTTTATATCAACAACAACTTGCATTTCATAAATATCATAATATTCAATAACAATAATTTAAAAACAACAAGTAACAATAATTTAAACAATTAAACAATAAAGCAAACAAATACAATGATTAAATAACATAAAGATATGAAGAGGAAGAGGAGGAAGTCATTTTGAAAGAAAAATGGAAGGAGATTATAAAAAAAATGGAAGGATAAGAATTGCAATAAATGAAGAGGAGGTGGTGTTGTGTTTGTATTTATAATGATGGGATAATGTAGTAGCCATATGAAATGGCGCATACACACATTATTACAAAAAAAGAAAAAAAATTGGGCCAGAAGATGCGCCATATGAAATGGTGCATGGGTTATGGGCCTATATGGCGGTGCTATTTCATATGACTTATGTTACATGCACACTCCAAATCAAATGACACATGAGTGCAAAAATTAGGGCAGACACCATTTCAAATGACGTCTTCTCCTTATGGCATTCTGAAATATGCTTACTTTGATAAGTATTTTGAAAATATTCTTTATTTGGTATTTAAATTGAAAAAAATAGGTTATTTAAAAAAAAAAAACTTATTTGGTTGATTTATTTTTAAAAACTAATTCAAATATTGTTTGGTATTTACTTTAAGAAATTAATTATCTACCTGTTAATAAAACATGTCACCACTCTCCCGATGAAAAATACACTACTTAATACTCTAAATAGTTCTTCTGTCCCACAATGAGTAACTCAGTTGACCATTTTACACAGATTAAAAAAATTAATAAATGAAAGAGAGAATGATATTTTTACTAAAGTATCATTATCATGTATTGGGAATAATGAAAATAATATTAATTAGAGGGTAAAATTCGAAAAGATGTATTAGAAATTGAAATGGATCATTCATTTTGGGACACTCTTTTATTCCAAATGGGTCACTCATTGCAGGACGGAGGAAGTAGTAATTAAAAATTTAATTCAATTTTACTCACGTTTCATCTACTATACCACGGTGGCACATTTTCTCACACTTCCCAAAATACCCTTCCAAGTAATTAACAAACACTCACAAACAATTTCTTTCTAAAATGTCCTTCCAAATAATTACATCATCCGTCTCATGAAATATGTCTCATTTGCATTTTTTCTCTATCTCAAAATAATTGTCCCTTTATAGTTTCAATGTAGCATTTATTACTATTTTTTCACTACTATACTCATATTTATTAATTTCCACTTTACTAAACAACTCTATTAACTTTAATTAAGAATGATATTCTAGTCAATGATATTAGTTTTGTAATTAAAATCAACATATCTGATCATTTTCTAAAGAACTGCGCATTTGTCAAATAAGACACTTTTTATAAGATGGAGAGAGTAACACACACTCACAAACAATCCCTTTCAATGAACTAACATCTTCATATTATTTCAATGAATTTATTAATGCATCTTATATGTTTCTACTGCACCACACAAATTTTCACAAATGCCCCCTATTTCCGGATATTCATCTCCAGGCGCACCAAAAGGTCAGTCATAGTTAAAATATTCTAGAGATGCATTTTTAGAAGCACCAAAAAGTCAGTTAACGTTAAAATATTTTGGAGATACATCTCTGAAATAATTTTGCGGTTAATTCGCCTCAGATTCTTCTCAATCCTCATTTTTTCATTATGCTCAAACTCAACTAAATCTATCTCTAACTACACCAATTCAAAATTCATTCGACAAGGCTCAAGGGAACTTAATGGAACATCAATATGAAGGATTTAAATGAATTTAATAGATACAAATTATAGCACATTTGTCATACCCCAAATTTTACCCTTAGATTCATTTCACATTTCATTTTGTTTCGTATTTCGTTTAACTGACCGCTAATCGATTTTGCCTAGTTGTTCATTTTTGCAGGTGTGTGGAGAAAGCCGGAAAATATTACTGTGCGCCTTTAATTCATGAAGTGCATAAGTATCTTTAGTTCACAGCCTGTTGACGATTACATGGCCAATTCATTGTCAGAGGATTCCCCAAGTAACTAGGGTTTCCTATCTCTCTATTCACACTGTCGCGGTGAAATTTGGATACCAAACTATTGATTAGTTTGAATCTTTAATTCAATTTGCAACCGAACTTTGATTTGTCCAAAGGAAGGGATAAAGATCGAGATTCCCACAATGCAATGCAAATGCAAGGTTTAGAGAGTTTTAGGTTCGGGGGTTGGTTAAACTTAGGGAAGGTACTAGCATCCTAAGTTTCTGTAGTACTCTACAGGAACCTCTTGTTTTATATTTGTTTACTGCTAAGTGTTATCTGCTTAATGGTTAAAGACCCTAGTGGTTTATATCTAAGTATACTCGATAAGGCATCGCACCTTGTGCCTACATATCCTTACGGGAGTGGAATCAGAGTATGTTGTAGTTCACCCTAAAGGGTTAGAGGAGCTCTTTGACTGTGGTCAAAGTTCCTACGGGTTTAGGGTAGTTGTTTTGATTGGGTTTAGGAGAAGAGACGAGTCTTCATGTTAAGGGAGAGATAACCGCCACAAATGTAAAGGAGGTTGTAGGAAATGGTCTTTGCATCGTCTTAAGAAAAGGTCTTACATACTCGGATGGTCTCCAAGCATGCCTTTGTCGCTCTTAAGGCAAAGTCCCTACGTGTTTGATTGTATTGTTGTGGGGGTGGAGATTATATCTCACTTAAGATGATTAACATCTATTCTCTAATATGTTTGTAAGATGTTGTATTGTGTTGATTGTTTTGTCTAGGTTGTAAAGATAAAGACAAGGTCCTTCCTATAGGGTAGGTCCTAAACTTAAATGATCAACTTGAAGAATCAAGGATCGAGGGGAACATGATGCTTATGATGTGCAACTACACACAACGTTGAATTATGTGTAGGTTTTTCCTTTGGACGGAATGCGATGTATGAATAGTAAAATGCGATAATATTAAATGACTGTAAAGTAATTTGCGGAAAGATACACATACACATACGCATGAAAGCGCTAGGTGAGCGTGTGTGTTGTGAATAAAATAAGAGCAGATAAAGATAAATAATATATACGCATGAGAGCGCTAAGTGTGAATTGTGAATGTGGACGTGCGGTGCACGATTGATTTTAACCGTAGGATTGACTATGAGAAAAGAAGTTGTATTTGACTTGAATTATAAGAGGAGTTGATCGATTTTAGTAAAAATGCATTTGACCTCTAAAATAAGAGTTATATTAATTATCCTCTCTACTTATTTTATTTGCAAAAAAGTTGCATAAATTACTTGAGTTGTAAGAAAATGTTCTTTCTTAATGAATTGATTTTTTTTAAAAGGTTAAGTTAATTATATCAATTTTAAATGGAGGGTTTTATTATTAAATAGACAGACTGGTAGATGTAACTTTATTATAAAGGATTTACATTAGTGAATAAGTGTTATTTGATTAAAAGTTTATTAAGTTGATTTAAAACCTAAATAAAATTTGATTAACAAAATGAATTAGTTTTATTAAAATGAAGTATAGACCTTATTAAAAAATGAGTGAATTATGAAAGGTTATCAAAGGGTTGCTAATTATTTTAATTTAAAATCTGATCATATTAAAGACTAAAAACTGGTTAATTAACGTAAAAAAAAATGATTAAGGTTGGTTAGGGGTATGTGTGTGTGATTAGTGATGTTATGTGTAATTAAGTGATAGTTGCACAGATAAGCAAACAGAAAAGAACAAAAGCAAACGAAAATTGAAGAGTGGAACCCTAGGTCCCCCCTTTCCCTTCCAATCGTCTCCAAATCGTTAATCCATCATCTTTCCATGGTTTCGATCCCCTTTAGACCTGAAACAGAGAAACAAACAATCAATAGGTTCGAGGATTATTACGGAGGAAACGAAGTTTTACCAATGAACAGCGACGGCGGCGCCGGAGACGTCGATGGGTGTTTCGCGGGCTTGGGTTGCAGCGGCTGGGGGTAGACTTCGTCAATCGGTAGATAAGTCTCTTCTCTCTTTTGTTTCTTGCGTTTACGAGTTCAGTGTTTGGTAGTTCTAGGGTTTTTTTTTTGATGCTATCGACTTCGTATTCTTGGAGTCCCGTTTCTTGTAGCCTCGATCCTCTTATATAGGCTCTAAGTTTGAGATTTTCTGATTTGAGAATTGATTGCTGTCTTGAAGAGCTGGTTGATTCTTTCCATTTAGCTTACATGAAATTTTGAAATCTTTCCTAATTCAGACGATCGCTATTAACTGGAATTCAATTCTTTGATTTTGCGGTTCAAATTGAGATTGGATCTGATTGGATTTCTTCTGGAATATTCCCTCATAACTTGCTAACTTAGGGTTTATGATCTGGCAGGTGCAGATAGCGGTGAGTTTGGGCCAAAAATGTGGATTGGAAGCCCATAGAGTAATGTGGCTGTGGGAGTCTCCAATCGATGCAGGTGCAATCACGGATCCTTGCTCTGTTTATTGAGACAACTTTATTCATAACAGGTTGCTCTTGTTGCTGATGCAGGTTTAGTAAGTACTGCGTATCAGCACTTCTTCAGCTTTCCTACAGCCAGCTACAGTAACGCGAAACTCAAGAGGTGACTGTTTGTGGTTTTCAAAGGGAAACGTCTGCTGCAATTTTGGTCTTCTTGTGACAGTTGGTAATTTCTTCTTTTAAGTAGATGTTTAACTTCGGGGTTTGTATCGCGTATCACCTTTATTCAAAGCCCTCTTCTATTTCTCTTGCATTTCTCTTGCAGTGCAACCTGTATTGGCTTGACTCCACCCCCCATCTGACCAGCTCCAGCTTTCGACAAGGAATTTAAGATTTTTAGACTCCCACCACTGATTGCAATGTGCAAAGGAGTTGCAGCTATTGTAGGAAGTTATGAACTCGACACAACATTCTTCCTTTGTTGCCATCCTTCTGTTGCTGATGCTCTCACTTTGAAATGCAGGCTGATGACTTCAGTTGTTTTCGCAGGGGCTTGAAGGCGTTGCGAACGGGGCTGAGTTTTTGAGTTTTGACATTGTATTTGGAGTCGGCAGGTTCGATTATCTCTGAAGCCTTAAAACACTCTTTATTCTGTATTCAAGACTTATTTCACTAGGTTCGACTAATGGATCTGAAATGGACTGCAGTTATTGTATCGACCAACCGGTGGTTTGTCATTTGGGAAGTCCTGTTCTAGAGTAGAAGCTTGTCAATGTGAAATCGATAACTCTGTTTCGGTCAACTCTCCTCAATTATCTTGTGACATCAATCTCATGGCATTTTGCTTGTTTCCCAGCAGGTTCGAGGAGGCGCAGTCGTCGCGGAATCAGAATGAAACGGGGAGTCCTGATGTCCTATATGAAACAAAACTTGAAGCTCCACTGTTATTGGTGTGGTATGACACTTAACTTTCAAACACATAAACCTATTAATGAATAGCCGAGTATATTTATCGAACTCTCTTGTCCTTGCAGCGATGTCTTAACCATGTCTATCCCCCTTGTCGATAGCATTGGCCACAACTTAAAGCTATCGGTGTCGAGATCAAAATCTCTAACTGTCTTCTCTTTATGTGCAACATACCAGCTTTGGGACGGTGTCGTATTCATCCTTAGCAAGAGAGATTCTCGCGTGAATTTTCATTCGCAGATGGTTGTGAGGATCTGCAGCTTGAAGCATTGATTATATGAGGTTCAAAAACTCCTTGATGTGTGGCTGAATGCTGAGGTGCGGTGTTTAAAAATCCAGGGTCATAAAGCTTAAGTCTTTTGTCATTCTTCCCTGTTTGATATCTTCTTGAAATCATGGGTTGTTGGTTGCTTGCAGGGTGCTTAAAGTGGAACTATGGAGCAGGACTGGTGCAGAGATTCAAACATGTTGCCGTAAAAACGATCCACCTTTGTTCTTGCCATTAGGATTTCTCTTTTCACTTATTGTTTTTGAAATGATTTAATAAACTTCCTCTCGGTTTGGTAGATTTAGAAACTGATGCTTCTCGTGACAGCGTGGACCGACTTTCATGGGGAATCCAAAGATCTTCTCCGATTTATCAAGGACGTCGGCTGTTTCCTCTAAGTTGGGTCCAGCACAACTGAAGTAGTTTCCCATCCATTTGATTATGCTTAGGTCCCTAGTTAATTGTCGTAACTGATGTAGGTACAGCATGTTGTTTTTTTCCAGGTTGGTGGATCGAAACGGTGCTACAAACCAAGCCGGACATGTAATCAAACCAACAGGTCCCGAATTTCGGACTGGAGATTTAGCAGCAGATGACAAAGAGACCGGGTTGTCAGGATTGACTTGATGACTGGTGTGTTGTCCGCTTCCTTGAATTAGAGCTATGAATCGTCGTTAGTTACGTTGAGATTCCTCATGAACTTGGTTGCAACAATGCCGGCAGAAGCTCTAAAGACATTATTAGAAAAACAAAAGCAATCAATTTGTAATATTGCAGCTTAGGACCCAATGTCAATTAACTCATCATTCTAGTGACATGCTGTCTGAAGCTTCGAACTGGTTGTATGGTCTTAGACTGTCAATTATACGGTGGCAACCATTAGGAGATTTTCCTTTCAAATAAATTGATATGGGAATGTAACATTTCAAACTACTTGCTGCTCTTTCAATTGATGAATTGCTTTACTCTTCCACTCTTCTGTGTATTATGGAGTCAATCACACGACTTGCATGGTCCCTTGAATAAATGGGATCAATTGAATTTGTCCTTGGTCTAGCAGACTTGATATCACAATCTTGGATTCTTTCTTAAAAACACATCATAACTTCCAGGACTTTAATGTAAGAACTTGGATTGCCCTATGGCAACGACCGGGGCCCAAGACTATTCCAATGAACACTGAACCAATATTCATAGCCAACTAACTTGTACTCATAGTCCTGATTTCAAACCTTTCGTCGTGAATAAATTCAAGGAATTTGATGACAGTGTAGGCTTTCAAACCTGGAGGGTCTTTGGGGAAAAAAAAATTCGATTCTCTGCACGAGTAGGTAATGAAACTTCGAGAAGTACCGACAAAAAACTATAAGACCATCTCGAACTGAATCAAAATCAAATTCAAGTGACCACGTCTTTGAAGTACTTATTTGTGAGAAAGAATGCCGTCTCCACTTGTAATCACTGCATCTGCGCAAGTTGGTTAGTCGTAAAAAACCTAAATATTAAATATTAAATCAAATAACAAAAGAAAAAAGTGCAGAAAGAGGTGGGGTCTCGTGGTCAAAAATTAGGGTGCAACAGATGCCCCTATTTAAGTTGCTCCTATTCGGAGATATGGAGATTGAGATCTCCGTCTCGACGAGATAGGAGGGACTTAAATACAAACATTTGCGCAAATTTTTGGCCGTAAGAAGCCACTGAATGCAAATGATATGCAATGATATGAGAATGCAAGGCGGACAAATCTGTGAGAAGGAGGTCATGAACTGGACGCGACATGCTAGACAAAAAAGCAACAGATCCAACAAGGCGGGACCCTACGAGGACATGAACAATCACTTATGGGAAATCTCCAAACGTGTAACGGTAACTCATGCATCAAGGATGCGGTGATTTTGACGATCTGTGATTGAGATACTTTTATTACCAAGGTGGTGGTCCGTAGTAACTCAAAATGGATCTTTTTTATTTTATTTTATATTTTGTAACTCAGCTGAAATGGTAAAATGCATAACCTCTCCTGGCATCATGGTACGGGGCCCATGAGCTAGTCTCGGTCTTCGATGCCATTGTAGTTGTAGATATTGTTGTAGTTGTTGAGCTTCCCCGAGCATCATGATATGGGAGCCATGCGCCGGTCTCAGTCTCTGATGTCAAACTTCCCCTTGCTCCATGGTATGGGAACCATGAGCTGGTCTCGGTTTCTGATGTCAAACTTCCCCTTGCTCCATGGTATGGGAACCATGAGCTGGTCTCGGTTTCTGATGTCAAACTTCCCCTTGCTCCATGGTATGGGAACCATGAGCTGGTCTCGGTTCCTACCCAAAATGATGGAAACTCGCGAGAGCATCTTCATAGAGGGGTTGTAAATTTGCAGATTGTAGATTGTAACTGTAGTTGTAAATTGTAATGTTGATGTAGAGTTGTTGATGTAAATGTTGTGTAATCTGTAATTGTAGAATTTTGTAGACGTGATCTTGTACTTGTAATTGTAGATGCAATTTGCATTGTATTGGCAATTTGTAGAATGTGCACCGGGGATCTTCAAAAGAGTTATAAACCGGTTGATATGTGGAGTGTCCTCTTGTAAGGAGATATGTCATTGATAGTACTCGTAATGAACTCTCTGGGGAAGATCATTTCTGAGGAGTATCTTTGCTGTAATCGTAAGAATATGTAAGATTGTAGTAGCAGAAATCCTCAAATGGGGAAGTATCTGTAGTGTCCTTTGACTTGATAATCTTGAAATAGTCCACCGGGGATAGACAGATTGTCTTGATGAAATTGTTGTTTGTTGTTTTGAGAATAGATCTGCCCAAAACGAGTTGCTCAAATACAGAGGTCTTCTGTCATTTAGCTGTAAGTTGTCGAGTGGATCTTGTAATGTTGTTGAAGAAACGTTGCGTCTTCAATGGCGATCCTCATAATGTCAAAGCGCAAAATAAATGCACTTTTGATCCAGGCTCAAAAGCTGGAGATGTTCACAGTGTGGTTGTCAAAGACCGAGGTTCAATTCGGGAAATAACCGAAGAGAAACTGTCAAGCAAGACTCAACCATAGAGGCATAAACTCCAATAGGAATGTACTGAAGCAACTGTCTTCCACGAGGATTGAACTTCGTGGGGAAATGGAAATACTGAGTTTTTTCTGCTTAGGGCTGATAACTCTATTTGGAAGGAGTAAGACGCGCCCAAATACCCAAGGGTAAACCGCAATCGAAGAGATAGAAATAAAACAAACAAAGGATGCGCAAAATGTCAATGTTATGCTATCTACTTATATGATATGCGTATGCTCATGTTTGCGCTGACAAGTCGAGAGGGACACAGCGTAATGCATGGGGAAATGCTCGAGCCCTATCTCCGCAGGTCCTTCGAACGAGAGTGACCTCCATTCTCGGATGGCATAAGTGTTGATAGACTAGTCTTCTTTCTGCGAGTAAGGGTGAGCATTGGCGGTCATCCTCTCGTTATTCGTATATCAAGTAAAGCAAATTTTGAAAAGGGTTTAAATCAGTTAGGATTTTGCTATCAAGATCACAGATTTAGTAAAGGAAAACTTTTTATTGAACGGCGGGCAGCGGAAAAGCGTGACCCGATATTACAGTGTTGGAAAATGATATTGATTACATAGAGGGAATAATATTCTGCTCCTCCTAAACAAAGTATTTCTTGACAGCATCCGTATTTACGAGGCGAGTGATTTCCTCTCCATCCATTGTTGCCAACATCAAAGCGCCTCCGTTCAAGACCCTTTTGACTACATACGGTCCATCATAATTCGGGGTCCATTTTCCTCTGATGTCGGTGAGGAAAGATTGGATCTTCTTGAGCACAAGGTCACCTTCCCTGAATACCCGGGGTCGAACCTTTTTGTCAAACGCTTTTTTCATTTTCTGCTGATACAGCTGCCCGTGGCATAGCGCAGCCAGCCTCTTTTCCTCGATTAAGTTCAACTGATCAAACCTGTTCTGACACCATTCTGCCTCTGATAATTTTGCCTCTACTAAAATTCTCATAGAAGGAATCTCAACTTCTACTGGGAGTACTGCTTCCATACCGTAGACGAGCGAAAATGGAGTTGCCCCAGTTGATGTACGTACCATCGTACGATATCCATGTAAGGCAAAGGGGAGCATTTCGTGCCAATCTTTGTAGGTAACCACCATTTTCTGAATGATCTTCTTAATGTTTTTGTTGGCGGCTTCAACAGCCCCATTCATCTTTGGTCTGTAAGGAGAAGAATTGTGATGCTCGATCTTGAACTCTTCACACAGCTCTTTCATCATTTTGTTATTTAGGTTGGAACCATTGTCTGTAATAATTCTGCTTGGCACACCATATCGGCAAATAAGCTGATTCTTGATAAATTTGACGACCACATGTCGGGTTACGTTGGCATAGGAAACCGCTTCGACCCACTTGGTAAAATAGTCAATGGCTACCAAGATGAATCGGTGTCCATTAGATGCTTTCGGCTCTATCATTCCAATCATATCGATTCCCCACATAGAGAACGGCCACGGGGAAGAAATAACATTCAAGGAAGTGGGAGGGACGTGTATTTTGTCCGCGTAAACCTGGCACTTGTGACACTTTCTGGCAAACTTGTAGCAATCTGATTCCATTGTGATCCAATAATAACCAGCCCTTAAAAGCTTCTTAGCCATGGCATGTCCGTTGGCATGAGTGCCAAAAGATCCTTTGTGAATTTCCGACATTAACATATCCGCTTCTTGCTTGTCAACACATCTCAACAAGACCATGTCAAAATTCCGTTTGTACAACACATTGTTACTTAGAAGAAAATTTCCGGCCAACCTTCTCAAAGTTTTCTTGTCTTTGTTGGAAGCTCCCAGAGGATATTCTTGAGTTCTAAGAAACACCTCGATGTCATAGTACCAAGGTTTATCATCCTTAACTCCTTCGACAGCAAAGATGTAGGCAGGTCTGTCGAGGCGTTTCACTTCGATCCGAGGACACTCGTTCCAAAAGTTCACTACAATCATCGAGGCCAGAGTTGCCAATGCGTCTGCCATTCTGTTCTCATCACGAGGGATA
Organism: Lathyrus sativus; assembly: GCA_963859935.3. Lineage (NCBI taxonomy): Eukaryota > Viridiplantae > Streptophyta > Magnoliopsida > Fabales > Fabaceae > Lathyrus > Lathyrus sativus. Next base: position 341,823,143 of record OZ012739.1, read on the forward strand.
TGATGAAACTCAACCCTATCAAAGAACGGTAATAATCTTCTAGCATAATCCCTGTATGGGATTAAATTATCATGTCGAGTTATCCATTCTCCGGTGATTTGGTTGATTACTACTGCAGAATCACCAAACACATCTAGATTCTTGATTCTCAAATCGATTGCTTCTTCAAGACCCATAATACATGCTTCGTACTCAGCCTCGTTATTAGTACACTGGAAAGTTAATCTGGAGGTAAATGGGAAATGGGTCCCTTGAGGAGTCACAATAACAGCGCCTATCCCTTTTCCATGAGCGTTGACAGCTCCATCAAAGATTAAACCCCATTGGGAACCTGGCTCTGGCCCTTCACCATGTACGGGTTCTTCACAGTCTTTCATCTTTAAGAACATGACATCTTCATCAGGAAAGTCATCATTTGAGGGTTGATGGTCCAAAATAGGTTGGTGAGCCAGGTGATCAGCCAAAACACTTCCTCTAATAGCTTTCTGAGTATGGTACTCGATATCGTACTCGGACAATAACATCTGCCATCTGGCAATTCTCCCAGTCAAGGCGGGCTTCTCAAAAATATACTTGATGGGATCCATCTTTGAAACTAGCCAGGTAGTGTGGTTCAACATATACTGGCGTAAACGCCTAGCGGCCCATGCTAGAGCGCAACAAGTCTTTTCTAGCATAGTGTATCTGGTTTCACAATCAGTAAATTTCTTGCTCAGGTAATAAGTGACATGATCTTGCTTTCCGGCTTCATCCCGCTGACCGAGTACGCAACCCATTGAATCCTCTAGAACAGTCAAGTACATGATCAAAGGACGCCCTTCAACCGGCGGTATCAGGATAGGTGGTTTGAGCAAGTACTCTTTGATACTATCAAAAGCCCTTTGACAATCTTCAGTCCAAACGTACCCTTGTTCCTTCCTCAGAAGCTTAAAAATAGGTTTACATGTAGCAGTCATGTTGGATATAAACCTGGAGATGTAGTTCAAACGCCCTAGGAATCCTCTGACTTGTTTCTCAGTGGCGGGAACTGGCATTTCTCGGATAGCTTTTACTTTGTCAGGGTCCACTTCGATCCCTTTTTGGCTGACGATAAAACCCAATAATTTCCCTGATCGCACTCCAAATGTACACTTGTTGGGGTTCAGACGAAGTTTGTATTCTCTCAGACGAACGAACAGCTTAGCCAGGTGCTTAACATGATCCTCTTCGGTTTTGGACTTAGCTATCATATCGTCTACATACACCTCAATCTCCTTGTGCATCATATCATGGAACAGAGTAGTCATAGCTCTTTGATATGTTGCCCCTGCATTCTTCAACCCAAATGGCATAACTCTGTAACAAAAGATGCCCCAAGGCGTGATAAATGACGTCTTCTCTCTGTCCTCGGGAGCCATTCTAATCTGGTTGTAACCTGAGAAACCATCCATGAAGGAGAACACCTCGTATCTTGCAGTACTGTCTACCAAAATGTCAATGTGTGGTAACGGAAAATCATCTTTCGGACTGGCTTTATTCAAATCCCGGTAGTCTACACACATGCGAACCTTACCATCCTTCTTCGGGACAGGTACAATGTTAGCTAACCATAGCGGATACTCGGCAGTGACAAGGAAACCTGCATCAATCTGTTTCTGCACCTCTTCCTTAATCTTTAGGGCCATGTCAGGTCGAGTCCTTCTGAGCTTCTGTTTTACTGGCGGGCACTCCGGCTTTAAAGGTAAATGATGCTCAACTATAGCTGTGTCTAAACCGGGCATGTCCTGATACGACCAAGCGAACACATCGACAAACTCTCCAAGCAAATCAATCAGCTGTTTCTTCATATCTGGCTTGAGCAGAGCTCCAATTTTCACTTCTCTACGGATTTCTTCAGATCCCAAGTTGATTATCTCCACCGGCTCTTGATGAGGTCGGATAGCTTCTTCTTCTTTCTCAAGCAATCTAATAATTTCTTCCGGAATACCATCTTCTTCATCCTCGGCTTCATACACAGGGAACTCAAAATTCGGAAGAGGTAGCGGATCATTATTCCCAGGTTGTAATTTGTGTAGCAATCTGCGCAAGTGACGTGATTTTTAATAAGTTTTTTTTGCTTTGTAAAGTGGACAGTGTGTGTACGCGAGATGCTACTTATCATTTTCCAACATCATGAATAAAATAAAAAACAGATGTAAATGAAAATAGTTTATTGATGATAGCAAAACCGAAAAGACATGCCCAACAAAGTCACCTTTGCCTTGGGCAGAGCAAAGGGAATTATTGAAAGTATGCCCTACTAAATGCAGTTTCGCCTTGGGCAGAGCGAAAAAATTTAAACAAATGCTTTACTTAGATATATGAATGGCGGTAGGAGTTTCAACCACACTCCAATTCTTGACCACGACGCCTGGAGTCACAAAGTCCGGGATTTCTTCAGCCGGCTCTTCCTCAGTGATGGCATAAACTCCAAAGGTATAGTCGAAATCATCTGACACGTAACCTGGATCTTCCATATAGGGCTCGTAGTCTTCATAAGGAATGGAGGACCTTGTAGAACCGTCCGATATGTATCCCTCGAGTTCATCTTTTAACACAGCATTAACCTGAGGGTGGTGGGAAATTCCTCCACTACGGAACACTTCATTGATCAATGGGAATCCTTGGTTCTTGGTGCCTTGGTGGACAGAACTGCTGGTGAAACCGAGGCCCTCCTTGTTCTTGTTCTCTGGCAAAGACAACACCTTTCCCCACATTGACTGGTGACCACTGTTCACTACTCGCTGCGCGTCTTTGAACGATGACATGGATGTCTGAGCTCTCTGAACGCTCTCACCTGCAACAGACAGAGCTTGAAATTGCGTGCCAACTTCCTCTTCAGCTTCGACGTACGAGAATGATGATAAGTGACTTACTACCAAAGCTCTTTCTCCACAAACCGTGACTATTTTCCCTTCAAAAACGTACTTTAACTTCTGATGCAGGGTAGAAGTAACTGCTCCGGCTTCATGTATCCATGGCCTCCCTAGCAGACAGCTATAGGCGGCACGAATGTCCATGACCTGAAACGGGATCATGAAAGTTTGTAGTCCAATAGTCATAGGCAAATCAACCTCACCAATTACTGTTTTCCTTGACCCATCGAAAGCTTTGACAATAACGTGACTCGGCCTCATTGGCGATCCCTGATATGACAGCTTAGATAGGGTGGTCCTAGGCATTACGTTTAGAGACGATCCGGTGTCGACCAGCACACTCGACAGGGAGTCATTTCCGCAGTTCACAGAAATGTGCAAAGCCATATTGTGTTTTCTCCCTTCCTCCGGGAGGTCACCTTCATTGAAACCCAGATTATCACTCGAAGTAATACTGCCAATGATGTTATCGAATTGTTCCATAGTCACATCCTGCTCAACATAGGCTTGTTCCAAAATCTTCTGAAGTGCTTCTCTATGAGCCTCAGAGCTCATCAACAATTGTAGCACAGAAATCTTTGACGGGGTATGCAAAAGCTGATCTGCAACCTTATACTCGCTTCGTTTGATTATCTTCAAGCATTCATCAGAGTTGGACAGGTTGGACCCCCCAGATTGCCCCACATTCGGGTCTTTTGAGCCTGATGGTTCGGACAAAACCTCCTTTTCTTTCGGTGGCACGGCCGAGTAGATTCGCCCGCTTCTTGTCACTCTACTAACATCTGCAATATTGACGATTGAGGGTATGGTGGGCAAAGGCACTTCTTTCCCATTCTCCAACATAGTAGCATTATATCTATAAGGGACGGCCTTACTAGAGGTATAAGGGACAGGTCCAGGCACATTGATTACCAGCGGAGTAACAGTTGGCTTCCTGCTATTGTAAACGATCTCTATACGTTCCACCTCTTTAAAGTGGGGTACTATGACACAGACTTCTTCAGCTTTCTCACTTGAAACTTCTTGATCATCGCTTTCTAAACAAACTTCAACCATATTGACAGAGGGTGAACCATGCGGTGGTAATGGGTTCTTCTGTACATTCGGGTTGGAATCCCTAAAAGACAAGATCCCACTTTTAATTAGCCTCTGGACATCCATCTTCAGGCCGAAACAATTCTCGATATCATGCCCTGGAGCACCCTGATGGTAAGGACAAAACTTGTCAGCTCTATAAGAAGGGGGAGGATTCATGGGAGCTGGAGGCGGAGCTTTCGTCTGGATGTGGCCCTTTTTGATCAAGGTGGGGAATAAATCGGTATATGTCATTGGGATTGGATCAAAATTTATTCTTCGGTACACGCGACCCTGATTGCTAGGTGGCCGATTCTTCTGAGGATTCTGTGGACTCTGCTGAAGCTGGGGTTGTTGAGCAATGGGAGTCTGAGGCTGTTGATAGGGTCGTGGAGACTGTAGCTGATAAGCCGGAGCATTAAACACTGGAGACACTGTCGCAACCTGATGTGGTGGCATGTATCTCCTTCTGAATTGTCCTTTTTGAATAGCATTCACACTTTGTTCCTTCTTCTTTGCGAACCCGCTCCCATACCTCTTTGGAGCATTTTCTTCTTTGGTCAGCCTTCCCTCGCGAACACCTTCTTCTAAACGCATTCCCATGTTGACCATTTCAGTAAAGTCACTGGGGGCGCTGGCTACCATCTTCTTATAAAAGAAAGGACCCAGAGTTTTCAGAAAGATCTTGGTCATCTCTTTTTCTTCTAACGGTGGCGTGACCTGTGCGGCCAACTCGCGCCAACGTTGGGCATACTCTTTGAAGTTCTCCTTATCCCTCTGTGTCATTGCTCTCAACTGATCTCGGTCGGGTGCCATGTCCACATTGTACTTATACTGCTTGATAAAGGCTCCTCCCAGATCATTGAAAGTCCGAATCTTTGTACTGTCCAACCCCATATACCATTTGAGCGCGGCGCCTGTCAAACTGTCTTGGAAATAGTGAATGAGTAGTTGATCGTTATCAGTTTGGGCAGACATCTTCCTGGCGTACATAATGAGATGGCTTTGAGGGCAGGTATTCCCCTTGTACTTTTCGAAATCAGGAACTTTGAACTTCGGTGGTACTTTAACATTTGGCACCAAACATAGCTCAGAAGCACTCTTACCAAATAAGTCTTTTCCCCGAAGAGCTCTCAATTCCTTTTGTATTTCAGAAAACTGGTCTTGGAATCCATCCATCTTCTCTTCTAAACCCACGGTTTCGGTCGGCGACCCATGTAGAATTGGTTCATCCAGAATATACGGGACAGTATTCACCTGCGGAGGTGCAGTAGTCATCACAGCAGAGACCACAGGAGCAGTTTGAACAGTGGTCACAACAGGGGTATCAGACACGGACGGCCGGTAGCCGGTCGAGAAGAAACTAGGAGACATCCCCCACGGGAAACCTTGAGGAATGCTGTAAGATATCTCGGCAACGGAAGACACCACTGGGATCGGTGTTGGCGTCACTTCGGATACAACAGTCCTTGGAACTTCCTGGTTGTTGATCGAGATTTGACTGGACAAAGCTTCTACCAGGCCATTCAACTTCTCCAAACTTTCCTTCATACTTGCAACCTCATCACGGAGCACTCTGTTCTCTTGTTCTAGTTGATCCATCTTCTGGCGTTGACTGGCTCGAGTGTTGTATCGGTGATTCAGCTTGCTCTGCGAAGATGAAGCAAGAGTAAGACCCTGGAATGCGAATGAATGCTATGCTTATGTAAAATGCAAATGAGTGTGAAACTTTTCAAGAAACTCCAATAACTCGGGTATTGTAACCTTGGAAAAAAAAAACTCATTTTATTTTGAAGACTGAAGTATTACAAAAACGGAGTACTCTTTTAAGAGTTTATTACATTGAATCAAAAGCAAAAGAGAAACTCGGGAATCTACTCCTTACGCTCCCTCTGTGCGCGAAGCTCCTTTTCCATTTGATTGACGCTGTTGCACCCCAAAATTTGCCCTCACAATACAAGACTTTGTGTTCCAAGAAGGTTCACAAGGTTCACAAAATTCACAATTGGTCAGAAGAGTTGACAATTCCCTCAGACAATGCACCTCCTAAGCAGTGCATCCAAAACTAGGGTTTTGACTTTAATCAGGCTAAAAGGACTTCCAAGACTTCAGATTTGGTCCCAGGGGTATTTTGGTCATTTTTACGTGGATCCCGCTAATTCTTTGAAGACGGGCTGTTACTGAGCTGTGAGACACTTGAGACACTATTTCTGAGGCATTTATTTATCACCTGTTTTGATTATATCAAGGTGCCAATTCGATGTGTTCGGTATCGAAATTTGTCGGGCATAACTGGATTTAAGGTCCATTTTATCGCTCATGGTTTATTTCCAGAGCATTTTCGTTGCTGTTAATAAGGCGCAGTTTAATTGGGTATTATTGGATTGTTGCTTATATCATTTGGTCAGTGGAATTCAATTACGGGCAATATCATCATTGATACTAAATCTGTTGTGATTACGGCGCACATTCGCGTTTGGTTAGAAAATGAGGAGAATATTGTTGGCTAGAATCCAAATGAATGAAGTCAGGTGATGAGATTAGGATTACGGGCGAGACAAGTACACAGACAAGAATATCATTCGTGAATATTTATGGTTTATGACTAAGTTAATGATTTTAAATATTTGTGGATTTATTCGCAAACGTTTATAATTTATAACTAAGAAATAAATATAAATTCAAAGCTGAACAGTCATGGATATATAAATGAAGTTCTGACATTTTCATTTCATAAAAGATATCATGATACAAAAAGGAATGAATTGTTTCACATTCTGAATTGCTGTAAAATTTCAACTACAGATGTTACTTCTATCCTAAAAAGCCCTAAGTCCTAAAGAATTCTAAGTCTTCATGATGTCCCTCGATCTTCACCGCAAATCTCTGATTAACCTGCACAAAGAGAAACAGAACAAAACAGAAGCAGAGAAGGGTTAGAAGTTTGTTTTCGACACTCTCAGAACAGCGTCATCATCGAGTGTCGGGAGTGGCACAACCGTGTTACATCCACGCATAACTAACCATGTTAACTGTTTGTTCGCTTTGCTTTATGAAGTTAGGTTTGCTACGGAGAATTTCAAAAATCACAAAGGGGCTTTGTATATGGCCTGTGTCTCTCACAAATTATGGAGAAACATGTCTCCCCTTAGATTTTAAAATATTCCCCAAGGGAGAGTCAGGGATTTCTACCTACTGGTCTCAGGGACAGTTGCTTGAGAATTGGATATAGTTTGGTGGCATGTTAAGATACAAATGGTGTCACCACTTCCGAAGCTCTAAAGTGATAGCTCGCGCGACAAGAATGAGATCGTCTTGCGCTTTGAATATAATGAATTTTGTTTGTGGTGTGTGCTTATGGGCCATTTCAAAGAAGATATTAAAGGATGAAATCAATATTCATATATCTATGCAAGTTTTCGAATCTCAGGTCCATTTGAAGTTTGAACTCGGAGGTTCAAGTTACAAAAGTTTTCAGGTGATTCGTCAAGGGTCAACTTCAAAGTCCATACCTTAAGGTTCAAATTTAATTTTATTAATCTTCATACCACCACACTATCTTTGTATTATAAACGGGTCACTGAAGTTCATTAAGGTTTAGTGAGAGATGTTTCCAAGAAGGCCTCATCACCCCACTCACTCGGTTTTGCATTGGCTTCAAGTATTAAATTCAAGAACATCAACGTGAGAGGGTACCGATTGAAGTTCTTTCTTTCTCTTCCAAAACTCCAAAGCCAACACATCAGTTACAGAAACCTGAACAAGTTTATTGCCACGACAACTATTTTCTTAAATACATAAGGAATTTAATATATATGCCGAAAAACAAAAAAAAAACGCGAGCCTGGTCGCGCGGAGCCTCATTCATTTCCATGGCAAGGATGAATACATATGTTTTAAATTCCTACCATTTGACTCAGAGTAACAACAGGTCCTGAGTTACAATTTTGAAGTATTACAAATCAATTACATTCAATTCTTAACAGCATCTACAAGGTTTCTACCGACACTTATCGATAATGCCTTAAGGAGTTTTTTGCTTAACCAACAACTCTCCGCAGAAAGACCGACAATAACTGAATCTGATGATCTCCCTCAGAGTTATAACAGTGAGACCAACAAATACCACCCTCCAAATACTCATACAGCTGATCAGCGGAGTTACGGTAACCGGGCGGCGCAACCTGCATCACGACGCACCAAATCATCATGTAATTCAGAACATAAAGAAGAAAGAGCAGCTGGGCTACTCTCAAGAGCTCACAAGAGTTTCTCGGTCATCCCGTTTGCGGCAAGTATGAGCTTCCGATACATCACGCTGAGGCCAACGCTTCACCAACACCTTTCCAACCTGTTAAAGTAAGAAAAACAGCCAGCAATGAGAATACCGTTGAGAGACATGAGTCAAAGCAAATAACAGAACTAAGGGAATTAAAATTCAGCCCTCAGTTCAGCTCATCATCGGGCGTGAAACTCGAGCGGCTGGAAGGGCAACAACCGAAGTTGCCGCCAACTCCCTACTGAACACCAAACAGCTCTTCGGCAACGGCGTAAGACAAGATAGTATCTAAAATCAAACAGCCCAATATCTCGTCACAAAGAAATCAGTAACAGCGGCATCAGCCCAAACAACTTCAAGCTACAACAAACTAACAAGTTCAAGGCTACAATCGACCTCCAACAGGCAGAACCAACATCAGTCACAACAAGCAAAGAGAAGCAACACGAGTTTCGACCAGCAAACAACAAATTAGCATCAGCTATAAGCATCACAGCTTCGGCAACAAGCATCACTCATAAATACCAACATTGCAACAATGACCGCCAACGACGGTTCAGATTCACGAATCATCATCACCGTTTCAGAAGCAAATCTCCAAGCTACAAGCAATAGCAACAACAGATACCAATTGCAAATGACACCAACTCCAACACAGCAAGCAACATCATTCCAATACCTGCAGACATCGATTACAAGTAAGACGAGCTAGTTAGCATCTGCCAAACAATTTCAAGAGCAACTATTAACACCACAACATCAACATCTGCATCAACAAGTATGGCAAGCTTCTGCACACGGCGACAATGGTCAGTGCATTTAACGATAGCAAGACAGCACAATAGCAGTTCAAAAGCATATCAGAAGATAATGCCACTATAGTACAGGAACAGCATAAGCAGCAAGAAATAAGGATAGCATTAGCGACAACAACGACATCATTGGTTCAGCCCTCAGTTCGAATCATCATCGGGCAGAAGCGAACAACAGCAACACATTGACCATAAGTCATAATTCAGAATTCATGAGCAAAGATGGAAGGGTCTTAACCCTCAGACTTAATTCATCACCTGGGCAAGGCTCGAGTAGCCAGGAGGGCAACAAAGAGAATTTGTCGCTGACTCCCTACCAACTCAAGAGTCGAATGACTTTCGAAAACAACAACGACCACCATAGCTCTCAGCTCAGACACAACGTCGTCATCGCCGACTAAGCGCCACCTCAACCACAGCATAAGGGCAAGCCAGTATTTGAACTCATACGAAGTTCCATGCGAGAAGAGAAGAAAATCGTTAACAACAAGTCAATGAATCTAGGTATCGCAAAGTCCAGATAAGAAAAGATTAAAACTTCCCAAATCAAGGTCAACACGTCACCGACAGATCAAAGCGAATAAGGAAACAAAATCAAATCAGATCTTTGAGAATCTCAGAGAAAAAGTAACGCAAACATAGATCCAAAGCCCACAAAATCCATTCAAAAAGAATATAAAAGGGAACCATATCACCTCAGAGAAAAACCCTAACTGCGGAGAACACCAAAAAGCGGCGAAGAGGACGAATCGCGAAACCCTAAACGATCGTGAATCTGAACGAATGGGAGTTGAAAAGCGAAGATCGCCACCGTTGTTCGTGGAAACAAGGGCAATCAACGCGTAGCCTCAGTTTCCATCATAGGCTTTCCGACGCGGGACCTTTCACCGAGCCATTATCGAAAACGTAAGCATCATATTTTTCTCACGATTGTCGTTTTCTTTTCAGGTTTGGAATGAGAGAAATCGGAGAGGACAAGATCATGATGAGATTGCGAGAGAATGAGAGATGAGAAAGACGAAGAGAAACAAATCACAACGGCGCCGCGGCTTGCTCACAAGGGTTTCCAAACCCTAATTGCATATGTTTATCTGTTGGTTACCGGGTCGGATTGGGAAGTGATGACCCATCCGGCCCAATTTATGTTATTATATTATTTCTGTTTTATGTTTTTAAATGAAAAATATTTCAATATATAAACTAATTTGTTTTACGTGTAAACTAACCTTTTTTCTTTTTTTTACAATATAAGCTAGAAAATTTTCTTCAATATAAAACTAAAACACTTTTTAATAAATAATAACTAAAACCTTCTTTTTAATAATTAAAAACTTCTTTTTTTCAAAATCAAATTTAAAAGTTTTTTTAATATAATATTAAAACTCTTTCTTTAAAATAAAATTCAAAACTTTTTAAGATAAAAATTAAACCTTTTTTTTTAATTTAAATCTCTTTTTTTTTTAAACTAATATTAATTTCTCTTTAAAATTTACAATAAAATCTCTTTTTGCATTTTTGTATTCCCCTTTAATATTATTTGTTTTCAGTATTGATTATATTTTAGTCTAACCTTTCACTAACGATTTTTTTTAGTTTCTCTCTGCAGATTAAATTCCAATTCATTATTATATATGTATCTGTTTCCCGGTTGTAATTTTTCGAGACAATTGTCACATTACACACTCTGAAGGAATTAGGTCTAGCATTTGACCGCCGTGTCAATAGTCCTCACCTTCAACCCTTACAACTTTTACAAACCCTAATTTTCACAAATGCCTCGCCGCAGGCAAAATTACAATTTTACCCTTAGCATTAGGTCAAAGAGCCGCCGCGCTCATTTTAGGGTTTCCCGCCGTGGAATCCCTAATTTAACCCTAATTACAACTTAACATTTCAACGTAGAGATTTGGAGTTTCTACACTCCACGTAAGCGTGTCCTTAAGATGCGTTTATTCCCCTTGAGACCTTGACCACAGTCAAGAAGTTTCTAACCTCCCTATTGAGGGGAACTACGATTACTCTGATTCCACTCCCGTAAGGATACGTAGGCACAAGATGCGATGTCTTGCCGAGTAAACTTAGAATTAACCCCCTTTATTATTTATTATTGCTTATTTATATTTTATTTAATTATTTTGCTTATTATTTTGTAATTGTTTCTTGGATGTAAAGTTGTTTAATTATTTAATTATTATTATGGTTAGTAATTAGGGAGTGTAACAACATGTATGTAATATTAAAATAAATTTAGATCACTTTTAAATAAAGATAATTAAAATAAACACGTCACACACGTAAGTCGATTTTAATCGCCGTCTCACTTCCTAAGGATATCCCTCAAGTTGCCTACGAATAATGGTTAAGTGGGGTGTATAAAGCAAGTCCCTCAAATAGAAAAAAATCATCAAAGTCCCTTATGGTTGCCTTTACGAATCGAGTCCCTTTCGAAAAATGATGATAGTCCCTCCAGTTTGCTTATTACACCCCACAATGGCCTTCAAAGTCCAATTGTCCCTCACATGTCCCTTAACATCCAAAGTAAGGACTACCTACTCCATTATAGTAGGGATAGTCTTACTAAGGAAAGGATAAAGAATAAGAAAGACCTTAAAACATTAGGGTAGGCTACTCCTAGGTGCTTGCTCACTTCAAAACTGTTTCACACTTAAACAAATTTTCAACAAGTTTTCAAACAAGTTCTTAACACATCCTTACATGGATTATTTATTAACTATTCTGAAAATTTTCTATTCACACACTACACTTTCAAAACAATTCAAAAGTGAGCTTAAGTACCTAAGAGCCCATGGATAACCATGGATGAAAAGGGTGCTAACACCTTCCCTTTTCATAACCTACCCCCCGGACCCAAAATATTCTCTAAGGTCTTTCCTGTTCTTTTATAACCTTTCCTTATGGATAAAATAAAAGTCGGTGGCGACTCTTGCTATCCGCAACATTGTTTAAAGTCAGTTCTCCCACCGTGTTACAGAACTGGCGACTCTGCTGGGGATTTATTTAAGAGGGGTACCCTTAGGAATTAAGATCACTTTAAATTGTTTGCCTTGTTTGCTTTATTATTATATTGTTGGGGTGCTCTTATGTGTGAAAGGTCCTAACCCGGATGGATCTAGTGTACCTTAGGTAAATGGCAATAGACCAAGGAAACTGTACGACGTATATCGATACGGTTGATCTGGTGGCCATAGTTAGTGCGACTTCTTGGTTGGTGCTTATATTCCTTAAGTCAAGTTGAGGATAATATTGAGGCTGCCATATGTTGTCAATGCACTAACTGACTTTTAGAACCCCTAGTTAACTCATCTTGGCCTTTAGAAAGTAGTGAGGTAACCGGCTTTGGTGCAGACTGAAGTTGGTTGACACTCGATACTACGCTCATTGAGATCTTAAACTTGGAGGGTTTTGGTTAGCAAGTAAGTTGCCTTCTGAACAACCACCCTTGTGAAGGATCAATGATATTGAGATCCCTTAGAACCTGGTTACTTTTGTAGGACAGGATGAACCATCTAACTTCAGGGGAGGGTTACTTGCCTTTGAACCTCATGCAAGCCTTTAAACCTAGGGCTATGGTGTGACTTGTTGTGTGTGCCACATGTTTGTGATTGAACATAACATCATGACATCATCATGCATCATGAGCATATCATTTTCCCTAACCATTTCAAGGACCAAAGGATTTATCTTTGTTCTTTGTTGCAGGTCATGGCTTCTGCTCGTAGAAACACCATCAGGATCAACTTTGTAGGGATACCTGCTAAGCTCAAGGAGTTGGTTTCCCTAGTGCCTGATCATTCCCAGTTCAACAAGAGACATGGTCACTTATTGGATCTAGTTACTTAAGGGTTCAGTGAAGACATGATGAGTGTGCTGTTTCAGTTCTATTGACCCTAAGCTCACCATTGCTTTACATTTCCTGATTATCAGCTGGTTCCAACCATGGAGGAGTTCTCTAAACTTCTGGGTATACCTGTTCTTGATCAGAAGCCATTCACAGTCTTAGAGAAGGAGCTTTAAACCAGAAGTTATTGCTACAGCTCTACATCTGAAGAAGTCTGACATTGTTCTAGAGACGAGAAGTGGAGTTAAAGGTATTCTTGCAAGGTATTAGTGGATAAAGCTCAAATGTTCTTGAAGGCTACGAGCTACGATGCTTTTGAGGAGATCTTAGCCTTATTGATTTATGGCTTAGTGTTGTTCCCCAATCCCTGATCAGTTCATAGACGTTCATGCCATCAACATATTCCTGAGTCACAATCCAGTGCCTACCTTACTTGGAGACATCCTACATTCTCTTCACACCCGTACTACAAGAGCAAGAGGAACTTTGATGTGCTGCATACCTTTACTTTCTAGGTGGTTTATTTCTCACCTTCCTCGCTCAGTAATGAAGAATGAGCAAGGGTTCAGATGGTCCAAGAGGATCATGTCACTTTCTCACTCAGACATCCATTGGTGCTCCAGATCTACGGAGAATGTCACCATCATTGACCGTTGTGGGGAGTTTCCTAATGTGCCACTTCTAGGCATAAGAGGAGGCATCACCTACAACCCATCTCTAGCTTTACGACAGTTTGGTTACGCCCGGAGCGATGGTCCACATGACATGTTGATTCAGGGCATTGTGTTTGACTACGACAACGATCTTCAGGGTTACCGTCAGAGATTCATACGAGCTTGGGAAAAGGTAAACAGGATTGACAGCAAGACACTGGAGCCTAAGTACACCATTCCTATGGAGGCTTATCTCAGATGGGTACAATTTCGTGCTCAGACACTCATGATGCCATATCCTGCCATCCTACCAGTTACCATGGAACCTGTTGCTGAAGGAGACACAGCTTATACCATCCTTCACCCAGACATGCCTACTGATATGGAAGACTTGCAGAGATCATGGATCCAACTGAAAGAGCAAAGGGATACTTTCCGAGGCTCATTACAAAGCAAGCCAAGCAAGGATCCTAGAGCTAACAAAGCTACTTCATAAAGCAAGCATGTCTATGGGTGCCAAAGAAAGCTTTAAGGAGTATGCTCAGAAGTGGGAGAGACTTAGCTGGAAGAGTTCAACCCCCTTTGACTGATAGGGAATTGGTTGATATGTTCAATGTGTACGCTGAATTGGTCCGTTTTTACAGTCATCTCATTGGAAGCTCATCATCTGGCTTCACTGAGTTGATCATGACAGGAGAGCGAGTAGAGAATGGCATCAAGAGTGGTAAGATCCAAATGGGCACTTCTTCATCAGGTGCTGCAAAGAAGCCTCCCACTGGGAAGAAAGAATCTAATGCTGTGTATGGTCAGCCTGATCGTAACAGAAGGCATCAGTCTGTTAGTGCAGTTCATATTTCAAATCCAACTCCTGCAACAACAGAGCAGCCTCAAGGCAACCAACAGAGGGGCTAGAAGACAGTTCACGA
>OZ012739.1:341838139-341870339 GCA_963859935.3 Lathyrus sativus
AAAGGTTGATTGTACCTGTAGAACAAGGTTCTAATAAGGTCCCCAAAGTCATTAGCCCATCTTTCGGATATTATCAACTTCTCAAGTACTCGAGGGTTAATAATATTCTCAAGAGAACTTCTTTTGAGTGTAGCATCGCGTAGCACTATTTCGGGGGTACCCCCTCATAGCCCCGCCACTACATCTTAGTAAAGGTCAAAGTGGGGTTAAGGTAACTATGGTCCTCAATATCATAGGCTCCAACATCGAATGTAGTGCATGTTTTTCACGATTAAAGACTCGTTCAACAATACATCTTTCGAGAGGGCCTCAATTGAGCGTGATTTTCAAGTCAGCTTGGTCGGGATTCTACCCCCTATAAGCCTCTTTGAACATATCACTATCCTATCTTAAGTTCACTCCAGTCCGGGTGTAGGACTTTGTCTCACCACTCAAGAGTATCAACCCAAGAATACAAATAAATAAGCAAGTAAACAAATAAGCAAATATAAGCGAATATAAAAAGCAATAAAGAAGTAAAACAAGATAGGGAGACCCGCTGAGATGTCCCCAGTGAAGTCGCCATTTCTGTCGCGGTGAAATTTGGATACCAAACTATTGATTAGTTTGAATCTTTAATTCAATTTGCAACCGAACTTTGATTTGTCCAAAGGAAGGGATAAAGATCGAGATTCCCACAATGCAATGCAAATGCAAGGTTTAGAGAGTTTTAGGTTCGGGGGTTGGGTTAAACTTAGGGAAGGTACTAGCATCCTAAGTTTCTGTAGTACTCTACAGGAACCTCTTGTTTTATATTTGTTTACTGCTAAGTGTTATCTGCTTAATGGTTAAAGACCCTAGTGGTTTATATCTAAGTATACTCGATAAGGCATCGCACCTTGTGCCTACATATCCTTACGGGAGTGGAATCAGAGTATGTTGTAGTTCACCCTAAAGGGTTAGAGGATCTCTTTGACTGTGGTCAAAGTTCCTACGGGTTTAGGGTAGTTGTTTTTGATTGGGTTTAGGAGAAGAGACGAGTCTTCATGTTAAGGGAGAGATAACCGCCACAAATGTAAAGGAGGTTGTAGGAAATGGTCTTTGCATCGTCTTAAGAAAAGGTCTTACATACTCGGATGGTCGCCAAGCATGCCTTTGTCGCTCTTAAGGCAAAGTCCCTACGTGTTTGATTGTATTGTTGTAGGGGTGGAGATTATATCTCACTTAAGATGATTAACATCTATTCTCTAATATGTTTGTAAGATGTTGTATTGTGTTGATTGTTTTGTCTAGGTTGTAAAGATAAAGACAAGGTCCTTCCTATAGGGTAGGTCCTAAACTTAAATGATCAACTTGAAGAATCAAGGATCGAGGGGAACATGATGCTTATGATGTGCAACTACACACAACGTTGAATTATGTGTAGGTTTTTCCTTTGGACGGAATGCGATGTATGAATAGTAAAATGCGATATTATTAAATGACTGTAAAGTAATTTGCGGAAGATACACATACACATACGCATGAAAGCGCTAGGTGAGCGTGTGTGTTGTGAATAAAATAAGAGCAGATAAAGATAAATAATATATACGCATGAGAGCGCTAAGTGTGAATTGTGAATGTGGACGTGCGGTGCACGATTGATTTTAACCGTAGGGATTGACTATGAGAAAAGAAGTTGTATTTGACTTGAATTATAAGAGGAGTTGATCGATTTTAGTAAAAATGCATTTGACCTCTAAAATAAGAGTTTATATTAATTATCCTCTCTACTTATTTTATTTGCAAAAAAGTTGCATAAATTACTTGAGTTGTAAGAAAATGTTCTTTCTTAATGAATTGATTTTTTTTAAAAGGTTAAGTTAATTATATCAATTTTAAATGGAGGGTTTTATTATTAAATAGACAGACTGGTAGATGTAACTTTATTATAAAGGATTTACATTAGTGAATAAGTGTTATTTGATTAAAAGTTTATTAAGTTGATTTAAAACCTAAATAAAATTTGATTAACAAAATGAATTAGTTTTATTAAAATGAAGTATAGACCTTATTAAAAAATGAGTGAATTATGAAAGGTTATCAAAGGTTGCTAATTATTTTAATTTAAAATCTGATCATATTAAAGACTAAAAACTGGTTAATTAACGTAAAAAAAATGATTAAGGTTGGTTAGGGGTATGTGTGTGTGATTAGTGATGTTATGTGTAATTAAGTGATAGTTGCACAGATAAGCAAACAGAAAAGAACAAAAGCAAACGAAAATTGAAGAGTGGAACCCTAGGTCCCCCCTTTCCCTTCCAATCGTCTCCAAATCGTTAATCCATCATCTTTCCATGGTTTCGATCCCCTTTAGACCTGAAACAGAGAAACAAAACAATCAATAGGTTCGAGGATTATTACGGAGGAAACGAAGTTTTACCAATGAACAGCGACGGCGGCGCCGGAGACGTCGATGGGTGTTTCGCGGGCTTGGGTTGCAGCGGCTGGGGGTAGACTTCGTCAATCGGTAGATAAGTCTCTTCTCTCTTTTGTTTCTTGCGTTTACGAGTTCAGTGTTTGGTAGTTCTAGGGTTTTTTTTTTTGATGCTATCGGCTTCGTATTCTTGGAGTCCCGTTTCTTGTAGCCTCGATCCTCTTATATAGGCTCTAAGTTTGAGATTTTCTGATTTGAGAATTGATTGCTGTCTTGAAGAGCTGATTGATTCTTTCCATTTAGCTTACACGAAATTTTGAAATATTTCCTAATTCAGACGATCGCTATTAACTGGAATTCAATTCTTTGATTTTGCGGTTCAAATTGAGATTGGATCTGATTGGATTTCTTCTGGAATATTCCCTCATAACTTGCTAACTTAGGGTTTATGATCTGGCAGGTGCAGATAGCGGTGAGTTTGGGCCAAAAATGTGGATTGGAAGCCCATAGAGTAATGTGGCTGTGGGAGTCTCCAATCGATGCAGGTGCAATCACGGATCCTTGCTCTGTTTATTGAGACAACTTTATTCATAACAGGTTGCTCTTGTTGCTGATGCAGGTTTAGTAAGTACTGCGTATCAGCACTTCTTCAGCTTTCCTACAGGCCAGCTACGGTAACGCGAAACTCAAGAGGTGACTGTTTGTGGTTTTCAAAGGAAACGTCTGCTGCAATTTTGGTCTTCTTGTGACAGTTGGTAATTTCTTCTTTTAAGTAGATGTTTAACTTCGGGGTTTGTATCGCGTATCACCTTTATTCAAAGCCCTCTTCTATTTCTCTTGCATTTCTCTTGCAGTGCAACCTGTATTGGCTTGACTCCACCCCCCATCTGACCAGCTCCAGCTTTCGACAAGGAATTTAAGATTTTTAGACTCCCACCACTGATTGCAATGTGCAAAGGAGTTGCAGCTATTGTAGGAAGTTATGAACTCGACACAACATTCTTCCTTTGTTGCCATCCTTCTGTTGCTGATGCTCTCACTTTGAAATGCAGGCTGATGACTTCAGTTGTTTTCGCAGGGGCTTGAAGGCGTTGCGAACGGGGCTGAGTTTTTGAGTTTTGACATTGTATTTGGAGTCGGCAGGTTCGATTATCTCCGAAGCCTTAAAACACTCTTTATTCTGTATTCAAGACTTATTTCACTAGGTTCGACTAATGGATCTGAAATGGACTGCAGTTATTGTATCGACCAACCGGTGGTTTGTCATTTGGGAAGTCCTGTTCTAGAGTAGAAGCTTGTCAATGTGAAATCGATAACTCTGTTTCGGTCAACTCTCCTCAATTATCTTGTGACATCAATCTCATGGCATTTTGCTTGTTTCCCAGCAGGTTCGAGGAGGCGCAGCCGTCGCGGAATCAGAATGAAACGGGGAGTCCTGATGTCCTATATGAAACAAAACTTGAAGCTCCACTGTTATTGGTGTGGTATTGACACTTAACTTTCAAACACATAAACCTATTATGAATAGCCGAGTATATTTATCGAACTCTCTTGTCCTTGCAGCGATGTCTTAACCATGTCTATCCCCCTTGTCGATAGCATTGGCCACAACTTAAAGCTATCGGTGTCGAGATCAAAATCTCTAACTGTCTTCTCTTTATGTGCAACATACCAGCTTTGGGACGGTGTCGTATTCATCCTTAGCAAGAGAGATTCTCGCGTGAATTTTCATTCGCAGATGGTTGTGAGGATCTGCAGCTTGAAGCATTGATTATATGAGGTTCAAAAACTCCTTGATGTGTGGCTGAATGCTGAGGTGCGGTGTTTAAAAATCCAGGGTCATAAAGCTTAAGTCTTTTGTCATTCTTCCCTGTTTGATATCTTCTTGAAATCATGGGTTGTTGGTTGCTTGCAGGGTGCTTAAAGTGGAACTATGGAGCAGGACTGGTGCAGAGATTCAAACATGTTGCCGTAAAAAGGATCCACCTTTGTTCTTGCCATTAGGATTTCTCTTTTCACTTATTGTTTTTGAAATGATTTAATAAACTTCCTCTCGGTTTGGTAGATTTAGAAACTGATGCTTCTCGTGACAGCGTGGACCGACTTTCATGGGGAATCCAAAGATCTTCTCCGATTTATCAAGGACGTCGGCTGTTTCCTCTAAGTTGGGTCCAGCACAACTGAAGTAGTTTCCCATCCATTTGATTATGCTTAGGTCCCTAGTTAATTGTCGTAACTGATGTAGGTACAGCATGTTGTTTTTTTCCAGGTTGGTGGATCGAAACGGTGCTACAAACCAAGCCGGACATGTAATCAACCAACAGGTCCCGAATTTCGGACTGGAGATTTAGCAGCAGATGACAAAGAGACCGGTTGTCAGGATTGACTTGATGACTGGTGTGTTGTCCGCTTCCTTGAATTAGAGCTATGACTCGTCGTTAGTTACGTTGAGATTCCTCATGAACTTGGTTGCAACAATGCCGGCAGAAGCTCTAAAGACATTATTAGAAAAACAAAAGCAATCAATTTGTAATATCGCAGCTTAGGACCCAATGTCAATTAACTCATCATTCTAGTGACATGCTGTCTGAAGCTTCGAACTGGTTGTATGGTCTTAGACTGTCAATTATACGGTGGCAACCATTAGGAGATTTTCCTTTCAAATAAATTGATATGGGAATGTAACATTTCAAACTACTTGCTGCTCTTTCAATTGATGAATTGCTTTACTCTTCCACTCTTCTGTGTATTATGGAGTCAATCACACGACTTGCATGGTCCCTTGAATAAATGGGATCAATTGAATTTGTCCTTGGTCTAGCAGACTTGATATCACAATCTTGGATTCTTTCTTAAAAACACATCATAACTTCCAGGACTTTAATGTAAGAACTTGGATTGCCCTATGGCAACGACCGGGGCCCAAGACTATTCCAATGACACTGAACCAATATTCATAGCCAACTAACTTGTACTCATAGTCCTGATTTCAAACCTTTCGTCGTGAATAAATTCAAGGAATTTGATGACAGTGTAGGCTTCAAACCTGGAGGGTCTTTGGGGAAAAAAAATTCGATTCTCTGCACGAGTAGGTAATGAAACTTCGAGAAGTACCGACAAAAACCTATAAGACCATCTCGAACTGAATCAAAATCAAATTCAAGTGACCACGTCTTTGAAGTACTTATTTGTGAGAAAGAATGCCGTCTCCACTTGTAATCACTGCATCTGCGCAAGTTGGTTAGTCGTAAAAAACCTAAATATTAAATATTAAATCAAATAACAAAGAAAAAAGTGCAGAAAGAGGTGGGGTCTCGTGGTCAAAAATTAGGGTGCAACACACACGACACTTGGTTTGAGAATGGTTAGATTTCTACGACAGTATAGACGTCAGATTCTTCCTGATACGGTCCATCTTTATTCAAGAACCAGATTTAGTCGTTAGTTGGGTTTTGGAATGCTGTTTGATTTATAAACCGTATTGATTTAAGGGTGTTAAAATCTAAATGGATTTGGATTTGAATCAGTGCGAGAATGGTTTCAAATAAGTCATCTGAACAAGTTCGAGCCGCGTTCATTTTTTCTTTCTATACTGGTTACGAGGTATGTTTTAAAGGCACAGTGGAATTATGGTTTGCATTGGGTTTATAATAAATATCAGTTTGGTTTAGTCACAAGTATTAGTGGATTCAATTGAGGTTACAAAAGTCAGGTTTATTCGAGATACGACTTGGAATTTAAATGTGGAGGAATAAAGTCATGTTGTTACAAGAATGAATTTATTTATTCAAGGCCAATTTCCAATTACAGCAATGTTCAGGAACTTTACATTTTGAAGATTACAATTAAAGTTCTATCTTCTGAAGTCCTAAAGTTCTAAATTGAAATTCTTCTGAGCCTTCCCGATCTCCGATTCTGTCATCATCTCTCGAGCTTCAAAACCTGCAAAACAAGGCAACGTCGGATAAAAAAAATATCGTCAGTGGATTTAATTAATTTTTTAACGAAAAGTGGTTTTTAATTTATTTCGGACCCTCAGAGTACATTCATCATCTGGTCTGGGAGGGGCAACAGTGAATGCTACCGAACCCCCCATTTCAGGCAACCTCAGCAAAAACCCTACAATATTTGTTCAATTTCCGAGAGAGAGAGAGAGAGAGAGAGAGAGAGAAGAGAGAGAGAGAGAGAGAGAGAGAGAGAGAGAGAGAGAGAGAGAGAGAGAGAGACAAAGAGCTTTTTGTGAAAAATGATTTTTCAGCCAAACGGGTCCTTAAGCCAAGTCCAAATCAGAAAACAATCCAACAAACCAAATCCGGATCTCATTATCCAGAATCACGGATCTAGAAATGAAATAGGAATTTAATATCAAAAATCATAATTAGATCCAAAAATCATTTCTGCACAAAATCAGATCCGAAAATCTCAGTGAACAATCCGGACTCGTCATGATAAAGAAAAAAACGTAAATTATTTTCACAAAACAAATGTGATACAGGCCCAATAAATAATTTCGAAAAAGATTAGAAAGAAGTAGTATAAGAAGATCAAAGAGGGGACAGCCGGAACCCTAAGACCCTAATCATCACGAAAAACCCCAAAACGGCAGCCGTAATTTCCGAACAAAGAACACCATCAAAACCATCACCATCGATACGAAAAACATCATCATTCCATCGCTAAACCGCTCCAAACCCAAAAAAAGGTGAGCAATTTGTTTAACTGGATGTTTTGTTCTTTTGCAGAAACCATCAGAAGAAAAAGAAGGTCGTTTTCGGGGAAGAAGATGAGAACGAAAAAGCCATAGCATGGAGAGATGATGAGAGGGGGACGACCGAAGAGAGAAGAGTACAAAAATTTCAGCAGACGAACCCCATGGGGATCTGCCGCCGCGGCTGCCTCACAAGAGGGTTTAAAACCCTAAAAAAAATGTGTCCAGCCCCTTTTAAGCCTCCAGCCAGGTCGCGTCTAGGGGTTGCGACCCAGCCCGACCCATTTCCTTTTTTTTTATTTAATTTTTTATGTTTTTTTAGTTTTTATTAGTTTTATTTTCTATTTTAATATCAAAAAATTCTTTTTTTAAACAATACAACTTATAACTTCTAATAAATCAAAAATATTTCTTTTTATTAAAATCAACTTTTTTTTATTTAAATAAAAATGCTAAAATAATTTCTAGTTTTTAATTCTAACATTTAAATAAAATCAAACCCTTTTTTTTTAAAAATCAACATTCCTTTAAAAATTAAGATTCTAACTTTTTTTAATCTAACATTTTCATATATAAAATTATCCCTTTTTAATTTAAAATAAACAGTTTTTAAAATCCAACATTTTTAATAAATAAATAAAATTTTAAAAAAATAAAAGATAACTTTCTCTTTTTTTCAATATTAACTCTTTTCTTAAAAATTAAATTTTTAATTCTAACTCATCCTTTTTTTTTTTAAATTAAAACTGTAATCTACTTTTTCATTCTAACCTTTCTCGATTTAAATTTCTAACACTTCTAGTTTTTTAAATTTGTAATTTAGCCCTAACCTAAAGCTCTTAAATTGATGGCATAAAATTCTAACTTCTTCCCGATTAATTTATCTGTCTAACTTTTATTTTGAGTTTAGTTACTAACCTTTTTATTTTTGTATTTGTTTTTATCTTTGTAAATTATCTAACGATACCGTTACTTCTTATCCCATTATCATTCATACTTGTATGTCACTTCAATGTCGTCGTAAATTATTAATTTTTTTCATTGTTCATTATTTTACCGTTAAAATCCCCTCCGAAGGAAAGGTCTAGCCGTTTAACCGCCGTTACAATAGTCCTTAACCCTCGCCCTTTTTTTTTACCTTTCAAGTCGTAGAATTTGAGTCGCCGTACTCATGCTTAGGCGTCCCGCCGTGGACAATTTTACCCTTTACCCTAGCCTTAGGATAAGGAGTCGCCGCACTCCATGTATGTTTCCCGCCGATGAATACTTATTTTACCCTTTTCAATTTAACTTTTCAACGTAGAAATCGGAGTCTCCGCACTCCACGTGAGCGTTTCCTATGAACGTTTATATCTCCTTGGAATCTTGACCACAATCAAGAAGTTTCTCTTCCTCCCTCTGTGAGGGAAACTACGATTACTCTAATTCCATCCCCTACCCAGGTTACGTAGGTACAAGATACGAGTCTTCTTGGCGAGTAAACTTAGGACTAACCCTTAGGTCTTTCTTTTACCTTTAACCCTTAGCATAACCTTAAGCAGATAACATTAGCAATAGCATATTTAAAACAAGAGGTTCCTATAGAGTACTACAGAAGCTTAGGATGCTAATACCTTCCCTAGGCTTAACCAACCCCCGAACCCTAGATCTTTCCCCGCACTGTGTTTACGATGCAAATTAGGTTTTTCCTTTCTTTAACCTTTCAAATCAAAGACCGGTTGTGAACTAAATATGTGATTCAAATTAATCAATAATTTGATATCCTATTCTCACCGCAACAGAAAATGGCGACTTCACTGCGGAAAGATGTCTCTATCTTTTGAGGGTTATCCCTATCTTGTTTTTATGCTTGCTATTTGCTTTATTATTTTCTTGTATATATATTGTTATACCTTGCTTGGGGTATCATTTGTTGTGAGATAAGTCATACACCCGGACTTGAGCTCAATTATTATAGGAAGGTGATATATTTGAAGAGGCTTATAGGGAGTGATTCCGACCAAGCCGACTTGAGAATCACCGCTCAGTTGAGGCCCTCTTAAAAATTAGTAATGTTGAATGATTATTTGTGAAAACATTCGCTATTTTTGACTTAGGAGTCTGTGATACTGGAGAACATAGTTACCTTCAACCCCACTTTGGCCTTATCTAGGACGTAGTGCGAGGACTATGAGGGAGTATTCCCAAAATAGTTGCTACGCGATACTACACTCAAAAGAGGTTCTCTTGAGAATATTATCAACCACCGAGTTAGTCGGGAAATTGATAATATTCGAAAGATGGGCTGATGACTTTGGGCACCTCTTTAGAACCCTTGTTCTGCAGGTATAATTAACCTTTAGTACATACCTTTTGGGATGGTAGACCTTGGCTCCACTCATTGTCCCTCTAACCTAGGACCTTTGTGTGCTTTTGTGTGTTTATGCATTGCATCCAGCATCATATCATTCCTAGTTTCAAGGAATTCAACAACCCTTTGCAAATTCAAAAAGTCTTACATTTTAAAGTCTAAAACCTTTTCCAGCTTTTGCTAGAAAATATTTGCAATCGACCATTGGAATTCCTGAAACCATTGCATTGCATTGCATCGTGTTTTGCATTGCATTTTCCCCCGGTTTTTCATTCTCGGTTCTCTCGCCTTCTAGTTCTGTCACCTTGAGTCCCCTGCATCAGTACAACAATAGAGCCTGAGCTTGGAAAAAGATGGCAGAAAAAAATCAAGAGTTTGACCGTATTAGCAATGACTCGAAGATCTTCGAGAAGTGTGGGAGAATTATGGAGATGTTACAGGCCATTAATGCAAAGATAGATACTCATCCCACTGTTGTCTCTGAGATTATAGGTAATATTGTGGGTCCTCAACCAGCTGTTACTGTTGCAAATGTACCTCCTTATGGTCTTCAACCCGGTTTGGTGCTCCTACCATTGCTCAACCAGTTCTGCAAGTTATTCCTCCAAAGTTCAAAACTCCGAAATTCAACCATTATGAAGGAGCTACATGCCTGAAGAGTCACTTGATCACGTACTACCGTAAATGGCTGCTCCATCAACCTTGGCAACATCAGTAGAATTAGGTTCAACAACAAGGTTATCCCGTTCAGTATGCTCAACAACCATATGTGGTTGTTGTTACACCTGTCCTCAATCGACAACGTCTTACTTGATCAGCCTCTGGTATATCAACAACCTCCTAATTATCAACAAGCGTCAAATGCTCCTACCTATTAACTGCCAAAGAATCAGGCACCTTGTCAGAATGGGCCGAATAGGAGACCGTACAAGCCATGTCCTCCGATTCCGATAACTTTTACCGAGTTGTACCCTTGATTAGTGCAACAAGGTATGATTACCACTAGAGCTTTAGGTCCACCTCCAAATCCTCTACATGCCAATTACAACACCGCCGCTCATTGTTTATTTCATGAGGGTGCGCCTGCCCATGATTTAGAAAACTGCTACACTCTCAAGTACCTTGTCAGGGAGTTAATGGAAAAGAAGATACTGTCTTTGATAACCCTCAGCCGAATGTCAAGAACAACCCTCTGCTTAACCATGGGGCTGTTAATGCTATGGATGATATATCTGATGAAAGCCCTTATTCTTGATGTTTCTCATATCAGGACTCCGCTCAGGGTTTTCCATTTGCTAAGATCAAGCTCTGCAAATCATGTTTTCAACATATCTAAGTTGGTTACTCCTACCGCGAATTAGCCAAAGTCGGGAGTTACTTAGAAACCTAGTCTACTTCATTTCAGTGATCCTCAAGATGATGTGACATGATTGACAAAGAATCTGGGAAAGTTATTCCGAGGGAAGAATTGAAGACTGATAAGGAGGATGTGACCAACATAGCTAGGGAAACCAAGATGACTCACATTGATTGTATTCATACTCCCCGGTTCAATGAGGCTCTGCCAGAAGAAACCACTATTAATGTGCCGACCTTGAATACCAAGACTTCAGTAAACATCTTATTAAGGACTTGGTAGACAGTTCATGTTGTTTACTTATATGTATTTTGTCCCTTTGATTATAAAAGCATAATTAGCATGTAAGAACTTGTTTGTTTAGAATAATTAATGCACTGCATATGTTTGTCTTGAATAAATCCATTCGTATTCACTCATAAAATTATTTTCATGATTTATAATGCCAATTTTACTCGATCTCTTGCTTTGATAGAGAATTGGGAGCAGGATGATGAACCAAAAACACGAGATCGCTTGTCGTATGCTTTTGAAGGAAACCCTGCTGATGATGTAAGGCTTTGTTTCAAATCCTAAACACTAGAGATATAAGGAAGATAATCCCTCTTTAACTTCTTTGAGCTTGAAGTAGGAGTTTTCTTTTTCGAATAAAAACCCTCAATTTTAACCCAGGGCAAGGTAGTTTTTTCAGTTAAATTGATCGAGCGCTCAGACTCTAAAGAGGAGGAGTAAACATTCAAGAATCCATTTCATATATCCCTAACATATTAGGAAAGTAGAAGTCAAAAAACACAATGACTATCCCTCGACTACCTAAAGAGCGAAGCAAACAAAAGCCTTTCAAAAGAGTCACACGACTTGTTCATTAAAAAAAAGCCGCTAAGTCAAAACATATGAAGGAGACTTAGGAAAAATTGGGGCATCCCGCTGGACTCCAAAGTCAAATTCAAAGACTCCGCCCGGGCAAAAGTTAGGGAATGAAAAATGCAAAAAGCAAAGGATTACAATGAAGAATTCCAGTAAATAACAAATTCGTGTGATCAAACACCAAAAGAAAATAGGTCAGTGACTGCCATGTCCAAAACCTGGATGAATTCTCGACCGTATCAAATCCACTTGAGAGATGAGTACTCATATCCAGTTAACTGAATATAGGATTGAAGAATATCACGAAGAATGGGTGGGTACAAATAAAATTTGAGCCTTTATCCTTTGTTTGTTAAACCGCGAACCAAGCCACGATACAACCTTTAAAAGACCTAATTGAAGTAGGTTTCATTTTGAAAGCATACTCGATAAGATGACACTCCTTGACTCATACGAACTATGCTCAATTTGATGTTGGCTTTATAAATTAAATCCATATCCTAACTAGTGATTCGGTCACCAGTTATCGTGGTATTTGTTGCGGTGAGAATAGGATATCAAATTATTAATTAATTTGAATCGTATCTTTAGTTCACAACCAATCTTTGATTTATTCGAAGGAAAAGGTCAAATAAAGGAAAAACTAATTTGTGCATCATAAATAATGCAGGGAGAGACCTAGGTAAGGGGTTGGTTAAGATAAGGTGAGGTACTAGCACCCTAAACGTTTGTAGTACTTTACATGAACCTTTTGTTTAAATTTACTATTTTACTTGATTATCCGCTTGAGGTATATGTGCTAAGGGTTAAAAAGTGACAAAGAGACCTAAGGGTTAGTCCTAAGTTTACTCTCCAAGACTCGCATCTCATGCCTACGTATCCAAGGTAAGGGATGGAATCAGAGTAATCGTAGTTCCCCTCGAAAGGGAGTTTAGAAACTTATTGACTGTGGTCAAGGTTTCAACGGGGAATAAGCGTTCATAGGGAAGCACTTACATGGAGTGTTGTGAATCCTATTTCTACGTTGAAAATAGTTAATTGAAATCAGGGTTAACTAGGTATTCCATGGCAGAAAACCCTAAAACGGAGTGCGGCGACTCATTGATCTAATGTTAGGGTCAAAGGAGAGGACTATTGACTCGGCGGTCAAACAGTTATACCTAATCATTCAGAGGGTTCTAACGGTAAATAATTCAAAATAAATAAATGGTAAGAAGAAAATACGAGAAAGTGCGAAAAGCAGTAAAGGACATACACAACGACGATATACTCGCATAAATTACAACCCAAAAAATGCAAAAATAAGTACGGAATAGAAAGCGACAATGTCCTCGCATAATTACAACCGAAAACTGAAAATATGAAAAGTACAAGAAATTCAATAATGGTACAAATGGGAAACAAGAGAAATGACATAAGTGTTATACAACTCTAACGGGACAATTAACGGGCAAGAATTTATTGGAGATTATCTAAAGAATCTACACAGAAGGTTTATTTTGAAAGATTAAAACTTTTTAAAATCGAATGTTAATTTATTAACAAATTCTTATTTTGAAAAAAGGTTTTAAATTTTAAAGAAAATTTCTAATTAAAAATTAACAGGGTTTCCAGATTACTTTAAAAATAAAGTTTTTAATTATAAAAGTGTTTTGATTAACAAATGGTTTTTAAATTTTGAAGAAAAAGTTTTAATTTTAGACGTTTCAATTTTTTTTAAAAAATAGCTTTAATTATTAAGAAAAGGTTTTAAATTTAAACAAAACTTTTAATTTTTATTTATTTACTTTACTTTTAACAAAAGCTTTTACCTAGAAATGGAAGTTCTACTTGTTATTATTTTTAATTTTTTAAAGAAATGGTTCAACTTTATTTAATTACATTTTTTAGAGAGATCTTAATTTTAAAAAAGATTCTAATCACATTTTTAATTATATTTTTGTTGTTGTTGGAAATAGTTTAATTAAATTTATTTCCATTATTAGTTACAAACCATCATAATTAATATAATAAAAAATGATAAATAATAGAAAACAAAAAAATGAAAATGACATGCAATAAGAAGAGGGAAAGGCGTGGCTGTGATTTGTAGATCCTAGGGTTTCATTGGAACCCCTCTTCTTCTTTCAAATATCGGCGGCGCTAACCCGTATCCAAAGCTTTCCTCTTCTTCTTCATCACGCTCCGCCATTTGCATGTCATTTCCTACTTCTTTTTTGTCCCTGCAAAATAAAAAACCAATCGTAAAAGAACCGAATTCCTCACCTCTCTGGGTTTAAAGTGACTCGAGGTGGCTTCGATGATCCGCGAATCGATGATGATATTGATGTTCATATTAGCGAGTGTTCTTCGGTGAAGGCGACAATGGTTATGATGGCCGATGATGTTTATGACTGAGGCTTGGGTCGGTTTAAATTTGGGGGACGATGGTGCACGTTCTTGTGATGAACTCGCGTCCCGACTGCCGTTTTGCGATGATTTTCTGGTGATTTGGGGTTTTATAATTTACGGCCGCCGTTGGATCTTGTTGTGTTCCTCCCCTCCTCTCTGATGATCGTTCATGAGCCTTATATTCCTGATTTTGATTTGTTACTTTTGGACCTCCAGGGCCTGGATCCTTGCGTGTTTTGTGTTGATTTTTGCTGTTTTTCAGGAATTCTTGATGGCTGTATTTTGACTGAGATTTTTGAGGAAAGTTTGTTGCGATCAGGATTTTGGTGAGGCGTGGTTTTCAAGAATTTTTTAAAGTTGTTGATCTTGTAAATTTTTCAGGGATTGTTGCTTATGTGTGGACCTCGTTTGATCCACTTTGACCCATAAGTGCTTTTCTCAAATGCGTTTTTTTCCAAAACCACTTTTCCAGAAAATCACTTTTAAAAATCACTTTTTCCCACTTTCTTTCTCCGAGTTGCCTTGAACAGATACGACTTGGACTTGTGCCGGGGTCGAGAAAATAAGTCGAGAGTTGGCGACGACGTCGTCGTTGCCCTCCCGACATACCCGATGATGAAATTAAACTGAGGGTAACGGAACCAACAAAAAACAACTTTCTAACCATTAAAAAATTGTTTGCTCTGTTGTTGATTTTCGTTGCAGGTTCGGAAAAGTCGGAACTCGAAGAATCAGACCCGAAGAAATTGTTAGGAAAAATAGGACTTTAAGGACTTTAGATTTTAGGCATTTATCTTGTAGTGTGAAACTAATCTTGTAATATGGTAATTTCTTTTGTAATAAAAAATAGAATTCACATAATAAATTCAATTCTTTATTTTCCCAATCCAATTTCTCCGATTAAAAATCATCTAATTAAAATCTCTAAATAATTCCCCCCGATTAAACTCAGACAAACAAAGTTCATCCGACTAAATTTATTAGATTAAATTCAACAGATAATCCATCTTATTAAGTTCATACAAGTTAATTCGTCCAACCGAATCCAAACGCTTACATCCATAATAAATTCATCTGTTTTAATTTACCGGACTAAATTTATCCGGTTAGACTCGTCCAAATAAATCAATTTGACTAACTTCATCTGGTTAAAACTCGTCTAATTGAATTCATCAAATAAACTCAGTTAATTAAATTTATCCAATGAAAAATGTCTGATTAAACTGTGACGTTCTAACCTCCAAATTTTGACAATTGATCAACTTGCCCAATTTTATTCTCCGTAACTACTAAACTTGACTAATCCCTTTGCAAATTAATTTGTACCTGAGGATAAAGTCAGTGAATATAGTCTTGAACAAATAAGCAGCAAAATTTCAGTTAAACGGCAGAACGAACTGTGTTTTGTATTGAAAGATGTAATGATATAATGATAAGATTCTCAAGTGAGAACAGTCGCATACCACTGTTAAAAGATATAATGATAGGCTTCTCAAGCGAGAACTGTTGCGTATTTACGTTGTAACATGTAATAATATCAAGATCATAAAGTGTAATGATGATAAGCTTCTCGGCTGAGAACTGTCGCATATCTATTTTACAATGTAGTGATAAGCTTCTCAGGCGAGATCTGTTGCTTTTCTACAAAGGATTGTAAAGGCTCTTCTTAAATGATAGTGCAAAATAAGTGCACGTCTGGTTAGGTTCAGCGACCGACAGGACCGAAGTTCGATCTATAATTGGACTAGAAAGAACTGTCAAACAAGACTCCATTGAGGAAATGAACTCGAATGGGGACTACCTTATCCTAGCACGGAAAGGTAACGGAAATAACCATCGTCCACGAGGGTCGAACTCTGTGGGGAAACTAGACACAAATGAGTATTTTATGCTTAGGGTTGACGATCTACTTGGAGAGAGCGGATAAACCCAGTTACTCGGCGGTAACAATAAAGGATGACGACAAATAACAAACATGCAAATGAAAATGCATATGTCAAATTACGTATGTAAATGAAATGAGTATGTAATGCGTATACTAACACTCATGCATATGCTGACAAAACAGACGAGAGAGGAAACACGAGATGAAATAAACATCTCGACGAGGATACCCTGACAACCTCTGCAACAATACATCCATCAAGGGATAAGAAAATTTGATGGTAGAACCGAATCTGGCTTCAAAGTTCTACTTCTATGGGGAGGAAAGAATCCACTTGGGGATACGATATGACCTCACTGGAGAGTACGATATCTGGCTTCACTGGAGAGTACGCTATCATGAACCAAAATCAGCCAAAGAAACTCTTAGGATCAGAGATTTCCAGGGATAAAATAAATATTCGCTTCATGAGGAAGATGTAGATCTAGGCAGCTTCACGGATATAGTGTAGCAACTTCCTGGGAATAATATTTCAATTTCTTGGGGAAAAGGTGGATCCAACTGGGGATGAAGTATATCAGAATTCTCTAAGGAGAGTTCTTCAGCCTTACTAAGGAGAATTCACCAAGAAATTCTTAGGGAAAGTATCTTGACTTCTTGGAGAAAATACGGCAATCTCCTGGGAGAGTATTTCCTAAGGAAAGTAAGGTAATTCCACTGAGGAACGGATGATTCCACCGGGAGTGGGTCCTCGAGAACATGTATCATTTGGAATGTACCAGGGAGATCTCAGCAGCTTCGGGAGTCACTGGAGATTTATCGGATTAATCTAAAGTGTTGTCAGCTTAGAATCTCGCTAGGGACTATGTCAGCTTAAAGTCTCGTTGGGGACTACATTGGTAATAATTTAAAGTGCTTATGCAACAATGAGACTTACCGGGGAACAAAGAGATCCTTCAGAGATTTCCACAAGTCAAAGCAACTTTATTTTTTCAAATGCATTTTTGAGAAAATAGTTTTAATGTTTTAAAAAAACACTTTTCACGTTCAAAATTTTATTAACACAAGCAATTTGCATAAAAATTAAAATAGAGATAATGTGAACAAGGAAATTGAATATCAAAAGGTTTATTTTATTGAAGAATGGTAGCTTGCTAAAGGCATAGCTCCATGGAAAATTTCAATTTGAAATTGGCAATATGGGAAAAGTTACATTGAATTCAACGACCTCTACTAACCCTAATGACTAAGACTACCCGAAATCATGCTTCTGACAAGAGCGGTTGGATTTGGAATGGACGTCTGCAAAAATGTATCTGCAATGCTCGATGTCGTCCGATGTAGTGAAATGCCTTTGTCCCTAACTTTTTCCTGGACCTCCCTTTCGGGTTTCCAATCCACCGGGTCGCTCATTTTTGCCTAAGCCGCCCTTTCGGGTTTTCAACTTAGCGAGCTGTATATTTTTTTGTTTTTCCTTTAGGCATAATATTTTTGGACTACATCGGAGCTCACAGGGTGTGCGAGCTCTTCACCATCCATTGTCGTAAGAATTAGCAATCCTTTGGAGAAGACTGTCTTAACAACGAGTGGGCCTTCATAGTTAGGCATCCACTTCCTGCGCATGTCTTTGTGAACTGGAAAGATCTTCTTGAGTATAAGTTCTCCTTGGCGGAACTCACAGATTTAGACCTTCTTGTCGAAGACTCTCTTCATCCGATTCTGATATAGCTGACTGTGACACATAGCTGTCAGGCGCTTATCGTCAATGAGATTCAATTGGTCATATCTGTCTTGAACCCAATCGACTTCATTTGGCTTGGCTTCCATCAGTACCCTTAAGGAGGGTAATTCAACCTGGGTAGGGAGGACGACGTCCATTCCATATACCAATGAGAAAGGGGTTTCCCCTGTTGAAGTTCGAACTGTAGTTTTGTATCCGTGCAAGGCAAACGGTAACATTTCATGCCAATCTTTGTAAGTCTTGACCATCTTTTGCAAGATCTTCTTGATATTTTTGTTCGCCGCCTCAACAACTCCATTCATCTTAGGACAGTACAGAGAAGAATTGTAATGTGCAATCTTGAAACTGTAACATAACTCTTTCATAGTCTTGTTATTTAGATTGGTACCATTGTCAGTTACGATCCGGCTTGGAACCCCGTAACGGCAAATAATTTCTTTCTTGATGAAGCGGGCAACTACTTGGTTGGTCACGTTGGTGAAGTAGCTTCTACCCATTTGGTGAAGTAGTCAATAGCAACTAGGATTAATCGATGACCGTTGGAAGCTTTCGACTCAATTGCCCCAATCATATCAATGCCCCACATTGAGAAAGGCCACGGTGAAGTTAAAACGTTCAACAGTGTTGGAGGTACATGCATCCTGTCAACATAGATCTGGCACTTATGACATTTCCAGGCGTATTAGATACAATCGGATTCCATTGTTAACCAGTAATATCCAGCCCTCAACATCTTCTTGGACATCGGATAACCATTGGCATGAGTTCCAAAGGTTCCTTCGTGAATCTCTTAGAGTAGCATGTCTGCTTCACGTCTGTCAACACATCCAGCAGAACCATGTCATAATTTCTTTTGTATAACATGTCATTACTGATGAAGAACCTTGACGCTAGTCTTCTCAAAGACTTCTTGTCAAGATTAGCAGCGTTAGCTGGATACTCTTGCTTGAGCAGGTAATTCTTAATTTCCTGAAACCAAGGCTTTTCATCCACCTCATCTTCTTCAATTACTTGACAATAGGCGGGCTCAGTCTTGCGTTCAATTCGGATGAGTGGTGCTTCATTAACTAGTCTGACCTTCCACATGGATGTTAACATGGCTAAAGCATCAGCAATATGATTCTCAGATCTCGGAACATGCTTGAAGTTGATCTCCTCAAATTATTCGATCATTTCAATAATGTAGGCTCGGTAAGGAATTAACTTCTCATGCTTAGTCTCTCATTCACCTTTCACTTGATAGATAACCAAAGCTGAATCTCCACTTACTTTGAGAAGTTTGATTCTGAGGTGAATAGTTGCTTCAAGGCCAATAATGCATGCTTCATACTCGACAATATTGTTCGTGCAATCAAAGTCCAACCTTGCAGTAAATGGGGTATAGCCGCCTTTTGGATTCATCAAAACAACGCCTATGCCATGCCCGCTGTAATTTGAGGAACCATCGAACATCATCTTCCACCAGAGACCCAGCTCAGGACCTTCGTCGGGACCTGGCTCTTTGCAATCCCTTTTTATCAACATAATGTCTTCGTCAAGAAAGTCGAACTTGAGAGGCTCATAGTCTTCAACTGGCTGGTCTGTAAGATAATTTGACAAGATACTTCCTTTGATAGTTTTCTGAGGTACGTACTGAATATCATATTCTGATAACAGCATGTGCCAACAGGCAAGTCTTCCAGTCTGAGCAGGCTTCTCAAAAATATACTTTATTGGATCCATTTTCATAATCAACAAAGTAGTATGACAAATCATGTATTGCCTGAGATTCCTAGCAGCCCATGCTAGCGCACAATAAGTTTTCTCCAAAAGTGAGTATCTGTTTTCACAATCGGTAAACTTTTTGCTCAGATAGTATATGGAATGTTCCTTTCTTCCAGTCTCATTGTGTTGCCCAAGTACGCAACCCATAGACTTCTCAAGAACAATAAGGCACATGAACAATGGTCTTCCTGGAACAGGAGGAATCAAGATAGGAGGCTCTTGCAAGTAATCCTTGATCTTTTCAAATGCTCGCTGATAATTGGGATTCCAATCAACAGTTTGACCTTTGCAAAGCAACTTGAATATCGGTTCACAAGTAGCAGTCGTGTTAGAGATAAATTTGGAGATATAGTTCCAACATCCAAGAAAACCTCTGACTTGTGTTTTAGTCCGCGGAGCTGGCATGTCCTGAATGGCTCGGACTTTGTCAGGATCTACTTCGATTCCTCGTTGGCTGATGATAAAACCAAGTAGTCTTCTGGATCTGACACCAAAAGTACACTTAGCAGGATTTAGTTTCAACTGGTACTTCCTGAGTCGTTCAAACAGCTTCACCAAGTGATCTAAATGTTCCTCTTCGTTCTAAGATTTGACAATCATATCATCCATATAAACTTCAATCTCTTTGTGCATCATGTCATGAAAGAGAGTCGGCATAGCACATTGATAGGTTTCCCCTGCGTTATTCAAACCGAAAGGCATAACTTTGTAACAGAAGGTTCCCCAAGGAGTAATAAATGTAGTCTTTTCTCGGTCGTCAGGATTCATTTTGATCTGATTTTAACAGGAGAAACCATCCATAAACTAGAAAACCGCAAAACTAGCTGTATTGTCGACAAGTGTATCAATATGTGGCAGAGGGAAATCGTCTTTTGGACTAACTTTGTTCAAATCCCTGTAATCTACACACATTCTGACTTTACCGTCCTTTTTGGGCACTGGAACAATGTTGGCAACCAAATCAGGATACTTCGTAACTGCAAGGAAACTTGTATCCAGCTGTTTCTTAACCTCATTTTGAATCTTCAAAGACATGTCGGGTCTTGTTCTTCGAAGTTTCTGCTTGATAGCCGGAAAATATGGCTTAAGCGGTAGCTTGTGAAAAACAATATATGTGTCCAAAGCGGGTATATCTTGATATGACCATGCGAACAAATCAACATATTCCTTCAAAAGCTTTATCAATCTCTGCTTGACCTTAGCCCCAAGTATTGCACCAACCTTGACCTCTTTCTTGTCTTCATATGTGCCATGATTAATCAAATCTACCTGCTCCTTGTACGGTTGAAGTTCTGTATACTCGTACTCAACCAATTTTGTCAGTTCAGCGGGTACTTCAAAATCTTGTTCACCCTCATCTTCAGCTTGATAAATGGGTGAATCCTAATCAGGAGAGACAATGGAGTCATTGGATTCAACAAGGGTTGTAACGTCACTGCATGTGGAAAGGCTTATTTTATTAAATGTTCAATGACAATGCAAGTGAAATGAAAATGTATTTTAGTTTGTTTTTGAAAAGATTTCCAATTTCATTTTAAAGTGAAAACGAGAAAATGCTAGTGAAACAAAGTGGAATTGGAACAAATGCATTTATTAATAATTGTTTGAAATGAAAGGTGGCCCTACAAAGTGATCCAGTAGCCTTGGGCAGAGCTATGGATTTGAAAACATAAGTGAAAAATTAAATTACTTTGACAATGGAAAAATAACTGGAATCTCTATAGCCTCCCAGTTGCTCAAAGTTGCACCGCTCTGAAATACCAAGTTGTTCAAGTCTTCGTCTTCATCATTGTCACTGATGGAATTAACTTGAAAACCTCCGCTGACAAACACTTCTTGAAAAACCTTCGGACGTCCTTTGACAGATGTAGAAGCTTTATCCTGAGTTTTTTGTAACCCAATCCATAGTGATCAGTCTTGGTCTTGATGTTAATTACCTCTCCCCAACCTTCAGGAATGCCCCTGTCGATCGTTGATCTGGTACTTTTCAAGGATGCAAAAGATGGATTACTCTGGACCTCCGCAGTCTCTTTGACTTCCACTAAAACCGCATTTGCGATCTCAAGTGCTTGGAAAGAAGTTTCCAAAGCGCCTTCATCAGCCTCAATATAACGGAACGAAGATAGGTTACTGACCATAAAATCCTCCTCACCATGTATAATGACTAGCTTGTCGTCGACCACAAACTTCATCTTCTGATGCAAAGTTGAAGTTACTGCCCCAGCGGCATGGATCCAAGGTCTTCCAAGCAGAAAACTGTAATTGGGATTGATGTCCATGACTTAGAAAATAATATTGAAAACATGCAGACCGATCAGAACCGGAAGCTCGACCTCTCCATGTACGGATCTGCAAGAACCATCAAAATCCTTGACAATTAAAGAAGTAGGCTTCACCACGGTTTCCTTATAGGACAACTTGCTAAGAACCCTCTTGGGTAAGACGTTCAAAGAAGAACCGGTATCCACAAGCACTCTTGCTAAATTATCCTCTTGACACTTCACGGATATATGCAAAGCACGGTTGTGACTCAGACCCTCTCTTGGTAACTCCTCATTGCTGAAGCTGAGAGTATTACATGTGGTAATGTTAGCAATTACACTATCAAACTGGCCAGTAGTGATATCTTGAGCGACATGAGCTTGAGTCAATACCTTCTGCAAAGCGGCTCTATGTGCGGGTGAACTCATCAATAGAGACAACGTAGAAATCTTCGAGGGAGTTTGATGAAGTTGGTCGATAACTTTATAATCA
This sequence comes from Lathyrus sativus, assembly GCA_963859935.3. Classification (NCBI taxonomy): domain Eukaryota; kingdom Viridiplantae; phylum Streptophyta; class Magnoliopsida; order Fabales; family Fabaceae; genus Lathyrus; species Lathyrus sativus. The sequence goes on from OZ012739.1 coordinate 341,860,352, forward strand.
CTCTTCCTGATGATCCTCAAGAATTCAGTGTCTTCTTCATTGGTAACAACCTCTTTACCTTTATCTCCGGCAGGCACAGCAGAATAAGTAGTTGTCTCCTTAGGTGGAGCCTCATTGAAACGGGGAGTATAAACACGACCACTGCGAGTCATCCTGCTTGCCCCAACTATGTTGGTCACACTTTCACCATCAATCTTTACTTCTTCCCTTGGAATGACCTTCCCAAATTCTTTGTCAATCGCGATTACGTCATACTTCCAGGGTACAACTTTGGGATTACTGAACGGAAACGGACTCGGCTTCTGAATAATCAATGGTTTAGACTGATCCACCATTGGAGTAACAGGCTTCGACATACTGAACATCGGCGTGGAAGAGCTTGCCCATGGAAGATTGAACACTGGCATCCTACCTCTTGGTTCGGGCAAGTTGAAGACAAGCTCAATCGCGGCAACTTCCTCCTTTTTTTACCTTGTTAACTACTTGCAGAAAACCATCGTTAATCAAATTTTGAATATCCTTCTGAGCCACAACACAACCTTTAGCACAGACTTCACAACTTGCATAATCGGTATGAGAAACAGATACTAGACTGGCTTCGAATAACTTCGAATGGAACACCTTAAAGGAGTCTTGATCTGAGCTACATTAAGAATAAGATTCTCGTCAGATGAATCATCAATGGCATTACTAGCCACGTGGTTAGGCAGAAGGTTACTTTTGACATTGGGCGACGGATCGTTGAAAGACAAAATCTTCTTTTCCATCAGATCCCTGACAATGTTTTTCAGAGCATAACAATTTTCCAAATCGTGACCGGGCGCACCCTCATTAAATAAACAATGAGTGGCAGCATTGTAGTTGGCTAGAAAAGGATTGGGAGGTGGACCCAAAGCTTGGGTAGTAATCAGACCTCGTTGCACTAAGAAAGGATACAACTCGGCGAAAGTCATTGGAATCGAAGGACAAGGCTTGTATTGTCTCCTATTCGGAGCATTTTGACGAGGTGCCTGATTCCTCGATTGCTGATTGGCAGAAGTGTTGGATGCTTGCTGATAATTAGGCAGAGGTTGTTGATAAATCGGAGGCTGATAAATAAGAGCCTGTTGCATAGGTTGATAAGCGGAAGCTTGTTGAGCTTGTTAACTAAAACATGGTGCAACAGCAGCCACATACGGAGGTTGTGCATACTGAACCGGATAGACTTGAGGTTGAGCATACTACGGAGAATGTTGATACTGTTGATTTCTCCTTCTACTTGAAGAAATAGCATGGGTCTCTCCTTCCTTCTTTTTCTGAGAATTGAAAGAAGAACTAGTTTAACCTTTACCCCTACAACAACAATGTCAACGAAATTCGTAGTCACACTACCCACCATCCTCTCATAGAATTTAGGACGAACGATTTCAACAAACCAATCAGCTAGTTCCTTATCAGTCAACGGAGGTTCGACTTATGAAGCATTCTCCCTCCACCTCTGAGCATATTCTTTAAAGGTCTCGGAACTCCTCTAAACCATACTCAACAATTGTCTTCTGTCAGGAGCCAAATCCATATTGTACTTGTAGGGTTTAATGAATGCATCGAATAAATCCTGAAAAGACTTGATGTGAGAATGATCCAAAGTCAAGTACCATTTGGAAGAAGCACCCTTCAAACTGTCTTGGAAACAGTGAATCATTAATTTATCATTTTCCACATCTGCAGCCATCCTACGGTAATACATTATCAAGTGGCTCTTTGGACAAGTAGTCCCTTCATAGCAATCAAAGTTCGGAGTCTTAAACGTTTGTGGAATAACCAGACCAGAAACCAAACAGACATCTCTGGAAGCAGCACCAAAGATTTGGTCCCCTTCCATCTTCCTCAATCTTTTATCAATGGTAACAACTTCCTCACGAAGCCTGTCACGTGGCTCATATACCTCGTCGTTATCATCAAGAATCTCATACAGAGGCTCATTGAGATAAGGTTGCATGCGAGTGTGAACAATAGCTGGTGCGAAAGTGGGAACCACTTGAGGAGGTTCAGAAGCCAAAGGCACAGTTTGCTGAACAAGTTGCACAACAAGAAAAACTTATGGAACTGAGGAAACAACAGGAGGTACGAAACCTGGTTGAAGACTATAAGGATATGCATTCTCAATAGTAACAACCGGTGGAGGATCTGCAATAGTAGCGTTAATCTCAGAGATAATGTTGTACCTTGAAAAATATGATCCTCGCGATGGACGCGGAAAATACTGTTCGAAACAGAGTCGCCACCGAACTTTATTCATTCCAAGACAGGAATCGGAAAATATCGATAAAACCTTTAAAGGGATAAGAACATGGTCATCGCAACCAATATTCTAGGTTCGGGAGTCGATTACATGAGGGGAAGGTATTAGCACCCCTCATGTCCGTTGTACTCAACGGGAACCTCTTGATTCGATTCGAGAGAGAAAGTTAACTATGTTTGTTTATCTTCTAAGGAATTGCTTGCTAATGGGAAAAGGGATGGTTTTTTAAGATAGGGTGCTCGCCAAGGATTGGGGCCCTTGTGCCTACGTATCTTCACTTGTAAGAAGTGGAAAATCAGAGCATTCGTAGTTCGTGGGACTACGGGTAAAGGTTTGGGAATTGTGCTCGCCAAGATCATCGCAATCTTGTGCCTATGTATCTTACATTCAAAAGTGAATGAAGAATCAGAGCAGCCGTAGTTCGGCTTACGGTTTGCTAAAGGTTTGTGTTTGGAATGAACTAGAGTTTAGGTCACATTCTAACTGCTAAACGTTGGCTTGTCTGCTCGCTAGGGGAGGCTGAAGCACTAGTTTGTTATGCGCGGAAGAATGGACTAAACAATGTTCTTGGTAAGAGAAAGTCAAACGAGAGTTTAGTTTGCATTCTAACTGCTAAACATTGGCTTGTCTACTCGCTATGGGAGGCTGAAGCACGAGTTTGTTATACACGGAAGAATGGACTTAACAATGTTCTTTGAGAAGATTTGTTTAAGTTATGGATCGCACGGGGCGAAGAATAGAGTTTGATTGGTTAAGTATTTTGGTTTTGAAAAGAGGGTAGATTTGAATAGGTTTTAGGGTTGTGGTCGCACGAGGCGAGGTAACGAGGTTGGTTAAATATATTGGATGTTTAGCTAGAGGTGACGACTACCTGAAGCTTAAGAAAGACTTCTCGGACCCAAGTAATCGGGAGAGTGAACCAAAGACTTGGAGCTCTCTCTTTTTCAACCTCAAAGGCGAAAGGATAGAATTGAGTATGGTTTGAATAAGATGAACGGATGGCGATTACTTGAAGCTTAAGAAAGACTTCTCGGACCCAAGTAATCGGGAAAGCGAGCCAAAGACTTGGAACACTCTCTTTTTCATCGTAAAAAGTTGTTTGAATGGCATTTGAAAGATAGGATGTGATTAAAGTATTTTAACAGATGAGGATTACTCGAAGCTTAAGAATGACTTCTCGGACCTCAAATAATCAGAAGAGTGAACCAAAGACTTGGAACTCTCTCCTTTTCTCATCTAATATTATGAAAGATGTTTAATAATATTATAGTGTATTAATCGGATGACAATTACTCGAAGCTCAAGAAAGACTTCTTGGACCTTAAGTAATCGAGAGAGTGAACCAAAGACTTAGAGCTCTCTCTTTTTCATCCTAAGTGTTTAGAAAATAGACTTGAATAAGTTTATCGTTTTAGAAGACAATTGTTCGAGCTTAAGAAAGACTTCTCGGACCCAAACAATTGGCAGAGAGAACCAAAGACTTGGAACTCTCTCTTTTTCATCTTTCATTGAAATTGTGTTTAAATAGTTATTAAGTATTTTAGTTTGATTTAAAGAAAATTTCTTGATATGAATCAAGGTTTAAATTTGAGCGTGAAACAACTTAAGGGTTTTCGGGAAAACAATTGTTTAAGTATGAAGAAGACTCCTCACACTTAAACAATTGGACAAGTGAACTGAGAGAGAGAATAGAAGACTCTAAACTCTCTTTCAATCAAATAACTTTGAAGATGATTTGAGAAAAATTATTTGAATATTCATAAAATGAATGGAAAATGATTTCGAAAACGTTTTAAAATTAAGCAAAAGTTAGTTGCAAATTAGTTTGAGGACGAAATTGATCGGAATTTATTCGCCATTGAAAATAATTGATAAAATGACCTTGAAAATTATTTTAGTTTTACTTATTAATTAACTAATCTATATAAATCAATTAATAAAATAGAATACTAAAAATAAGTATAAAATTATAAGTAAAAAATAAGTGACATGCATGCAGCCACTTTTATAGCATACGTTAAAACCAAATATCCATGCAGTATGATAATGGAATTCAAATTGCCAATTCATTCCAATCAAGTTGGAACCATCCTCGCATAACTTTAAAATTGAAACACACTACAAGCCTATCTTATCTTACCAGATATGAGAACAGGTATTTGCAGCAACCTGTTATTCCAAACTCAAAAGAAAACCAAGTCATAATAATAGTGATTGAAATTCCAAATTAAATACGTGAACATGTAACAATAAACCTCTTCCCAAAAGTGAAAACGCTTGCTGTTAGTATGATATACCATCCACTTCAACTTCAATTAAATTAAGCATGCAGTTAAACAAAATGAGAGGGAACTCTTTTCCTCGTTACTGTTTTGGAAAAGCTGCTTGGCATCGAAGTTTTACCGAAAAGCAACTCGTTGTGCAGCAGCTATATCAATGTCAGATGATTGACGCAAGTTGAAGCTTCTCGGTATTATTAGTAGGCAGAGCTCCAACGATCAAGTTGAGAGAAAGTCTTATCATACGAAACCGCTAATACGAATTAAAATACGCAAAAGCTTTGTATCATTGCCTTTAGCAGATCTACGGCTTTTTTTGTCTTGCAGTATGGCAGACTTGAACTCATAGCTTACATACTCCTCGACTTGCTTCCGCCGGCCGAGTCCACATCCTTTTGCAAATGCTGCAGTTGTTGCTGCGCTGATAACCGTTCCTCATCTTCCCTTTCATTCTCGTTCGTGATTATCTTTCGACATTATCGCAACCTACACAAAAATTATTCACAACCTGCATCGATTAACATAATATCTTCCACGAACTTGAGACCCATGACAGAAACTGTAGTTGTTGTTCTTCTTCTGCTAGTGCATAGTTTTCCATTGTCGGAAGTATCGTGAATACAAGCTCAGGTTATTGTTGTGGTAATCCCGCATCGGCGACTGAAATATGTACAGAACAAACCAGCAAGATATTCAGCAGTTAAAAAATATTTGCAAAATGAAAAAAAGAAAAAGATAGATCTGAAATCGTTAGTCTGCTACTGCTTAGTCATTCATAAGTTTTGAATACTCCTGCTGCAGATTTGCGCCATAGAGTCCAATTTGTTTGTCGATGAATGATTTGCCGGCATCGAGAACATCGACTTCAGTTTGTTGGTAGACAACTTTGAGCTATTACCGTTGTTGAGGCGAAACAAAATTAAGATATCATCGATGTGAATCTACGACCGTGTTATTGCTCTCGCTTAGTTGTCATGTTGCTGTGAAACGGTTGCGAAACGATGCGAGTACTGCTAAGTGTTTTTGTATTGTTATCATCATCACAAATATGAACGGAGTTGAGCTGATGTTGTTGTTTCTGAGAAACACATCGAGATGAAGTTCTAATCTGAGCGTTTGTCACTGCCGAGCTGTAACCAAAATGATGCCCCGAACTAAACCTTGTTTACGCTTTTAACCAACTCAGAATCATGGTTGTATTTTCCTGTCAAATATAAAAACGTCCTCGAGAATCCAAATACACAAAAAATGTTACGGGTTAAACTACACTTATCAAGGAAAGAATTATTTATTGCAGTAAAAATGAATCATCCATATAGTCAGTATAATGATGTCTCACTAAACATGCTTATCATTGCCAAATTATGAACCGTAAAGACAGTAGATAAACAGTGAAATTGAACCCAGACCAACTATACCAAAACTCCAATCACATGAAATGAAATTATGATGTTAACGAAATACAAACACACTTGACGCAGATCTTTTCTTAGTTCAGGCCCTGCACTTGACCTTGCTGTTTTGCTTCGAAGTGTTATCGTAATTGTCATCGCCGAGGATGTGTTTTGATGTGCGTAGGCTGGTTATGTCGCTGCTATGATGTCGGATGCAAAAAAAAACGCAGATCCTTGCAGCAAGGCTGATTCATGTGATATTGTTGTTGTTCTTTGGAGACATCTGAACCTGCATATAAACCATTCACAGATAGTAATCCACAACAGAGAATCAATTTCACGAACTCGGCAATCGACAAAATTGAGTTGGAACGAAGATGCGACTGAGACTATTGTTTTGTCGTTGCTGCAAACTGAGGTGTGGCGTTGGCGGGGAATGGCGGCAGCTGCAAGTTGTGACTCTTGTTGTTGTCGAGACGTGAAGGAGTATCCGCGATGAAGTTTTCCAACAGTAGAAAAATCATAAAACGCATCCATGATGTCGCTACTGTCTAACTCCCGTACTCTCATCGATGGAAAACGGTAACGACGGGGTCGTCACGGCTGTATTGTGTTTGATGTGTGCCGCCGTAAAAATTGTTGTTGCTCTGTTTCCACCGTTGTTGCCGCGAGTCATGAAGAACGTTATTACAACCAGAACCAAGCTCACGACCTGCGAAAATAAAGAATAGAAAACCAAACAAAATGGAGCAGCAATGAATTCACATAAAACGAAACAAAATAAACAGGGCTAAGGCGGAACCGCGTGAGCTTTGAAGGTGGTGTGTTGTTGTTGATTGTGTTATTTGGTTTCGCCGACAGAGGAGCGCAAAGCCAAACTTTGATGTTAAGGTGTTGATGAATTGTAGATCACGACATATTGTACTACTGCGACGAGAATGTTGCGCCAACATTGAATCGATACCAAAGTCCCTGCACATGAATGAAAATACAGCCAAACAGAGCATGAAACCAATACAACAACGAAAATGAAAAAGAAAGAGTTAAGCGGATACATAACCCATTCACTCTTCTCGCTCATCTCTATTTCCATAAACTTATCGCAGTTTGACACACGCATAACCGAAACTTGTCGAAAATAGAAACAAACAGTGTTGACGTCACTGAGAAATTGTTGCAATTCGAATACGTTGTCGTTCGCGTCGCATTCGGTCAGTGCTTTTGGAGAAGACACTAGAACTCAATGATACGATGCTACGTACGGCGGTTGTGCATTTTTTGTCGCTCCACTTTGCATTTCAGAATCTGTAACTACGAACCACAGATCAAGATCTATACACCATTTCCGTCGATTTGAGCACTGGAAGCGAGATGAAGATGATGATGACGTCTCACCATGAGCTTTTTCAGCAAGGCGTCCTGCGTAGCAATGGTCAAAGATTTGACGGGGATGATGATGAATCACGGATGAAGGAGGGGTTTCGTTTGACAGAGGTGATGAATAGTAGGGCTTTAGGTTTTTTTTTGGAGGAGCAGAAATGGATAGTGCGGCGGCTAGGGTTCTCTATGGGGAGAGATGAACCGTGCCTTCAATCAGGTTTTCCAAAATGAAATCCCCTTTTAACGTGTTGTCCGGGTGGGCCTCCAATGTTGGGCCTGCCATTCCATTTTCCTCTTTCTTAATTCTTTATCTACCATTTTTCCTTTTAATTAATCTCTCATTTTACTACTAATTAACCAATAATTAATTATACACTAATCAACCAAATAATTAGCATAATCTAATAAAAACTAATATTACATAAACAATATTATTACCATATTAATATAGACAAAAAATAAAATTGGAACTAAAAGAAATTACTTCTATATTCTTTTAGAAAGAAAAGAAATTAATATTAACAAGATATTGAATAAAAGGTGATAAAAATAAAATAAATAGTAATAAAAAATGTGGATAAATTATAAATCAAATGCTACAAAATTTAAATAAAATGAAAAGAAATTTCTAAAAAAAACGGTCGCACAGAAAGTGGCTAACGCAGAATAAATAACTCAGAGAAATGCAGCATCGTATCAAATTAATTAGAGATCTTACTCAGACAGCTTGGGCAAAGTTTCTACCAGTCTGTATGTGGATCTGAATATTCACTATGGCTAACCAATCCTCTGAGTTTTATTCAAGATAAAAGACATGATACCATGCAGGCGATGCAAAACCAAAAATAAAATCAAAATGCGAACATATTTGAAAAGGTAGGACAAATTTGGGGTATGACAGATAACAGTAGGCTGAGTATCCATCTTTGCATTGATGACTTGGAGTAACTCCATAATCTGTCCTACCCTTCCTCGGAGATCTCTGAGTTCATTGTTGACACGATCCATCTCTTGAGATTGTTCTTCCATCCTTTTTTGGAGCTTGGGCTCTAGTGTTGTATCGATGCAAAGAACTCTGTGTGACGAAATTGGAAGGTGAGAGAATCGAGTATGAGAAACTGGGAGACACATGCAATGCAAAAATGTGAATGAATGATTTCATGGAATTCAAATATTTACGAATATTGCAAAATAGCAAAGAAATTTTATTTATTAATTTGAAAATGGATTAAAAATAAATATTCTTAAAAGAAAGTCTTAATGAAATAGCTAAATAAAAGCTAATAACGTCTTAAGGAAGCGTGGTCAACAACTTCAAAGAGTAGGCGGAGAGTCGGAGGAAAATAAATCCTTGTAGATTCTTTTCTTCTTATAGGACAGTACCTCCTTATTCTTCGACTGGAGTTGCTTTTGAAGTTCGGCATTCTCACTGACGACCACATGGTATTTGTTCTTCCATGCTTCTGCCTCATGTTGTGCTTTCTTCAACGTGATCTTCAGCGTTCAGCTTCAGACATGAAACCAAAACAGGCTCCCTACTCGGAGGTAAAGGATCTTGGCGAGGATAAGGCATCTTAAATTTGATAGCTCTTTCTCGGACCCAACAAAGGTATGGTTCCATAGACACACAATTTGGCCTTCCTAGACATTCTCGTCCTTTCCTATGCAAGTGATGCCAATCATATATAATCTGATCTTGAAGTTCTTTATTGTCTTTGAAGAAGATTTTCTACACATGAACACTTTTAGGTGGTTCCTTCAACGGATATCCTAACTGTCAGCGAGCTAGAACTGGAATATAGCTAATTCCTCCATTAAACCAAGTAAGGTACGTTGGCAAAGTCTCCACAACCGTGAATGATCAATATCCCATCATACACACGTTATACCAATAAATATCCGAATGAGTTAGGGCCATAACCCTTTGTGACTAACGTCCTTTAGTGAGATCCTGAAAAGGACCAGACTTGGGCAAGTGCGAATAAACCACTTGTACAATAAAGGCACACAACAGGTGATCATCCCTCCACCATGAGAGTTTCAGAGATGCACAGAATGATAAGTGTTACCCAATAAAGTCGGTACTGGATTACTCATCATGAAGATTTTGATGGCATTAAGGTCAATGAATCCTTCAAAACTCGGGAAAAGCAGCACTCCATAGATAAGCAAGGCGAGGATTGCCTCAAACGTAGGCATGCTTATATGATCGGCATAATATTGGGCTTTCTTGATTAATAAATTTGTAGGTAACCCAAAAGTCTCACCTTTGCTGGTCATATTATGCTTAATATCGGATACCTTCAAGCATATGGCCCTAGCAATGTATTGCTCTTTAGGGTCCTTCTCCAAGAAAGGGAAAGGAGACCCATCCAAACTAGGTAATCCTACCAACTGAGAGTACTCTTCTAAGGTAGGAAATAGCTGATAATCTGGGAATGTGAAGCAATGATAGTCCAGATCGTAGAACTGTAGAAAAACAAAAAGAAGTTTGTCGTCCACTTGAAGTCCTAACGAAGATAACAACCTTCCATATTTGTTTCGGAATCCTTCTTGATCTTGGACCAAATCTCCTAACTTCCTTAGGTCATCCAAATATAAGACTCTTAAAAGAATATTTCAAAGTGTTTTTCCTACTGTAATCCACGGTGTCC
>OZ012739.1:341870839-341934216 GCA_963859935.3 Lathyrus sativus
AATAGTTCAAACCTAGTCTCCGGATGTTGCTGCTGTTCAAAGTTCACGACTGTCGCTACCGCGAAAATAAGGTGCCGGCAAAACAGAAGAGTCGCCACCTTTCGTTATTTATCCCAACGAATGAGAAAGGAAACGATCAGAAAAACCAGACGAAAGGTATAAGACAAGGTCATCGCAACCATGTCTGCGTTCGGGAGTCGGTTACGCAAGGGGAAGGTATTAGCACCCCTCACGTCCATCGTACTCGATGGGATCCACGCTTGTTGTGTTTATCTGACGGGTTGTTTATCTATCTATGCTAAAGGTCTGGTCTGAAAAGAAAAGAAAATGACTCGGCAGAACACAACAGTTCTATGCCTACGTATTCCCGTCTGGAACGAGAAATCAGAGTTAACGTAGTTCGCCTATCTACGGGTTACGGGGAAGGTGGCTCGCCGAGATATCGCATCTCGTGCCTACGTACTTTCAAACAGCGTGAAAGATCAGAGAAAACATAGTTCGGGATAAAAGGAAACACAGGTTTGTTCAATTGTTTTACCCGAGTAAGGTTAACAAACGGTTCCAGCAGTTGGTGTATGCAGCTAGACCTTTGGAGATTTAGGCGTTTACTGTTTGCAGTAGAACCGAGAGTTAACAAAACTCTCCTTATGAAAATGGTTTCCTAGGATTAAAGGTCCCAAAGGACAAAAGAAGTTTGATCTTTGTTTTCGAAGTCTTTTACGGAAGAAGTCTTTTTTATGGGTGTTTGTAGTTAGTACAGCTCTAGAGACTATGACTTGGGAGCGAATGCGTCGCATATCTCCCAAATGACGTATACTAAACATTCTAGACGATTGAGAGGAGGCAGCTCAATTATCATTTCCGAAGTGGCTTAAGGCTCGTAACGCGCTTGTACCAACTTGCCTTTATTACGTTTTTTACTGTTGTTTTGAGATGAGAAGAGAACGAACTCTACGGGGAAACTGTCAAGTCCTAATGTTGTCATGCCAAGGATTCATCCTATGGTTGGGGTTTTGAAACCGGGAACTCCTAGACGTTATCATGCATGGTTAGAACCCTAATGTCTGTCACATTCCAACTTGAACAAGAAGGAATGGAAATCCTAAGGGAACATAGCAAAGGAAAGCAACAACAAAAGAAACAATTTGAAAGAATTAACCGCAAGTAAAAATGCATGCAATGTAGCAATACAAGCAGAACGAGACAAACTCAACTTCAAAAGCAAACCAGCAAAAGCCAAACAGTAACAGGCAGGCAGAGGGAGACAAAATCAACCTCTAATGTAAACACACAGATAAAAAGAAAAACAACACACAAGCAAGGGGAGGATCACCTCAACCCTTAATGCAAACAAGCAGAGGGAGACCCACTCAACCTCCAAGCAGTCATGTCCCTAACCTAAGATATTCTAAACATGAACCTATTCTAATGCATCAATCAATTCAAAGAAGGAAGATAACCCAAAATGAGCAACAGGGAAGTCATCCCAAGCTACATCAGGTTGGAGGTGTATGAACACTAGAGTCCATCATGGGCTCAACCTCTTGAGGAATGCACAGAATTCAACCAAGGGAAGGATTAGGCTCTCCCAAGAGGGATCCTATGTCAATAGGACAGAAAAGACTAGGTATTAATCCTAGATATCAATCTAAGATAACTGGTAATAGTGTATCAACACTGAATGTCCATCTCATGCTCAACCTGTTGATGAATGCACAAAATCTAACCAAGGGAAGGATTAGGCTCTCCCAAGAGGGATCCTAAGAAAAGGACTTGGAGATGGATGACAGTATATAAACCAAGGGAATATACCATGCCAAGAATGTAAATCTAAGGCTCAACCTCCTGAGGAATGCATAGAATCCAACCAAGGGAAGGATTAGGCTCTCCCAAGAGGGCTCCTCATCCAGACTTGAAAGAGAAAGATAGTACAAACCAAAGGAATGTACTATACTGGGAAATGTCAATTCAAGGCTCAACCTCCTGAGGAATGCACAGAATCTAACCAAAGGAAGGATTAGGCTCTCCCAGGAGGGCTCCTCTTCAAGACTTAGATAAAGAGGGTAGGGCAAAGCCCAAGGAAGAAATCACATAGGGGACAGAAGGCAACACAACAAATTCTAAGGAACCCTACAGACTAGCCACAAGGATCACCTAGACTAGGGGAATCTAAAGCTCTATCAAGGCTTCAACAAGGTTCTAATAAGGTATCTACCTAACTTCTATTCTATTATGAAAGGATTTGAAACCTAGAATCATCTAATGCTCACTTACAAGGTTAATCTATGAAGTTATCCTAGTTAGGGTCACCCAAACTGTAAGCAACTTGTAAAATGGGGAACAAATAGAAAATCAATTCTACAAATCTCATGAAAAATCCTACATTATCCTACATGGGTTAAGTATCTATGGTACAAAAACTAGGGATCAAACCTAATCCTAAAGGTTCAAATAAAATCTAAATCCAAAGGGTGTAGTAAAGGGGATCTATCAAGGAAGGCTCCTAAACATCTATCCCAAACTCCTATTTAGAATCATCTAAAAATCACAACAAAAATCACCCAACCCTATTAAAGAGTCTATAACAAGCATGCAAAGTTTCAGCCTCAAATTCCAAATCATGAACTAGCAATAAAATCAGTAATCCAACTAGTCATATTATGCATTTTTAATCATGTATTAAAAATAGAAAAATGGACATTAAATTGAAAACAACTTCAAAATAAAATCCAAGAGCATGGAAAAATCAGCAATTCAACAAGGATCAACCACATATTTTTTTTCATATTTTTCTGATCATTAAAACTATTTAAAATGAATTAAACATGAAAAAACAATTAAAAGAAAATAGAAAATCAATTAAAGAAATTAAAAGCATCAGAAAATGTTAGATCCATTAGATGAGATTACTGGTCAAATGATCTAACAGCTACGCGCGTGCCATCTCATTTAATGAAGCTGTGCGTTTTGGTTCAAGGGCAATGTGTGGTGTGTTGACTGAGGTATACGGTGCAGCCTAATCCTATCCATTCATGGAAAAAGTATGATCATCCTACGCTTCATGTTATGACACCTCACCAAACCCTAGTCATACCCATCCTCACCCACCAGATGATGTGACCAAGTCAAGAGATCCAATGATTCCAGTTCATCGTCCCAAATTCAAACTGAACCAAGAGAGGGAAAACATCCACGGTGGCCGGAGAAGAGCGCCACCGTCTTCTCCGACGAGAGCCATAAAGCTCTGAACTCAACTTCCACGAAACTCAAAGAAAATTATACCGTTCTTCTCGTTATCTCTCACTGATCATCATGATCTATTTCATTTTTATTAATTCCTCATGAATCTCCAAACACGAAGAGGAACAGAAAATTCCTCAATTCCATAATCATCATCAAACTCAAAATTAACTACACAGAATTACTCCTCACTACTCAGGGACCAAGAATCACTAATCAATTCATGCTAACACTCAAGAATCAGCCAGATACGATCTCAAACAGAAATGGCATCACACCTTAAATTGTTTCTAAACCTCAAGTTTATGATCCTAAATCCATCTATGCCATCACTGCAACCTAACCACATGCTCAATTCAGTCTAAACATGCCTAAATCAAGTGGAATTTTGAAAGATAAAAACCTGTTCTGAAGCTTGAAATTGGAGTAGTTGTAGTGTGATTCTTGACTTCAAATGCTGCAGAAACTTTCACTGAATGATCCTGGTGCTAACTGAATCCTCAATTCTTCTTGAAACCCTCTAAATTTTCAAAAATTGATTCTGAGTTGGAAGCTTTAATCCCTAACTGCCACAACTGAATTCTTCACCAATCTCCTCCAAAAAACCATTTGAACCTGATACTGAAGTTAAATAGAACGTGTTTGGATCCTAACATGGCCCAATCATGGCCCAATTTGCTTGATCCAAAATTTCATTTTCCTTCAATGAACAACCATGGTAACTCGTGTGTACTGACTCAGTTTTAGCTTGATTACCACTCAAATGACTTGCACCACATCCCTTGAATGTGAATGGAGCAGTTTGGGAGCTTGATTTGATCCAATGGTGTTGATTGACTATGTTACTTCCATTCTAAGTAATCCACACAAAGTCCATGAATTATGACTCAAACCAAAAATGTAACATTGCCATTGTCTTCAAAATTTCATTTCCAATCAGAAAATGCATAAACTTGTGAAGTTTGGCACAAAAATGAATTAAAATGGAATTTTCACTTTTTCATGCCTTTTAAAAATGCCTTTTGTCAAATTCCTTCAATCAACCCTTGTTCTAATCCATACCAATACCTCATGGATGCTTGATTGAATTTAAAATACAATTTTGAGCAAGTTTCATGTTGGACAAAACTTCATTTCAGGCTCACAAGATAGTGAAAATGACCCATAATCCAAAATGGTCTGTAATCTCACTTTCCCAAAATACCCCTCACTTGTAAACCTCATAACTTGAGTTCTACAAATCAGATGAAAGACTTCTAGTACACTTTGGAAAGCTAAGACCAATACCTACAACTTTCATGTTGGCCAAAAGTTGAGGAGAAACATCCTTCTAGGTTAAAAGTTCCTTAGAAGTTGGTGGGCTTTCACAGATAAATTTCACATTCATCTGATGACCTGTAACTTGTCTGAATCATAACATGAGTTCCATACATCCAATCAAGGACTTCTAGTACTCAAATTAAAGCTAAGAATATGCTCTAGAAGTTCCATGTTGGTCAAAAGTTGAGATGAAACTTGTATCTTAAGGTAAGTGATCTTGTAGTTAGGCACTAAACAGGGGATTTTACACTGATAACCCTAGTTTAGCAACTCCTCACACTTTGAATTCTTCTTGAATTAATCTTAGAATAACACCTCATGCATCTCCACACAACCTTACATGATCACAAAAACTTAGAAATGAGTCTTCATCTCCTTCAATTGCACAGTTGACTCAAGGTTCACCAGATGAAAACCCTAATTGCAACACCTTCAACTGTGACTTTCCACACATGGCATGAACACTTAACTGAACTTTACCATGACCCTCAAGGCCTCCAATGTGTTTCAATGACAATCCCCACCCATAACCATGGGCTTACACTCCTCAGATGATCCTCAGATAGGCTCCTAGACAAGAGATGAGCCACATTCACTTGCTTGCCTTTCTTCAAGGACTTTGGCTTGCTTCTGATGATGATAACCACTTGATGAATTGAATATAATCTCTTGATTAGGCCTTGAACCTTTGATAACCTCACTTGGCTAAGCACACCTTTCTTGATCCCCTGTAAAATGCAACATGACTATGCAATGTGAATGCTAGAATAATGATATGCTAATGCAATGAAACATAAACCAAGTAAGAAAAAGGTTAGGCAAATTTTGGGGTACAACAAGTGCCCCTATTCAAGCGAATTGGACCTGACTAGATGAAAAGCGAATGACTTTCAAACAATCAAGGTAAAAGACGGTTGAATACCAAAGAACCCGGAAATTTGCTTACCAAAGAAATAAACTGCACCGATTGCTTGGGGGAAATATATCCAGAAAATTGAATCCGGTTATCACGGCAACAAACTGATCAATCATCTGATACAAAACCTGATTTCAACATCAACCACCTGTGTGACACCACATGCATTGAATCCACATATTATATCAACAACAATCAATCTTCAAATATACGCTACAATAAGCGGGCACCGAGCCACAGGACCATATCAAAATATTATCCTTGACCTTCCATTTCCGAAGAAACGAGCAAAGCACTACGTAAAGCATGTCATCTATGTACTATCCTGGATCTTCATTTCCAAAGAAACGAGCATGCACTATGTAAAGTGCGTCATCAATATACTATCCTTGATCTTTCATTTCCGAAGAAACGATTAAAGCACTACGTAAAGCGCATCATCCATGTACTATCCTGGATCTTCCATTTCCGAAGAAATGAGCAAAGCACTACGTAAAACACGTCATCAATATACTATCCTTGATCTTCCATTTCCGAAGAAACGAGCAAAGCACTACGTAAAGCGCGTCATCAATGTACTATCCTTGATCTTCCATTTCCGAAGAAACGAGCAAAGCACTAAATAAAGCGCAGATTGGGCATCCGAAGACTTGAACAAGAAACTCTGCGAGGAAGTGCTGACGTCAACTACCAGACACCTATTTAAAATGATAATGGGTGACGACTTCAAAGGTATAATCCACGAAATCTTTTAATGTTGACGCAACAATAATCTGAGGAAAACTCCGCTGGGGGAGAAGAGAAACTCAATCAAGCAACTTTGATGAGGGACACATGATAGGACGAACGTTATCATCGCATATCATGCCAAGAATTTGAATATCTGAAAACCATCCTGAACAAGAATTCCAATTACCTGCAGGGAAAAACACCTGAAAACAAAGAGGTAACCGACCTGGCTTATGTTTCAGTATGCATATGTTTGAAAAATGGCGTAATGCTCCATACGGAATGGAAATGCTACGCGTTTGGGTAGATGTTGTGCACGATGCAAATGCAAAGAGGTGTTCCCGCAAAATAAATGCTGGAGGAACGAAACCAAACTTCCGATGGGGGAAGAAATGATCCTGCTGGGGATGGCCCAAAATATTCGGAGCTACGAACTCTGCAGAGGATGATCAACCTATTGGAGGAAAGATAACCTGCTGGAGAACAGAAAAAACAATCCTGCATGGGGACGATCCTTTCAAAACACTGATAACCCGGTCGTACACTGTGAGGACTTCATTGGGGATTAAATGTGCACACGACCCCTGCTGAGAATGCACATACCTTCCTGACTGCTTACTAGCATGCATCTACTCTTCCAGGGATAAAATGTGAATTCCATCTGCTGGGGAGGAATAAGCTTCACATAGAGCCTGCTCCTACGTTAAGGGGCTCCGGCTGGGGAAACACGATCCCTTGCCCGTTTGCTTCAAAGGTAACGACCCTGCAAATATGAACAAAAACAAGACATCCTACACAAAAGGAACTATCTTGGCCAACATTCGTGACAATTGTTCAGTTAATTCAAAGTTTTAACAATTACTGGACGAGGCCTGCAAGTTTATGCACATGCAAGTTTATCAAAACATCGGCGTTTTTCACAAACAAAACAATAAAATTTAAAACAAGAAACAAACATCAGCTACTGAATAGTATGCGATTATTGATAACGGGCCTATAAATAGGCAAAGTTTTTACAGTGGATGCAACTCCTGAAAAGAGGAAGTTACAAAAACAAATACAGATATGTACATAGGTACAAAGAAATTTGTATACATGTCGGCAACGTGGTGCATACAAACACCATGAGCTGATCCTCTTATGACTCGCCTGACTCCGACGCTTTCTCGATGCTCCGTCTTTGGAATAGATTGACTTGGATAATCGACCCCCAGGTACTCCCAAACCATTGAGCAATGTAGTATCAAACTCGGACCGCAGTCATTTGCTTTTACAATCCCTAACTTTTGCCTGAATCGCCCTTTCGGGTTTTCAATTCACCGGGATACCCTTTTTTGCCGAAGTCGCCTTTTCAGGTTTTCGACTTCGCGGGTGTACATCTTTTCAAATTTAATCCCTAATTTTTGCCCGAACCTTTTTCTATTTTTTTTGGTTCGCCGGGAGGCCCCATTTTTTCTGTCCAGCGGGTCTCTTTAAGCAAAGTATTTTTTAACTGCGTCCGAGTTTACAGGGGATGTAAAATCCTCGCCATCCATGATGGATAACAATAAGGCTCCTCCAGAGAAGACCTTTCGAACGACATATGGACCTTCATAGTTGGGAGTCCATTTGCCTCTGTGATCTGATTGTGGTGGGAGAATCTTCTTCAGCACCAGATCGCCCGTCTGAAAGCTTCGATGGCGCACCTTCTTGTCAAAAGCTTTCTTCATCCGTTTCTGATATAACCGACCATATGCGATAGATGCAAGTCTCTTCTCATCCATCAAGCTGAGCTGATTCAGTCTATTCTTTATCCACTCTGCCTCATCAAGTTTGACATCAAGCAAAACTCTCAAAGAAGGAATCTCGACCTCCAATGGTAGGACAACTTCCATACCATACACTAGTGAGAAAGGTGTTGCCCCGGTTGATGTGCGTACCGTCGTACGATAACCGTGTAAAGAGAAGGGCAACATCTCGTGCCAATCTTTGTATGTTACAACCATCTTCTGAACTATCTTCTTGATGTTCTTGTTGGCCGCTTCGACGGTGCCATTCATCTTGGGCCGATAGGGAGATGAGTTATGATGCTCAATCTTGAAATTCTGGAACAATTCCTTCATCATCTTATTATTCAAGTTCGAACCATTGTTAGTAATGATTCTTTCGGGAATTCCGTATCTGCAGATGATGTCCTTTTTGATAAACCGGGCTACTACTTGTTTGGAAACATTAGCGTATGACGCTGCTTCGACCCATTTGGTGAAGTAATCGATAACTACCAAGATGAACCGGTGTCCGTTGGAGGCAGTGGGCTCAATCTTGCCAATCATATCAATGCCCCACATGGAGAAAGGCCACGGGGACGCCATAACATTCAAAGGGCTTGGCGGCACATGAATCTTGTCTACATAAATCTGGCATTTATGGCATTTCTTCGCAAACTTGAAACAATTTGTTTCCATCGTCAGCCAATAATACCCTGCTCGTAACAACTTTCGAGACATAGCATGTCCGCCGGCATGAGTACCGAAGGTACCTTCATGGACCTCTTCCATAAGCAGATTAGCTTCTTTCTCATTCACACATCGCAATAGCACCAAATCGTGGTTTCTCCTGTACAGAACACCATCTGGATTCAGTCGGATACTCTTGGTTCTTTAGGAAATTCTGGATATCAAAATACCACGGCTTGCCATCGGAATCTTCCTCAATGGTGAATATGAAAGCAGGCCTATCAAGGCGAGAGATAACTATTCTGGGAGCTTCATTCCAGAAGTTAACTTTGTATATCGAAGACAATGTCACAAGAGCGTCTGCCATCTGATTCTCTGCCCACGGCACATGGTGAAACTCTACTTTGTCAAAGAAAGGCAACAACCTCCTTGCATAATTTATGTACGGTATCAGATTAGGCTGACGAGTCTCCCATTCTCCCTTGATATGGTTCACGACTAGCGCGGAATCTTCATACACATCAAGATTTTTAATTCTCAAATCAATAGCCTCCTCGAGACCCATGATACACGCTTCATATTCCGCCTCATTGTTGGTAACTGGGAATGTCAATCTGGTAGTGAACGGGATGTGAGTCCCATGGGGAGTAGTAATGATTGCCCCAATTCCTCTCCCGTATGAATTAACAACACCGTCAAATATTAATTGCCATTGGGAACTCCGTTCAGGACCTTCACCATGCAACGGCTCCTCGCAGTCTATCATCTTTAGGTACATAATATCCTCGTCAGGAAAATCAAACTTCATTGGCTGGTAATCATCGATTGGTTGCTCAGCCAGGTACACTGACAGAACGCTACCTTTGATAGCCTTTTGCGAAACATACTGAATGTCGTACTCTGTCAGTACCATCTGCCATCGGGAAATCCTTCCTAAAAGCGCCTGCTTTTCGAAGACATATTTGATCGGATCCATCTTCGAAATCAACATGGTTGTATGATTTAGCATGTATTGTATCAAACGTTTGGCAGCCCAAGCAAGTGCACAACACGTCTTTTTGAGCATTGAGTAACGAGACTCACAATCTGTGAACTTTTTACTCAAATAATAGATCGCATGCTCTTTTCGTCCAGTCTCATCATGTTGGCCGAGAACACAACCCATGCTGTTCTCAAGAACCGTCAAGTACATGATTAATGGTCTTCCGGCTACTGGGGGTATCAATATCGGAGGTTCCTGCAAGTATTCTTTTAATTTTTCAAACGCGTTTTGAAAATTCTTGTAACGCACGTTTTATTTCGATTAAATTTAGTTATGACTTTACCATGTTTCGTTGCATCGTAGTCGTATTTGAAAATGTGTTTGTTTTGAAGAAAGGAATTGAATCGGTCGAATTTCGGGCAAAAGTGCAGAATTCCGTAGCAGTTTTAGGGAAAACTTCGAAAATTCATATCTCTATATTCGTAAGTCGGTTTTAGTCCCCGTTCGAAGCGTTGGAAAGATTAAGAAATTTTCTGTCTAATAAAAATGAAATTTTGCTGATATAACGTTCGTCACAGGCATGTGACGGTCGTCACGGTCGTGACGCTCGTCAAGAACTTGTTACGATCGTCATAGTAATAAAATCCAGAGAATTGGAACGTAGGGAATTTTAGTACGGTTATTCCACATTTCACTTACTCTCATTTTGTCGGTTTTTGGAAAAGAAAATCATAACTAAAAAGAAAGTATCGTAGTTGAGAGAAGGGGAGAACGGAAGAATCGTCGATCGGTGAAAATTGGAAGAGAATTGCAGAAGAGTTACCGTAAACCAGAACCGTAACCGGAAGCGTGGAATTGGCCTCTATTCTAAGGTAAGGGTGGGGTTCAATTCTATAACCGTGGGTATGATCGATTTCATGTAGGGAATCGATTCATAGGTATAATTTCCGTTAATCGATAAATGTTAGGGACGAGGTTTTTCTATGTAGAAATGAATGTGTTATATCGTTAGTAGTACGATGCTCTAAGGTTTCCCTAATGGGGCAATTATGTAGAAATGAATGTGTTATATCATTAGTAGTACGATGCTCTAAGGTTTCCCTAATGGGGCAAATATGTAGAAATGAATGTGTTATATCGTTATTAGTACGATGCTCTAAGGTTTCCCTAATGGGGCAAAAAAAGGTAGTTGTCCTAATTGTTTCGTAATTAAACCATGATAGAGATTTGTAATTAATTATGTGAATAGGAGCAGATATGTTGTCATTAAGATCGTATGTTGAATTCTTAAGGCTGTTAAACCATGATAGAGAATTGTAATTAATTATGATAGAGAATTGTTTCGTAATTAAACCATGATAGAGAATTGTTGATTTAAGGCTGTTATTGCTCTCATACGTGAACAGGTGGAAAATGATAGTGTCTTGAGTTGTATGAGGATGATGCTCTGTTATGGACAGTTTGGTTGTAAGCATAAAGCTTTATTGTATGGTCGTTATGGTTGTGTTGTAGTCCATAATAGGTGCATTTCATGGCATATCATCTTGGTTGGCTCCTAAATGGGTTTTGGGGTGTTGGCTCCTATCCCGAGTTTTGGGGGTGTTGGCTCCTAAATGGTACCACATGCATATGCACAGTTGTGTTGCATTGCTGAGTCGCATAAAGCTGCATAATTGTGTTGGTTGTCGGTTGTTGTGGCATACGTGAGATATGAAATTGGCTTGCAAACGATTGTCGTTGATGTTTATAAGTTTGTGAAGGTTATATTGCTGTGATATGATTTCTAACATGACTTTTATCATGCCTTATGTTATGTTGTTGGTATCTCACCCTTTTACGTTGTATGTTACCGCCATTGGTGGTAACTTGCAGGTAGCCCGGAATGAAGTTCTGTTTTGTCGTGTAAGGTGTCGTTGGTCACTCTGATACGTAGCACTCTTGGGGGGATGAATGTTTGCCGTTATTATTTTAGTTGATGTTTTGTTGCTGCACTTGTTATAGCATTTTCATTAAATTGTTTTAATTGAACGTGTTGTAAGCTTTACTACAATTCCGTCAAAATAAGAATGGTTGCATTATGAGTTAAATGTTAAGCAATGTTGTTGTCTGTTCATCCAATTTCGTGCTACGTATGTTATTTGAAATGTGGCTGCATAAATGCATGTTTTCTGTTCAGTTGAATGTAACATCTCTGATATGAAGAATTCTGGGCGTGTGACAATCGTCACATCTTCATTACGATCGTCATGCGTGCAATGTTTACGCTGATGCACTCTGTTTGTTATATGAGTTTTTGTTTTTCCTGTTATCCGCAAGTGTTAGAGTTGGGGTGTTACATTAGTGGTAATAATAGACATCGATCCCACAGAGACTCGTAATCAAGCTAGTATTTTCGGGTGTTACGGTGTTTAGTTAGGTTGGTATGATTTTAGGGGAATAAAAGCAAAATAAGTGCGTAAACTATAAGGGAACTAAAGCGTTAATTAAGATATGAATGCTTGAGTCGGTATGTAATATGTTAGTTCTTCAGGGATTCTACAGGTCACCGGTGTCTTTATGTTTTCAAAAATAGTTTAAGAAGAAAATGATGGTTTAAAGACCTTTGTCTCACGATGGTTGTTGACGCTAGTCGCAACTCTAAGGCGGAATGTACGCTGTCGCTATCCCGTTCGGGGTTAAAATTACTTTTTGAAAACCATTAAGTTCTAATTCCTTTTAAAGCGCTGTCGCTGTTTTTAAAATGAATACTTAGTTTTTACTATCTGGACTTAACCTCAGATGTCTCTTGTTGGTTCGTACCTTTATGAATTTCCCACTGTCGTTGCAAAACTGCTTTTAAATAAGTTCTCGCTGTCGCGACAAACATTTATTTTAGAAAAATCGATTTAAAAACTGAAGCCATAAATAAGTTTTGAAAAGCAAGGTATACACCGGTTAATTATCGAATCCCATCCGATTACTTATTACATACCGATTACTTAAGATTTAGCCGGACATGGAATATAAATTAACAACACGTAAATAATGGCAAAAAATAATAATATGCATTATAATGGGAAATGGAAATCAATTAACGATTAAAATAAAAACATGTAAACAATTCGATTGGCTTTTGGGAAATCCTCCGAAATGACGGCAGGATTTAGTCTTTATGCCAATTACTCGTACAGAATCAAGTTTGGAAAGTAAAACAACAATTGCAAGGAAAGAAAGAGAAAGGAAACAAAATAACTATAAGAAAATGGGAAACTGAAAATTGCTCTGAAAGTAAATTGGCAGCACTTCGTCTCTTCAATGCGGCTCCCCTTTTCTGGTACCAGCTCCCTCCTTTTATAGATGGGATTTCCAACGGTTTCTTTCCTCAGGAAGTGGGATTGATATCAGAAAATATAGGATGTAGTGGTCCACTCCTCTTTGGCATTTTCAAGCACTTCACAGCACATGCAGAAAATCTGCATTTTAATTCCATGACGGTCGTCATGGACCTGTGACGGTCGTAACGTGTATGACGGTCGTCACACCCTTGTGACGGTCGTCACATCAGCAGAACTCATTTTTGCTGTTTTTGGCCTGTTTTTGGCTCTGATACCACTAATGTAACACCCCAACTCTAACACTTGCGGATAACAGGAAAAACAAAAACTCATATAACAAACAAAGTGCATCAGCGTAAACATTGCACGCATGACGATCGTAATGAAGGTGTGACGGTCGTCACACCCCCAGATTTCTTCATATCAGAGATGTTACATTCAACTGAACAGACAACATGAATTTATGCAGCCACATTTCAAATAACATACATAGCACGAAATTGGGGGGATGAACATTTTCCGTTATTATTTTAGTTGATGTTTTGTTGCTGCACTTGTTATAGCATTTTCATTAAATTGTTTTAATTGAACGTGTTGTAAGCTTTACTACAATTCCGTCGAAATAAGAATTGGTTGCATTATGAGTTAAATGTTAAGCAATGTTTCGTTGCTTCATAGTCGTATTTGAAAATGTGTTTGTTTCGAAGAAAGGAATTGAATCGGTCTAATTTCGGGCAAAAGTGCAGAATTCCGTAGCAGTTTTAGGAAAAACTTCGAAAATTCATATCTCTCTATCCGTAAGTCGGTTTTAGTCCCCGTTCGAAGCGTTGGAAAGCTTAAGAAATGTTCTGTCTAAGAAAAATGAAATTTTTCTAATATGACGGTCGTCACAGGCATGTGACGGTCGTCACGGTCGTGACGCTCGTCAAGAACTTGTTACGATGGTCATAGTAATAAAATCCAGAGAATTGGAACATGGGGAATTTTAGTACGGTTATTCCACATTTCACTTACTCTCATTTTGTCGGGTTTTGGAAAAGAAAAACATAACTAAAAAGAAAGTATCGTAGTTGAGAGAAGGGGAGAACGGAAGAATCGTCGATCGGTGAAAATTGGAAGAGAATTGCAGGAGAGTTACCGTAAACCAGAACCGGAACCGGAAGCGTGGAATTGGCCTCTATTCTAAGGTAAGGGTGGGGTTCAATTCTATAACCGTGGGTATGATCGATTTCATGTAGGGAATCGATTCATAGGTATAATTTCCGTTAATCGATAAATGTTAGGGACGAGGTTTTTCTATGTAGAAATGAATGTGTTATATCGTTAGTAGTACGATGCTCTAAGGTTTCCCTAATGGGGCAATTATGTAGAAATGAATGTGTTATATCGTTAGTAGTACGATGCTCTAAGGTTTCCCTAATGGGGCAAATATGTAGAAATGAATGTGTTATATCGTTATTAGTACGATGCTCTAAGGTTTCCCTAATGGGGCAAAAAAAGGTAGTTGTCCTAATTGTTTTGTAATTAAACCTTGATAGAGATATGTAATTAATTATGTGAATAGGAGCATATATGTTGTCATTACGATCGTATGGTGAATTCTTAATCGTTGATTTAAGGTTGTTATTGCTCTCATACGTGAACAGGTGGAAAATGATAATGTCTTGAGTTGTATGAGAACGATGCTCTGTTATGGACAGTTTGGTTGTAAGCATAAAGATTTATTGTACGGTTGTTATGGTTAGGTTGTAGTCCATAATAGGTGCATTTCATGGCATATTATCTTGGTTGGCCTGTATTGGCGTTATTTGGAGTGTTGGCTCTTAAATGGGTTATTTGCAGTGTTGGCTCCTATCCCGAGTTTTGGAGTGTTGGCTCCTAAATGGGTTTTGGGGCGTTGGCTCCTATCCCGAGTTTTGGGGTGTTGGCTCCTAAATGGTACCACATGCATATGCACAGTTGAGTTGCATTGCTGAGTCGCATAAAGCTGCATAATTATGCTGGTTGTCGGTTGTTGTGGCATACACGAGATATGAATTTGCTTGCAAATGATTGTCGTTGATGTTTATAAGTTTGCGAAGATTATATTGCTGTGATATGATTTCTAATATGACATCTATCATGCCTTACGTTATATTATCGATATCTCACCCCTTTACGTTGTATGTTACCTCCGCTGGTGGTAACTTGCAGGTAGCCCGGAATGAAGTTCCGTTTTGTCGTTTAAGGTGTCGTTGGTCGCTCTGATACGTAGTACTCTTGGGGGGATGAACATTTGCCGTTATTATTTTAGTTGATGTTTTGCTGCTGCACTTGTTATAGCATTTTCATTAAATTGTTTTAATTGAACGTGTTGTAAGCTTTACTATAATTCCGTCGAAATAAGAATTGGTTGCATTATGAGTTAAATGTTAAGCAATGTTGTTGTCTATTCATCCAATTTCGTGCTACGTATGTTATTTGAAATGTGGCTGCATAAATGCATGTTGTCTGTTCAGTTGAATGTAACATCTCTGATATGAAGAATTTTGGGCGTGTGACGATCGTCACACCTTCATTACGATCGTCATGCGTGTAAACTTTACGTTGTTGCACTCTGTTTGTCATATGAATTGTTTTGGGTTCCTGTTATCCGCAAGTGTTAGAGTTGGGGTGTTACAATTCTCGTTCCAAACAATCGCCTGATCTTTTTTCAACAATTTAAACATTGGTTCGCACGTGGCTGTGAGATGAGATATGAACCGAGCAATGTAGTTCAGTCTCCCCGAAAAGCCACGAACCTCTTTCTCTGTTTTTGGCGCTGACATTTCTTGTATAGCTTTTATTTTCGCAGGATCAACCTCAATTCCTTTTTCACTAACAATAAACCCCAATAGCTTTCCAGATCTCACCCCAAAGGTGCACTTATTAGGATTCAGCCTCAGCCTGAATTTCCTAAGCCTCTCAAACAATTTTAGAAGATTCACCAGATGCTCTTCCTCCTTCTGGGACTTGGCAATCATATCGTCAACATAGACCTCAATATCTTTATGCATCATGTCATGAAAGAGCGTTGTCATAGCATGCTAATATGTTGCCCCAGCGTTCTTCAAACCAAAGGGCCTCACTTTGTAGCAGAACGTTCCCCACAGGGTAATGAAATTTGTTTTCTCCATATCCTCCAGCGCCATCTTAATCTGATTATAGCCCGAAAAGTCGTCCATGAAGGAAAACACAGAGAATTGAGCAGTATTATCGACTAATACGTCAATATGAGGAAGCGGGAAGTCATCCTTAGGGCTCGCCTTGTTCAAATCCCGATAGTCAACGCACATCCATACCTTACCGTCTTTCTTAGGTACAGGAATTATATTGGTGACCCAAGGAGGGTAAGTTGTAACAGCTAGAAAACCAGCGTCCCACTGTTTCTTCACTTTCTCTTTAATCTTTACGGCCATATCTGGTCTCGTTCTTCTGAGTTTCTGCTTGACCGGCGGACATTCTTCACGCAATGGCAAGCGATGGACCACAATATCAGTGTCTAACCCAGGCATATCTTCATAAGACCAAGAAAAGATGTCACTATACTCTTGAAGCATCTCGATCAGTCTTTGCTTGATATCGCTTTGCAGCGCAACCCTATCCGGACATTCCTGACAACTTCTTCGGAACCCAGATTGATGACCTCAATTTCCTCCTGATGGAGCAGAATGATCTTCTCCTTTTGTCTTAAAAGTCAAGCCAGCTCTTCTGGTAAGTCGTCATCCTCAACAATCTCTCCCTCGGCTTGAAATATCAGATGCTCAAAGTCGAAGCGAGTCATAGGGAGTTCTTGATCGGTGTCATCTGAAATATGGATCCTGCAAGGGACATGGTTAAATGCTTCAAATGATATGCAAAAAAAGGACACAACCACGTTGCCATTTTATTGTTAAAATAGAAACAGAAAAACAGGGATCACAAAATTTGCATGAGAAAAACGCCTTTATTTGATGATTAAAGCAAAGCATACACATAAACAAGTAGGCCCTGAGATAAAATCACTATGCCCCGTGTAGGACATAGGATTGTACAATAATTGAAAAAACAAGGTATTACTGTTTCGTCGTCACTTGAATAAAGTCCTGAATAGACCAGTTGCGTAGGCTTTGTCCTGGCACGCTGGGCTTGATCCATGAATCCATGTCACAGTCGCTATCTTCATCTCCACTATGGACACAACATTAACTCTTTCAAAATTGACTCCTTCTGGAGTAAACACAATCGGCCCCTTGAACCGTGGCGCGCTCTAGGATGAAGATGACGACGACGGGCGAAATCCCAAACCAAACTTGTCCTGCTTAACAGGAATCTCCAGAACTTGACCCCAACCTTTTGTCTCCCCGGCCTGCACCGCTGCTTGAGCTTCTCTGTATGAAGACATAGCCACCTCTGGCCCTTCGCTTATGACAGGAGACTTGTCTTTGATCTGCACCCCTTCAAAAGCTTGGCACAATGTCTCATAGATCTCCCCATCCACTTCGACATATTTGAATGACGATAGGTGACTTACCAAGATATCTTCTTCCCCACACACGGTGACTATGCTACCACCGACCATATATTGAGCTTTTGGTGCAACGTAGACGTTACAGCCCCTGCAGAGTGAATCCACGGTCGTCCAAGCAAACAGCTATAAGCTGGCTGAATATCTATGATGTAAAACACAGTATCAAACACCTTTGAACCGACCTGGAGTGGTAAAGTCAATTCCCCAAACACGGACCTTCTAGTCTCAAAAGCTCTCACCACCAAGTCACTTGGCATGCATATTATGCCTCGGGTATCCAACTTCAAAAGTGCCTTCTTGGGCAAAACATTCAAGGACGAACCAGTGTCAATGAGAACATGAGACATAACAGTGCCCCGACACTCGACTGAGATATGCAACGCACTGTTGTGGTTGCGACCCCTAGGCGTTAAATCAAAATCTGTAAACCCCAGACCATGCCCCGCCTTCACGTGCGCAATCACTCCTTCGAGCTGATTGACGGATATCTCCTGGGGTACGTAGGCAGTGTCAAGAGCTTTCAGCAAAGCATTCCGATGAGCCTCGGAACAAAGCAACAATGACAAAATCGAGATTTTGGAAGGCGTCTACTGCAGATGATCAACAATTTTATAATCAGTCTTCCGGATTAGTCTCATAAATTCTTCCACCTCTTTAGTCACTGCTTCTTTTTCCTTCTTTTGAGAAGACCCTCCTTCATTGACTTTACCCTTCCCTTTGGCGATTCTCTCATCCTCTAAATCGGGTGCCGCAAAAATTCTACCGCTGCGGGTTATGCCCCCCGCTCCCACAAGATTATCAATTGATCCTACCGGTGGGCTCTCCAGGTTAATCTTTTCTCCATTTCAGTAAGCCTCCGCCCCATAGTTCCAAGGGATGGCTTTAGTGCTTTCATATGGAATAGGTACATCTTTGGTTATGGTGATGGTCGGCCGCTTGGGAGGCGCTGATATCGTGACAGTCTTAAACGGGATCGTAACCGTTGCAACTTCGCCCTGCTTTTCTGCTATTGCCTCAACAGGCTTCTCTTCAACAGTACGGTTGAATTGCAGCGTTCCTTCATTAATCAGACCTTGAATACCTCTTCTTAAACTACCACATCCCTTAGGCCGGGCTAAACAGTCAACAAAATCTGTATCACAACCAGGGAAGACTCCCCCCTTCAGCAACCTGCTCTTTACACAGCCCAGAGGCGTCTTCAGTTCATCTACATTCATGATCAAATTCAGACTGATATCTTCTAAGATAGTACCCACCTTTGTATATCCATGAGGTGGCATCGGATTTTTCTCGATATTGGGTGCACCATGATCAAAGTTTATAGCCTTACTATCTATCAGGTCCTGCACTTTGTGCTTGAAGGCATGACAATTCTCTATGCTGTGACCGGGTGCCCCGGAGTGGAATTCACAATGTGCATTGGCATCATAACCAAAAGGAGGTGTGCCCTTCGGCGGAGCGAACGTTCTTTTCTCAACAAGCTGCAATTGTAATAAAGTTTGAAAAAGCTGAGCATACGGTATTGGAGGCACATCAAATACTCTTTTCACGACCCTATCCCGACCTTGGAACCTTTGCGGAGCAGAATTCTGTTGTCCTTGTTACTGCTGCGGCTGTTGTTGTTGCTGTTGAGGTACGGGAATTGTCACACTGGCGATCTGCTGCTTGCGATAATTTGACTTCTATCCCTTCTCCGAGCACTATATACCGAATTAGTGTCTCCCTGCTTTTTATTTCCAAATACCTTTTTCCCTCCTCCAGCTGAGGCTGATTCTCCTGCTTGAATCTTTCCGATCTTGATACCGTTCTCTATATGCTCTCCCAGGAGTATCATATCAGAAAAACTACCCATCGTACAACCGAGAATCTTGTCATAATACATACCAGAGAAAGTGCCCACAAACAGATCCATCAACTCACGCTCTACCATGGGTGGCTGCACCCTAGCTGCAAGCTCACGCCACCTCTGGGCGTACTCTTTAAAGCTCTCGCCATTCTTTTGAGAAAGATTTTAGAGTTGGACCCTATTAGGAGCAAGGTCCCTGTTATACTGATAATGCTTTACAAAGGCTTCCGCCAACTCTTTCCAGCTACCGATCTGGGTGGGCTCTAACCCCATATACCATTCAAGTGATGGTCCAGACAAGCTATCTTGGAAAAAATGCATCAGCATCTTTTCATCACTCGAATAAGCAGACATTCTCCGATAATAAGACCGTACATGAACTCTGGGGCAGGTATCCCCCTTATACTTGTCGAAAGTAGGCGCTTTGAACTTGAGTGGCACCCTCAAGCCAGGAACCAACCCCATATTATCCATGTCTAACCCCATGGAATTCTGATTGGCCAGACCTCTCACTTGTTCCTCCAACAGCTTGAACCTTCGGTCATTTTCTGTGGGCATCTCAAGATCCATGCTTGGCACAGTGAAAGCATCTTCTTGACGATCCTCGCCCCAATGAGGACCCACATTATCATACCCAGCGTAAGCGGTATTAGGACCAAGGCCATTCTGATTAAACCTAGGACCATACCCCATATTACCAAAGCCCTGATTAGCAACACCCAGCCCAAAGCCAGCGTTGTAGGCACCCATCCCAACATCGTTGTTGCTTACGTTACCAAAACCTGCATTGCCAAACCCCGCATTCCCATAGCCTACATTGGCACCACCAATACATACACCAGTGTTTCCAACACCAATACCAAAACCACCATTTCCAGCTCCAACATTAAAACCAGCATTTCCAACTCCGACATTTTCGTTGGTTTCCACATGTCCGTTACCAATACCAGCTACATTCCCATTCCCAGCTCCATTATCGTTCTCGTCAGCATTGAGAACGACCACCGGTACAGCATCACCTGCTCGAGGAGTCCCGACTTGAGAAGGGTTAGTAGCAACTCTTCCATGTAGCACACCATGACCGTCAACCCGTGCAATCAGAGGCTGCACCAGAGTCTGAAGCTGCTCTTGGCCCTTGGACACAGTTTCCATAACCTGCATGAACTGCGCCATCCTGTCACGCATCTCCTGCATCTCAGCTTGCATTTGATCCATAGCTTTCTTGCAATTACTTCTCGTAGAGTAACGATGAATTCATTGATTGGCTACCCTGAAACCTGCATCAACAGAGGGTTAGAAAAACAGGTCGGAGTACCTGTTATGCAAATGATTCATACAAATGCAAACGTGTGTCTGTGCCTCGGGGAGATTCCCCCCCGATCCTAGTTTCCAAGACAAATAAAGTCCAACATCCAATCATGGAAAAGAAATCCTCATATATTTATCTGAAAAGCCCGCGCGGGCAGCGTACACCTGTAATCACATACAACTGAAGCAAAAGGTGTGACCCCAACCAACAGGCTTGGCGGTGGTCAGCATATCAATGCATAAAAGATACAAAGAAATATAAAGAAATCAAGTGCAGCTACGGGCACAGAAATCCTCTAATAACTTCTTCGTAGCGGGGACTGGTCAGGCTGAGTGAGCAAACCTTGGATCAGCAAATCCCTCTGCCTGATGGTATATGGGAGGTTCTCGGCAACGTCCCTGCAAACACCTTCTTCAGAACGGTTTTCCACCCTAATCCTCTTGGCACTAGCTCGGAGTTGACAATCTTGTAGATTCGCCTTGGTCTTAACCAATCTATACTGAGTGTCACATCGAAGTGAGGCTTCAGCCTCAATCTTCTTGTCCTTGATTTCAATCTGGACTTCTAGCTCGGCTACTCGCTGCTTCAGCTTTTCCTCCCGCTCTTTGTACTTGGATAGGGTGTTGCTCCACAACGTCTCGTACTTGGATACTTCAGGTATACCCTATCCAGATCCTGCTTTTTGGTGGTCAACACGATGTGTACTGCCTTCAGGTCTAACCCAAGACGTTCTCTAGAATCCGTCTCCTTGGTCAAATTAGCACCCAAGTGGTTGATCATCTCTGTATGCTTCTTGCAGGTGTATACAACTTCGTTCTTTCACTCCGGAGTTGAGCAATCTCTCTCTCTAGCTCTTCGTTGGCTTTTCGTAGCTCTTCCTTCTCTCGGAGTATCTGGTTGAACTTCTGAATATCAACTATGGTAGGCTCTTTGTTCACAGGAGGATACAATGGTTCCACTGCAGGAAACGGCATTAGAAACTTGGCGGCTCTTTCTCGGACCCAAGCCACATATGGATCAAAGGCCTTGTTGTTGCTCTTTCTGAGCAAGACTTTTCCCTTTCGATGAATTTTTCTCCAAGCATTCCGTACCTCAACCAAAGTATCACCTTCAAGCAACCCTGTGAGATACAGAGATTCCTGTATCTCTTCTCTTCAGGAGGACCTCGTAGTGCATACCCAAATTGTCGTACCAGCAGAGAGGGATTGTAGTTAATACATCCATTCCTTCCGACCAGGGGGGCGTTAGGAAAGCCACCGCAGCTATGCACAACCTCTTTGCCCAGTAGACCTCTATCAAACCAGATGATATTATCAGCAGACAAACCCATCAAACGTGCAGACCAGGGTGAAGACTCAGTAGAATCAATGAATGGACCCGTCTTAGGAAGATGGCTAGCAACCACTTATACAGTAAAGGAGCACAACATGCCACGTTCTTCCCCTTTCTATTTTCATTCTTGTTGTGAACTGAATGGTAAACGTCTCCGAGGAGAGTGGGCACTGGATTCCCGGAAGCAAATATATTGCAGGCATCCATACCTATGAAGTCCGGATGACTTGGGAATAGCACGATCCCATAAATGCAAAGGGCTAAGAAGGCATTGAATACATCCCAGCGGCCCTTCTTGGCAAACTTTCGGGCCTTCTCCATCAAGAAAGGCAAAGAGAAACCATAAACTCCAATCTTTCTGAACACCATCCCTTTCAACTCTGAATCATCTACATGGAGAGTGGCAGTCAACTTACCCAAGTCAGGTTCACCATCAACACGGTAATAAGGCATCTGATTCAACAAAGGTACCCCCAGCAAGTCAGAATACTCTTCCAAGGTCAAAGCTAGGTCATAGTCTGGAAAAACGAAGCATCTGAGCTGCGGGTCATAAAACTGCAGAAGGGCATAGAGGTCGTTCAACTCGTACGTAGAAAGCTTACACATAATACACAGAAGTCTTCCATAACTCTTTCTGAAATTCTCTATCACTGTCTTATCAGCCACAGAAATCAAAGCCCGTAACTCTCGGATGTCAGGTGTTGGTAGCTTGTAAGCCACAGTCTTCTTCAGAGATGCCATATCAGCCATGAGGATCGAGATCACTAGAACCAGGAGAGAAATATGCACCTACAACACAGACACACGTTAATGATATGCAAATGAGTATGTAAAATGCAAAATGCAATCATGCAGCAGGAGATCAAGATAACTGTGTTGTTCAGGAGACCAAGGCTCTGTTTCAACATAATCACAACACTGCCCTGACAATAAAACCCTGATGAGGACCATAATTATGCCCTGCCAAGAACAAACACATCTCTGATGATAAGAGCCCTCTGATACCAACAATACTGATTCACTGTTAAGAAAACCGGGTTGTCCGAAGGTAAAGTTTCTTGCAATGACCCGACCCTGCTCACAGGTATGGCATCCTATGCATTCATCAGCATCACAGACTTTCAAGAAACGATGATACGATACCCAGGAAGGTGTGGCACTATCATCTTTTGAAGTGGCCTCACTTAGCTGAATCCCAAATGATCGGTCCCCAGAGTTGACAATCCTCAGATCCAAAATCCCCTCGAGTCCAAAGGACCAATAGGAAGTCATCAAAGAGAATCTCGTCTGAGTGTGGATTACATGGGAACTGATGCAAGCAAAGCAAGCACGTCCACCACTAATCCACTCTAATACTATGTATATGCTCTAAATCCTGGGTCTGGCTTCTCACTCATCAGAATTCCCCTCCCACAATAACACAAATAATCATATCATACTAAAAATAAACTGCAGAAAGTAAAATGCGATAAATAAATGCAAACCCAACAGATAAACACGCAAGCGCTAGGATTGACTCGCATAGGGAACCAGAGTCCCCAGCTGTCGCTACCGCGAAAATAAGGTGCCGGCAAAATAGAAGTGTTGCCACCTTTCGTTATTTATCCCACAGAACTGGAAAGGAAACGATCAGAAAAACCTGACGAAAGGTATAAGACAAGGTCATCGCAACCATGTCTGGGTTCGGGAGTCGGTTATGCAAGGGGAAGGTATTAGCACCCCTCACGTCCATCGTACTCGATGGGATCCACGCTTGTTGTGTTTATCTAACGGGTTGTTTATCTATCTACGCTAAAGGTCTGGTCTGAAAAAGAAAAGAAAATGACTCGGAAGAACACAACAGTTCTATGCCTACGTATTCCCGTTTGGAACGAGAAATTAGAGTCAACGTAGTTCACCTAACTACGGGTTACGGGGAAGGTGGCTCGGCGAGATATCGCATCTCGTTGCCTACGTACTTTCACACGGCGTGAAAGATCAGAGCAAACGTAGTTCGAGCTAAAAGGGAACACAGGTTTGTTCAATTGTTTTACCCGAGTAAGGTTAACAAACGGTTCCAGCAGTTGGTGTATGCAGCTCGACCTTTGGAGACTTAGGCGTTTACCATTTGCGGTAGAACCGAGAGTTAACAAAACTCTCCTTATGAGAATGGTTTCCTAGGATTATAGGTCCCAAAGGACAAAAGAAGTTTGATCTTTGTTTTCGAATTCTTTTACGGAAGAAGTGTTTTTTATGGGTGTTTATAGTTAGTACAACTCTAGAGACTATGACTTAGGAGCGAATGCGTCGCATATCACCCAAAGGAAGCATACTAAACATTCTAGACGATTGAGAGAAGGCCGCTCAATTATCATTTCCCACGTGGCTTAAGGCTCGCAATGCGCTTGTACCAACTTGCCTTTATTACGTTTTTTACTGTTGTTTTGAGATGAGAAGAGAACGAACTCTACGGGGAAACTGTCAAGTCCTAATGTTGTCATGCCAAGGATTCATCCTATGGTTGGGGTTTTGAAACCGGGTACTCCTAGACGTTATCATGCATGGTTAGAACCCTAATGTCTGTCACATTCCAACTTGAACAAGAAGGAATGGAAATCCTAAGGGAACATGGCAAAAGAAAGAAAGACCAAAAGAAATAATCTGAAAGAATTAACCGTAAGTAAAAATGCATGAAATGCAGCAATACAAGCAGAAGGAGACAAACTCAACTTCTAAAGCAAACCAGGAAAAGCCAAACAGTAACACACAGGCAGAGGGAGACAAACTCAACCTCTAATGCAAACACACAGATAAAAATAAAAACAACACACAAGCAAGGGGAGGATCACCTCAACCCTTAACGCAAACAAGCAGAGGGAGACCCACTCAGCCTCCAAGCAGTCATGTCTCTAACCTAAGATATTCTAAACATGAACCTATTCTAATGCATCAATCAATTCAAACAAGGAAGAGAACCCAAAATGAGCAACAGGGAAGTCATCCCAGGCTACATCAGGTTGGAGGTGTATCAACACCAGAGTCCATCATGGGCTCAACCTCTTGAGGAATGCACAGAATCCAACCAAGGGAAGGATTAGGCTCTCCCAAGAGGGATTCTATGTCAAAAGGACAGAAAATACGGGGTATTAATCCTATATATCAATTTATGGTAACTGGTTATAGTGTATCAACACTGAATGTCCATCTCAGGCTTAACCTGTTGAGGAATGCACAGAATCCAACCAAGGGAAGGATTAGGCTCTCCCAAGAGGGATCCTAATAAAAGGACTTGGATATGGATGACAATATCTAAACCAAGGGAATATACCATGCCAAGAATGTCAATCCAAGGCTCAACCTCTTGAGGAATGCACATAATCCAACCAAGGGAAGGATTAGGCTCTCCCAAGAGAGCTCCTCATCAAGACTTGAAAGAGAAAGATAGTACAAACCAAAGGAATATACTATATTGGGGAATGTCAATTCAAGGCTCAACCTCCTGAGGAATGCACAAAATCATACCAAAGGAAGAATTAGGCTCTCCCTAGAGGGCTCCTCTTCAAGACTTGGAGAAAGAGGGTAGGGCAAAGCCCAAGGAAGAAATCACATAGGGGACAGAAGGCAACACAACAACTTCTAAGGAACCCTACAGACTAGTCACAAGGATCAACTAGACTAGGGGAATCTAAAGCTTTATCAAGGCTTCAACAAGATTCTAATGAGGTATCTACCTAACTTCTATTCTATTATGAAAGGATTTGAAACCTAGAATCATCTAATGCTCACTTACAAGGTTAATCTATGATGTTATCCTAGTTAGGGTCACCCAAACTGTAAGCAACTTGTAAAATGGGGAACAAATAGAAAATCAATTCTACAAATCTCAAGGAAAATCCTACATTATCCTATATGGGTTAAGTATCTATGGTACAAAAACCAGGGATCAAACCTAATCCTAAAGGTTCAAATAAAATCTAAATCCAAAGGGTGTAGTAAAGGGGGATCTATCAAGGAAGGCTCCTAAACATCTATCCCAAACTCCTATTTAGAATCATCTAAAAATCACAACAAGAATCACCCAACCCTATCAAAGAGTCTATAACAAGCATGCAAAGTTTCAGCCTCAAATTCCAAATCATGAACTAGCAATAAAATTAGTAATCCAACTAGTCATATTATGCATTTTTATTCATGTATTAAAAATATAAAAATGGACATTAAATTGAAAACAACATCAAAATAAAATCCAAGAGCATGGAAAAATCAGCAATTCAACAAGGATCAACCACATATTTTTTTCATATTTTTCTGATCATTAAAACTATTTAAAATGAATTAAACATGAAAAAACAATTAAAGGAAAATAGAAAATCAATTAAAGAAATTAAAAGCATCAGAAAACGTAGAGCCATTAGATGAGATTACTGGTCAAATGATCTAACAGCTACGCGCGCGCCAACTCATTTAATGAAGCTGAGCATTTTGGTTCAAGGGCAATATGTGGTGTGTTGACTGAGGTACACGGTACAACCTAATCCTATCCATTCATGGAAAAAGTATGATCATCCTACGCTTCATGTTATGACACCTCACCAAACCCTAGTCATACCTAAGGATTCAAGGATTCCAGTTCATCATCCCTAATTCAAACTGAACCAAGACAGGGAAAATATCCACGGTGGCCGGAGAAGAGCGCCACCGTCTTCTCCGGCGAGAGCCATCAAGCTCTAAACTCAACTTCCACAAAACTCAAAGAAAATTATACCGTTCTTCTTGTCATCTCTCACTGATCATCATGGTCTATTTCATTTTTATTAATTCCTCATGAATCTCCAAACACGAAGAGGAACAGAAAATTCCTCAATTCCATAATCATCATCAAACTCAAAATTGACTACACATAATTACTCCTCAATACTCTGGGACCAAGAATCACTAATCAATTCATGCTAACACTCAAGAATCAGCCAGATACGATCTCAAACCGAAATGGCATCACACCTTAAATTGTCTCTAAACCTCAAGTTTATGATCCTAAATCCATCTATGTCATCACTGCAACCTAACCACATGCTCAATTTAGTCTAAACATGCCTAAATCAAGTGGAATTTTGAAAGATAAAAACCTGTTCTGAAGCTTGAAATTGGAGTAGTTGTAGTGTGATTCTTGACTTCAAATGTTGCAGAAACTTTCACTGAATGATCCTGGTGCTAACTGAATCCTCAATTCTTCTTGAAACCCTCTGAATTGCAAAAACCGATTCTGAGTTGGAAGCTTTAATCTCTAACTGCCACAACTGAATTCTTCACCAATCTCCTCCAAAAAACCATCTGAACCTGATACTGAACTTAAATAGGACCTGTTTGGATCCTAACATGACCCAATTTGCTTGATCCAAAATTTCATTTTCCTTCAATGAACAACCATGGTAACTCGTGTGTACTGACTCAGTTTCAGCTTGATTACCACTCAAATGACTTGCACCATATCCCTTGAATGTGAATGGAGCAGTTTGGGAGCTTGATTTGATCCAATGGTGTTGATTGATTATGTTACTTCCATTCTAAGTAATCCACACAAAGTCCATGAATTATGACTCAAACCAAAAATGTAACATTGCCATTGTCTTCAAAATTTCATTTCCAATCAGAAAATGCATAAACCTGTGAAGTTTGGCACAAACATGAATTAAAATGGAATTTTCACTTTTTCATGCCTTTTAAAAATGCCTTTTGTCAAATTCCTTCAATCAACCCTTGTTATAATCCAAATCAATACCTCATGGATGCTTGATTGAATTTAAAATCCAATTTTTAGCAAGTTTCATGTTGGACAAAACTTCATTTGAGGCTCACAAGATAGTGAAAATGACCCATAATCCAAAATGGCCTGTAATCTCACTTTCCCAAAATACCCCTCACTTGTAAACCTCATAACTTGAGTTCTACAAATCAGATGAAAGACTTCTAGTACATTTTGGAAAGCTACGACCAAGACCTACAACTTTCATGTTAGCCAAAAGTTGATGAGAAAAATCATTCTAGATCAAAAGTGCCTTGGAAGTTGGTGGACTTTCACAGATAAATTTCACATTCATCTGATGACCTGTAACTTGTTTGAATCATAACTTGAGTTCCATACATCCAATCAAGGACTTCTAGTACTCAAATTAAAGCTAAGAATATGCTCTATAAGTTCCATGTTGGTCAAAAGTTGAGATGAAACTTGTATCTTGAGGTAAGTGGTCTTGAAGTTAAGCACTAAACAGGGGATTTTACACTGAGAACCCTAGTTTAGCAACTCCTCACACTTTGAATTCTTCTTGAATTGATCTTAGAATAACACCTCATGTATCTCCACACAACCTTCCATGATGACAAATACTTAGAAATGAGTCTTCATCTCCTTCAATTGCACAGTTGACTCAAGGTTGACCAGATGAAAACCCTAATTGCAACACCTTCAACTGTGACTTTCCACACTTGACATGAACACTTGATTGAACTTTACCATGACCCTCAAGGCCTCCAATGAGTTTTAATGACAATCCCCTCCCCTAACCATGGGATTATACTCCTCAGATGATCCTCAGATAGGCTCCTAGACAAGAGATGAGCCACATTCACTTGCTTGCCTTTCTTCAAGGACTTTGGCTTGCTTCTGATGATGATAACCACTTGATGAATTGAATATAATCTCTTGATTAGGCCTTGAACCTTTGATAACCTCACTTGGCTAAGCACACCTTTCTTGATCCCTTGTAAAATGCAACATGACTATGCAATGTGAATGCTAGAACAATGATATGCTAATGCAATGAAACATAAACCAAGTAAGAAAAAGATTAGGCAAATTTTGGGGTACAACAACGACCTGTTGGGTCTTCGCAGCAAAACTACCAGCGCCAGAATCAGAGTAGGCCTCACAACAATCTGAAAAGAAGGAATGCTCCCTTTCATCCAGTGCCTATGACGCATAGTCAGCTGCTGCCGCATCTAATTCAGTAATCTTTGGTGGAGCCCAAGACTCTCAAACCGGTGCCAAAGCCCTACCATCCCGGGTATGATCCCAGTTCTCGATGTGGATATCATTGGGGATCCTTTCTAGATGGAAGGCTAATCATACACGTCAACCGCTCATCTGTTTGAGTCTGAAGACTTCAAGGGTCGCTCCCTTCAGCAGCAAATCAAGTGCGAAAGCCCAGTTCCGAGAAGCTGGAAATTTTCATTTCATCCTGTTATTTCTTTGCATTTGTAGTTTCTTTCCTGTCTATATGAAAATTTCGTTTGTAAAGCTTGTTGTTTTTCAATTGATATTGATAATGAAATAAATATGCGTGTTTTGAATTAATCCATTTGTGTTCACTCTATTGCTTTCTTTTATTTCAAACGCTTGTTTAAGTGGAATCCGGGGAGGATGACGAAATCGAAAGACGTGTAAGCTGCCGATTGTATGCTTTTGAATAAAAACCTGTTGATGATGTACATGCATTGTTTCGAATCCACAAACACTAGAGATATAAGGAATATAATCCCTTGTTAACCCCTTCGAGCCTAGAAGTAGGAGTTTCTTTCTGAAAACGAAAAACCCTCAGTCTTAACCTGCGGCAGGGTAGGTGTTACTAATTTGACCAAGCGTCCAATTGCGAAAGGAGTGTCCGTTCGAGGATAAATCACATCTGTATAGGTCGTACCTAAAAAACCACAACGGTTAAACCTTGCCGATGAGGAGTGAAACAGTCATAATCTCTTTTAACCAGTCAGACAAGCCGGTGTTACATAATTTGTTCACAAAAAAAAAAGAGAAAGAAGAAAGCCCGCTAAGTCGAATCTTGCGAACAAGCGACTTAGGCAAAAATTAGGGCACCCCGCTGGACTTCAAAATTGAAGAAACTCTGAAGATTTAGTCCAAGAAAAAGTTAGGGGAAAACGAAAAAACGAAAAAAATGAAAAGGATTACAAAAGAGAAATCCTCAAACAAGAACGAAGACATGTGACTCTGGACACCAAAGACGAAAAAACGGGTGACTGTCACTCCAAAAACGTGTGATATCCTAAACTATCACTCCTGCCATTCAACATTTGAAAAGTGAAAGCTAAGGTTGAATTAGCTGAATGTAGGATTGGAGAACATCAAGGAGAACGGGTGGGTTAAAATGGATTTTAAGCCTTATATCCTTCCTTGTTAACTGTGAACCTAACCACGTTACAACCTGAAAAAGTCCTAATTGAAATAGGTTTAGTTCGATAGCATACTTCGGTAAAGATCGCATCGAAACTGACTCCAAAAAGGATTCCTCTTACGGCGTTGTATTAATTTTGACATTTTGATAAATGATTTGTTCATTATATGTCATATTTTTTTCCAGTGAACAGGATTGGGTTTTGAAAAACTGTCATACGTATTTCATTTAATATGTCTTTTATGCAGAACAATTTGTTTTACTTACGAGTAAGCGCTTGCAGCAGGAAAGTCTCCACAATGAAAAGTTTTGATCAGGATAGAATGCAGAATGCCTGAATACTCCGACGAGCAGAGGCCAGCTATATCAAATGATCAAAGCATGGGAGTCAGCCATTCAACTGTCAATTTACCTGAGGCAGTCAAGTCGAGATTTGGTAAATCTTTCGTAGCCAAAAGTACTGATCCAAATCAGCCAATCAGGGGTAAAGGTATTGCAAGGCTGGGGAAGATGACCCTAGCGGAACAGAAGCCATTCTATACTAGAGGGAAACTAATGCCGAGCACCTCTAGGTTCCAAATGCTGAGGCAGTTCATGTCAAACCATCGGCATTCAGAGGTTTCATGTGTCCTTTCGAGGAGTATGTTATGAAAATCCCACAGGCTGGGGCAAAGTTGGAAATGGATATTCTGGGGAAATCCATCTCAATGTTATGTTATGGCAAATTACGTTTTCAAGATGAATCTCCCTAGAGATTGGACTGGGGAAAATTGAGTTACGCTGAGGCAGTTATTCAAGCAAGTTCATTCTTCCCGACCAGAGCTACCCCTCAGCAGTCGAAGCTTGTATCCCTATCCCTGATGGAGTCATATGCAGATAAAAGGAGTGGTCAATTGTGTAGCCTTTGTCCACGGCGATTGGCCGGTGCACATTCAATCCCCTCAGGGTACAAGTAAGAAACCTACCCTCCAACAAGTCGAACAGGGCAAGGAATTGGAGTCTCTTCCCAGCAAGCAGACATGTCTTGACTTATCCTCAATGTCAGAGCACATGACTGTGTCACTAAGCTGCTTTTCCGAGAAGAAGCAACGTTCTCCCCGTGGAGAAATCTCCAGTAAAGTCGTCGCCAGAGGAATTTCGATATTCTAAGAGGCCAATCAGGGTTGTGTTCCTCGTCGAAGCAGTCAATGTCAGTAGTCGATACTGATTCTTTCCCCTAGAGTTATAACTTCTCCAGCAGGTGAGAGAGGTTGTGTAGCTGATGTTATATTCTCCAGCGGAGTCCGTATCTCCAAGACAATTATATCTGTGAAGGCCGTTCGTGGTGTCTTCCCATCAGTAGGCTCTGATGTGAATCCCCAGCTGAGTTTGAACTTCAGGTTCTCGTGGAACTTTGTTTCCCAGCGGAAAAGCCGTTCGAGGCCCGTTTTCCCAGGTTAAGTCCAATTGATATTGGCATGTTGTATCTCCACAACCGAGTGGTTTCTTCTCCCTTGAAAGGATGGTTCTCTTCAACATTTATTTTGCTGCTTTAGCTCTGTAGCATTTTTGCATGATTGCATAGCATCTACCATGAATGCGTAGCACTTCCATCCCATATGGAGCATTACGCCATAATCAAACATATGCACATGAAACATGAGCTAGGTGGGTACCGTTCTCGTGTGCAGGTGTTCCTCGGCAGGGTTATTCAATCAGGATGAGTCCCGAGTCCCCAATGCAGAGTTATTTTACTAACAAGCCTTCTTTCTCCCCTCAGAGTAGCGTGGTTGAGACTGCTCTATGCGAGTGCCTAGTGGTGATGTCAGAAGACTTTATCCCTAACAGGATTGACTGTAAGGTCAGATGAATCCTTTCGACGAGAGGTTGATACTTAACGGAGTTACTTGAGAGAATGCTCCAGAATCCCCAACGAAGATGCACCGTCCCCAGCAGGATTCAAACAGTAAGGTCCGGCTGACACCCGAGAATTCTCCCTTCGACTTGATGAGTAAGTCAGACAGAGATGTCAGGAAGTTTCATCCCTAGCAGGTTTCAGACACGAACGTCAGAAATTTCCCTTTGGACTTGATGACGAAATCCGGCTGACGCCCGAGAATTTCCTTGAATGCCCGACGGCATAATCGACAGAGATTGTCAAACGTCCAGTGACCTGACGAGTCCCGAGGTGACGTTAAGGAATTCTTCTACTGTGACGCAGAATGCCCGACAGCATAATCGACAGAGATTGTCAAACGTCCAGTGACCTGATGAGTCCAGATGTGACGTTAAGAAATTCTTCTGTTGTGACGCAGAATGCCCGACGGCATAATCGACAGAGATTGTCAAACGTCCAGTGACCAGACGAGTCCAGAGGTGACGTTAAGGAATTCTTCTGCTGCGATGCAGAACGCCCGACAACATAATTGACTTGATTGTCAAACATCCAGTGACCTGACGAGTCTAGAGGTGATGTTAAGGAATTCTTCTGTTATGATGCAGAATGCCCGACGACATAATCGACTATCCTTCACCAGTTACCGTGTAACCGGTAATCCCTTATTGACTTCATGCTTTAGTCCGACAGAGATTGTCAAATGTTCCTAATGACCCGATAAGTCCAGAGGAATTCTTCTGCTATGATGCAGAATGCCTGACGGCAAAATCAGCTATCCTTCACCAGTTACCGTGTAACTAGTGATCCCTATTGGCTTGATAGCGAAGTTCTACAGTGAAATCAGATGATCATCCTGACGGAGATTTGAGATTAATCATTCACCAGCGAGTTGCCGTTCAACTATAACTGGATTTCCAGAGTTTTTTCATCAGAGTACAGTTTGCTTTTGCGGTTGGCAAATTTCCGGGTTTGTTGGTATTCAACCGTCTTTCACCATGATTGGTTGAGAGTCGTTCGCTTCTCACCCAGTCAGGTCCAAGCCGTTTGAATAGGGGCAGCTGTTGCACCCCAAAATTTGCCTAACCTTTTTCATACCTAGCTTATGTTTCATTGCATTCACCATAACATTAGCACATGCATTGCATTGACATGTGTGCAAGAGATCAAGGGGTGTGCTTATCAAGGAAGAGCTATCACATATCATAAGACTATTCAAGAGTCCTCATTCAAGTCTGCAAGGGTTGATATCCTCATCAATGAAGTCAAAGATCCCCAGAGAAGTGGGTTGATACATGTGTGCTTGTCTCGTAACTTGAAGGGCATGGGAGATCCTCAGATGATTTTGAATCCATGGATGTGGACCTAAAGCATTGATAGAGCTCATGGGATATCTTGAGAGTCATTATGGAGCTTAGACAAGTCATTATGCAAAGTGCAAGAAGCCACAACCAAGAGTGGTGCCATTAGGGTTTTCATCTGGTCAACCCTAAGTCAACAGTTGAATTGGAGGAGGTTGAGACTTAATTCCAAGGCCTTGTGATCAAGGAATGATGTGTTGAGACACATGTGATATGATTCAAAGATCAATTCATCAATACTCAAGAGTGTGAGGAGTTCCTAAGCTAGGGTTTCTAAGCTTGACAGTGTAAAATCCTCTGGTTTGGTGCCTAACTTCAAGACCACATAGCTCAATATGGAAGTCCAATATCATCTTGACACTAACATGAATGTTGTAGGGCATGTTCATAGCTTTCTTTTGAGTACTAGAAGTCCTTGATAGGATTTATAGAACTCAAGTTATCAGGCAGACAAGTTACAGGTCATCAGATGAATGTGATTTTGGTACTTGAAAGTCAACCAACTTCCATGCCATTTTTTACCTAGAAGAAGTCTCACCTATTCTTGACCCTAACATGAATGTTGTTCCTTATCTTCTTAGCTTTCCAAATAGTACGAGAAGTCCTTGATTGGATTTGTAGAACTCAAGATATGGAGCTTGCAAGGCAGGGGTATTTTGGAAAACTTGGATTATAAGTCATTTTGGTTATAGGTCCATTTCACCATCTTACATATCTCAAATGGAAATTTGTCCAACTTGAAAGTTGCTTAAAATGGGGTTATTTGTCCAACCAAGCATCAAGGATTCTATGATATGGATTGGAATGAGGATTGGTTGAAGAAATTTTCACAAAAAGAACTTTAAAGGCATTAAAATAGCAAAAATTCAAATAAATTCATATGGATGATTCCAAAGCATGTTTATGCATTTTTTTGATTGCAAAAGATATTCTAAGAACATTGGCTTTAATAAATTTGAGAATTAAGGTCATTTATATGGACTTTGCACTTGTTTCTTAAGCTTGAAGAAACACTTCCCATATCCACCATTGATTGAAATCAAGGACACAATCCAAGCCCTCCATGTTCCTTATACCACCAGCAACCAAAATGGATGAAATTGGAAGCTTCTTGAAGCCATTTTCGTGGGCATAGCAAGGTGAAAAAGTGGGAATTTGGATTGGGCTGTTTGGACCTCCATTGGGCCTGAAATGGATTCAAACACGTTCTATTTAAGTTGTAAATCATTTTCAGATGAAGTTGGATGAATTTTGGAGCCAAAAAACAGTTGGAGCAGTTGGAGAAAAAGTGGTTGAGAGTGAATTTCGATTTTGGAGAATTGATCAGT
Source organism: Lathyrus sativus (assembly GCA_963859935.3). Classification (NCBI taxonomy): domain Eukaryota; kingdom Viridiplantae; phylum Streptophyta; class Magnoliopsida; order Fabales; family Fabaceae; genus Lathyrus; species Lathyrus sativus. The sequence goes on from OZ012739.1 coordinate 341,905,515, forward strand.
TTCAAGCAGAATCAAGGTTTGCAAAAGCTTCAGAGGATTGTGTAGAGCGATTTTGGGCATGAAACATTAAGGATCAGTGGATTTTGAGAGTTGTGTTGAAGCTTTTTCAGATCTATGTAAACTTCAAAATTCCTCTTAAATTAAGGCGAGTTAGTACGTAATATGCATGTGGTTAGGTTCTTGACAACCCCTAGATGATTTTAGGATAAGTTAGAGGATCAATCGTGGCAATTCTTGATGATGCACCATTCCTTGTTGGCTTCGGGTAGGCTTGATTATTAAGGAAAAATGAGATTGAAATATGTCAGATTGATGTACAAAAAGAGAGGAAGAGATTTATGTAAAGAAATGGGAGTTTTATGAAGTTTTGAATGCTTGCACATTCCATGGATGATCACGTTTTTTGGAGATGTAATGGATAAAAGTGAAAATAAATGACATATTTGGATTCTACGCGAAAAATCATGCAAGTTTGGTTCAAGAATCATGAGTTTTGATGGAGATTTGAGGAAGTTACATTTTTGGCTCCATGGAGAAGATGAACGATGCATTTTCCGGCCACCGTGTGCAGCGGTTCTGAATTTTCCCTCTCATTCTCATGTTCAAATGAAGAAGATGAAGACGTGGCATGCTTTCCTGCGTTGGATTGGTTGACTTGAAGCTTAACGGATCAGATTAAGACCTACCATACTCCAACTTTGACTCACCATACACAATCACACTTTTCACTTATCATGATTCAGCTCCTTCTTTCACTAAAGGATAAAACGAACTTCTTCATACTTCAAGGTCGATGCCATGAACATGATTGAGTTCAAAACCTCCCCGCACTTCAAGATGAAAAGGAAAATGGAAACCAAACTGCTCGATGGAGATGGTCATTTGCTGCAAGTCATAACGAAGATATGATAAGTTTCTCAGGCGAGAAATCTCGCTTATTTGTAAGAGTAACAATGATAAAAGTCTCAGGTGAGAACTGCTTGTAGAGGTGGTAGCATGTAATGTAAATTGTGAAGAAAGTTGTGATGATGGCAAACATCGAGATCACTGAGTGTAATAAGGTTAAGCTCCTCGGTTGGGAACTATTGCTTGTCTGTTGTGCAATGTAGTGATAAGCTTCTCAGGCGAGAACTGTCGCATATCTGCAAAGGATTATAAAGGCTTTTCTTGAAAGATAGTGCAAAATAAATGCACATCCAGGTATGTTCAGTCACCGAAGGAGTAACGCCCATTTTAAATTATCTAGTGTTTCTATGTTATTTTTATTTGTGGTGCCTTTTGTGGGAGTGTGTTCGAGTGCGGGGTGAGTAGGCCTTAAGTTGGAGTTTAATTGATAACTTTTGACCTTAAGAATAATAATATAATTATTAATGATAATGATAATTTAATGAATAATAGTAATATTATTAATATTATTATTATTATTATTATTATTATTATTATTATTATTATTATTATCGTTATTATTATTAAGTGAAGTAAGAAAATAGGAAAGGGGTATTTTTGGAGTTGGAAAGAGAAGAAAAAGGAAAAACACGATAGAAAGAATAAGAAGAAGAGCAAGGTCAATTGGAAGAAGAGTGAGGAGAAGAATCAAGAGGAAGACAGGAAGCCAAGATTATCATTCTTCTGATTTTCATCAGCTTGAGCAAGTTATCGAGGTAGGGGGGGGGGGGGGGGGGGGGGGGAAATCGGGTCGAAATTGGTATTTGCATGAATTCTAGGTAGAAGGGGATTTCCCTAACCCCATAGATTTTAATGAACTGAATTGTTATGTTGTTGTGATTCTGAATTTTTGATGGTAAGATAGGTTTGTTGCATGTGATTGTTGGGATGATTTGGGGTTTCCGGGTAGTTCATCATTTTAAGCCGGAAATGAGTTAATCGGTAGAGCTGAAGTTTTATCGGGTGGAATCTAGAATAGATTATGTAGCTAAGTCGTGAAAAGTTGAACTAGTCCTGTGGGAACTGGTTTTAGTAAAATCCCTCATCATTATCATCAAGGATCTCATACACAGGCTCATTGAGATAGGGTTGCACACGAGTATGCACATTAACTTGTGCGAAAGTAGGAACCACTCGAGGAGGCTCGGAAACCAAAGGCACAGTTTGTTGAACATTTTGCACAACAAGAGTAGTTTGTTGAACTGATGTAACAATAGGAGGTATGAAACCATGTGAAAGACCATAAGGAAACAGATTCTCAACAGTAAGAATCAGAGGATCTGTGACAGTAGCGTTAATCTCAGAGACCACAGTAGGCTGAGTATCCATCTTTGCATTGATAAACTGGAGCAACTTCATAATCTGTCCTACATTCTCTCGAAGGTTTGCAAGCTCATTGTTGACACGATCCATCTCTCGATTTTGGACTTCCATCCTCTTTCGAGCTTGAGCTCTAGTATAGTATCAGTGCAGAGAACTTAGGGTGACGAAACTGGAAGGCGAGGGAACCGAGTATGAGAAACCGGGAGACACATGCAATGCAAAAATATGATGCTGAAATGCAAATGTGAATGAAATGATTTTCATGGAATTCAAATATTTACGAATATTGCGGAATAACAAAGAAACTTTATTTTATTAATCGAAAAATGGATTACAAATAGTATTCTTAAAAGAAAAGTCTTAAAAAACCGCTAAATAACAGCTTAGAAAGTCCTAAGGAAGCATTACCCACAACTTCGACGAGTAGGCGGAGAGTCGGAGGAAAACAAATCCTCGTAGAGTCTTCTCTTCTTGTCAGAATGTGCCTCTTCATTCATCGACTGAAGCTATTTTTTAAGTTCTTCGTACTCACTGACCATCACATGGTACTTCTTTTTCCATGCTTCTGCTTCATGTTGTGCTTTCTTTAAAGCGATCTTAAACGTATCAGCTTCGGTCATGAAAATCAGGACGGGTTCCTTTCTTAGAGGTAAAGGATCTTGGCGAGGATAGGGCATCTTCAATTTGATATCTCTTTCTCGGACCCAATGGAGGTATGACTCCATAGACACACAATTTGGTCTTCCCAAACTTTCTCGACCTTTCCTATGTAAGTGTTTCCAGGAAGATACAATCTGATCTTGAAGTTCTTTATTGTCCTTGAAGAAGATTTTGTCCACTTGAACATTTTTAGGAGGTTCCTTCAAGGGATATCCTAACTGTCGGCAAGCTAGAACTGGATTATAGTTGATTCCTCCATTAAAACAGAGTAAAGGTATGTTAGCGAAGTCTCCACAACGATCAATGATTAATATTCCGTCATAAATACGGTTATACCAATCAATATCCGATTGAGTTAGAGCCATAACCCTTTGTGACCAACGTCCTTTAGTGCGGGTCCCCAAAAAGGAACGGACTTAGGCAACTGCGAAATAAACCACTTGTACATTAGCGGCACACAATAGGTGATCATCCCTCCACCATAGAGGTTTCAGAGATGGACTGAATGATAAGTGTTACCCAATAAGGTTGGCACGGGATTTCTCATCATGAAGATCTTGATGGCATTGAGATCAACAAAACCCTTAAAAATAGGGAATAGTAACACTCCATAGATAAGCAAGGCGAGGATAGCCTCAAAGGTAGGCATGCTCAAGTTATCGGCATGATATTGGGCTTTCTCGATTAGGAACTTTGTAGGTAACCCAAAAGTTTCACCCTTATGAGTCATATTGTCCTTAATCTCAGATACCTTCAAACATGTGGCTATAGCAATATCATGCTCTTTAGGGTCCTTCCCTAAGAAAGGGAACGAAGTCTTATCTAAAATAGGTAGCCCTACTAACTGAGAGTATTCCTCCAAAGTAGGTAATAGCTGATAATCGGGGAATGTGAAGCAATGGTAGTCCGGATCGTAGAACTGTAGCAAAACCGAAAGAAGTCCTTCGTTCACTCGAAGTTCCAACAGAGATAACAACCTTTCCTACTTGTTTCGAAATCCGTCTTGATATTGGACTAAAGCTCCTAGCTACCTTAGGTCATCTAGCTTAAGACTTTTAAAAGAATATTTCAAAGTGTTTCTTCTATTGTAATCCATAGTATCCTGCAATATAAATAAATAAGGTTTGAATTCCAGGAAATGTAATGCAATGTGATGCTTTATGAATGCAATCACACATATACATAAGTCCTAGGTTAAAGGTATGTGCAAGGAGTTAGGGTCTACCTATCCCCATAGGTATGTACTAAGGTTAGTCGTACCTGCCGAACAATGTTCTAAAGAAGTTCCCAAAGTCATCAGTCCATCCTTCAGATATTATCAACTTTCCGACTTACTCAGGGGTTGACAATATTCTCAAGAGAACCTCTTTTGAGTGTAGTATTACGTAGCAACTATTGTGGGACTACTCCCTCATAGTTCCCGCACTACATTCTAGATAAGGGCCAAGGTGGTGTTAAGGTACTACGGTCCCCAATATCATAGACTGCTGCTGAAAATAGTAAGGGTTTTCACGACTATACTCGTTCAACCGAACCATTTTCAAAAGGGTCTCAATTGAGCGGTGATTCTCAATTCAGCTTGGTCGGGACTCACTCCCTATAAGCCCCGTCGAATATATCACCATCCTATAATAAGGACACTCAAGTCCGGGTGTAGGACTTGTCTCATAACAACAGGTATCCCCAAGTAAGGCACAATATGAATATATACAGACAGATAGTAAAGAAAATGGAATACAATAAGCAAAATAGGGGTGACCCTTAAAAGTTAGGCGTATCCCCAGTGAAGTCGCCATTTTTCTGTTGCGGTGAGAATAGGATATCAAACTATTAATTAGTTTGAATCACAAATCTTTAGACTCACAACCGATATTTGATTTATCCGAAGGAAAAGGCCAAATGAAGGAAAACCTAATTTTTGCATCGTAAACAATGCGGGGAGAGACCTGGGTAAGGGGTTGGTTAAGCTTAGGGAAGGTACTAGCACCCTAAACTTCTGTAGTAATCTACAGGAACCTTTTGTTTATTGTCTACTATTTACTTTATTATCTGCTTAGGGATATATATTGAGCTAAAGGATAGAATGACTTAAAAGACCTAAGAGTTAGTCCTAAGTTTACTCGCCAAGACTCGCATCTTGTGCCTACGTATTTGAGGTAGGGGATGGAATCAGAGTATTTGTAGTTCCCCTTGAAAGGGAGGTTAGAAACGTCTTGACTGTGGTCAAGGTTTCAAGGGAAGTAAGCGTTTCTTAAGGACACGCTTACGTGGAGTCTGGAAACTCCTATTTCTACGTTGAATTTGTTAATTGAAATTAGGGTTAAATTAGGTATTCCACGGTGGGAAACCCTAAAGCGGAGTGCGGCGACTCCTTAACCTAATGCTAAGGTAAAGGGTATTTTCGTCCACGGCGGGACGCTTAGGATATTAGGGTTTTGAAATGTTCAAAGGGTAAGGCTATTGACTCGGCGGTCAAACTGTTATACCTAGTCCTTCAGAAGGTTAACGGTAAGTAGTGCAAAATATGAATTATTATATGGCGGAATTAAGGTACGAAAAATAATGAAAGCCGTAAAGAAAAAATGCATTGCGACGATCACTCGCGTAAATTACAACCATGAAAAAAAATGCAGAAATAAATGACGGAATATAACGCGACGATATCCTCGCGTGATTACAACCGAACAATTCAAAACGTACAGAAATTGAAATGAATTTAAAAGACATTGAAATGAATTGAAGAATTTGCAAAGGAAAGTCTTGATTAATCACAAAAGCTTTAATTTTAATTTTAGAAATGAATTGAAGCAAACGTTTTTAATTAAATATTAATATTCTTTTGAGAGGTCTTAATTGCCAAAATTAATCTTCATTTAAAAAAAATCAATTAGGCAACAAAAGATTTTAATTAAAAGAGTTTGATTTAAAATATGCTTTAAATGAAAATGATTTAATTTCGATTTTTTCTTTTTTGAGAAAATGAGTTATTAATAAAACATTAGTTCAACTTTGGCTTATTAAAAAAAATTAAAAAACTTGTGTCTTAAAACATTAATTAATAATTTAAACTTAATTCTAATACAATAATAAGAAAGAAAAAAAATAATTAACAACAAAAACAATAAAAGAAAAATAAATAATTTACCTAAAATAATATAACATAAAACGAAATAAGAGGGAAGGGGGTTTCATGTGTTTTTCATTACTTCTAGGGTTTCATTTGGAAACCTCATCCTCTTCCTCTTGATGTGCGCCGCCGGCGCCATTGTTGTCCGTCTAAGCTTTTCCATCTTTCTTCTTTGGCTTGCATGCAGCTTATCCTTCATCCCTGTTGCCAAACATAACAACATGAGTGAGGAACAGTAACAAACTCTTACAGATCTATGAGTTTCTGACGCTTGATTCCGTCGTTGATGTAAGGAGCTGAGGCTTGGAGTTGGATTGCCCGTCGTTTCCTTGATGAACGGTGATGGTGGTCTCCTCCTTTGAGTTCACGGTTTCGCAACCCTTTTGGTGTTCTTGACGGTGAGAAGATTGAAGCTCTGAGGAACTTCGTGTGGGTGATGATGATGATTTATGGTTCTTTCCCTTCTCCGATGATGGTAATGATGAAATATTGAGAGTTTCTGAATCTTCCCTTAATCACGCCTTTTGGGTTCTTCTTCTCTTTTCATGAGGATGATGATGAAGAAACATCCAATTGAGGTTTTGCGTCGTTCGTTGCCTCTTAGGGTCCTGTTTTGGTGATGTTAATGCCTCCATTTTATATTGTTCCTAAACTTCTTTATGGGCTTGAGCTTTTCTGGATTTGGTTCCATTTTTGTTGGTTAATTGGAGATTTTCAGGAAACTTTGTTGGCGCTTTTGAACTCGTCTGTTTGCTTGTTATGATTTTGGTGCAAACATGTTGTTGTTCCTGCGAGTTTGACGCTTCTGTCGTTGAATTTGTTATTTCCAGATTTGTGTTTGTTGGCTTATTTCGCATTTACATCAGAGGAAATTAGCTAGCTTGATCCATTTGGGTTGAACATCCATTTGGAAACTTGTTTTCTCCGTTTGGATAAAAAGATTTTTTTATGAAAAGTGCTTAATCTCAAAAGCACTTTTCTGAAAACCACTTTTTCGGAAAATCACTTTTAAAAGCCACTCTTTCTTTTTCCTCTCTCTGTTGCCTTTAGTTCAAAGAGATTATTGCCTGAGTTTATACGAAGTCGAGAATCGAGTCGGGAGTTGGCATCAGAGCAATCCGTTACCTCCCGACGTACCTAATGATGAGCATTTTCTGAGGGTATCGGGTTGAAAATCTAACCGATAAAACTTGTTTACTCGTTTATTTTGCAGGTTCGAAGAATCGGAAGTTCAGAATCGAGAATCGGGAACGAAAGAGTAGTTTACGCATTTTAGAAAAATTTTAGGAAATTTTATTGTAATTTATTTTATAATTCTATTTATTTATTTTTCATATTGTAAAAAACTATTATTTTTATTCTATAATAAACTTCTTTATTTTTTTACATATTGTAATGAAACAAAAAAATATTATTATTGACATAAAATGATGAAATAAAAAAATTGATATTAAAATGCAATAAAACATTAAAAAAATTGATATTAAAATGAAATAATCATAATAACAATTTTTTAATATTAACATGAAATAAACATAACAATTTTTTGATATTAAAATGAAATAATCATAATAACAATTTTTTAATATTAACATGAAATAAACATAACAATTTTTTTTGATATTAAAATGAAATAATCATAATAATAATATTTTTGATATTAAAATAAACGTAACAAAATTTGATATTAAAATGAAATAAACATTACAAAAAAACCCTTTTTATTAAAGTGAAATGAACATAACAACATTTTTGTTAAAATCCCAATCCACATCAACCGATTCATTCTCGTCTCGATACAACTTCCGACCAATCTTTTCGACAACTTAAACGAATAACTTTATCGAAATAAATCCAATATGTTCGATTAAACTCAAATGACCACACCGTTCCGACTAATTTCATCCGAATGAATTGAACTGATTTAATTCCACCGGCCCAAATCCTCCACGATTAAGCTCTTCCAATTAACACCCTCGGCCTCAATTCACATCAACAAATATCAAATGGTTCAGATTCCCTGACTACAACTTAGATTCACGTAATGACGGCCGATTGCAACAAATGACCATTTTACCTTCACCGCTTGAATTGCGTGCAATGAGATTTTTCCTGCAAAATCAATGGACTACACAACTTGTTAGCGGTAAGCCAAAATGCAATGCAAAACGAGCTGGGATGCGAAATAAACATACTAATCTCAGGGCAAAATTTGGGGTATTACATGTGGGAACACTATTGGATGAGTTGTTTTCTTCTAACCCTGTTGGTGGTTGCAGATGGCTGGAAGAAATGATCGTGCTATTGCTGATGCGCTGGAATCACTTGCCCAAGTGATGACCCAGAATGGTGGACCTCCAGATGAGTTCCGTACTTTGGGTAAGTTCCAGAGGAACAATCTGCCGACTTTTGTGGGCACTCATGATTCTGATGGTGCGCAGAAGTGGCTGAAAGTGATTGAAAAATTTTTCCGAGTTATGGCATGCACTGATGCTCAGCAGGTGCAGTTTGGCACGCATATGCTAGTAGAGGAAGATGAAGACTAGTGGGATAGCACTCGTCAGAGATTGGGAGATGCTGGCATTGCAATAACTTGGGCTGGGTTTAAGGAAGAATTTTTGAGAAAGTATTTCCTGAAGATGTTCGGGGCAAGAAAGAGGTGAATTCTTGAGTTGAAACAATGGAATATGACTGTGGCTGAGTATGCGGCAAAGTTTGAGTCTTTGGTAAAGTTTTGTCCGTATTACAATCGTGCTGATGCAGAGATGTCAAAGTGTCTCAAGCTTGAGAGCAGAGATTAAGCAAGGAATTGGGTACCAACAGATTCGTTGATTTTGGAACTGGTGGATAAGAGCAGGATTTATGATGAGGATAGCCGAGCTCGATCGACTCACTATAAGCAACTGAGTGAGAAGAAAGAGAAAGGTCAGTATATAGGGAAACTATATGTGACTTCTGGTGATAAAGGGAAGCAGAAGCTTCTGATGGGAAAAAGCCAAGTGGGGGAGCGGCTACTGCTCCAGGAAAGTGTTATAAGTTGGCGAGTAAGGTCTCCTTGTTGAGAATTGTAGAGCGCTGAGATGTCATCGTTGTGGCAAGAGAGGTCATAGAGCTACTGACTGTAAAGACGAAGCTCGACTTGCTTCAACTGTGGAGAGAAGGGTCATATCAGTATCCAGTGTCAGTAGCCAAAGAAGACTGCTACTGCTGCTCAGACAAGTGGCAGAGTGTTTGCTTTGAGCGGTGCAGAAGAATCCAGACAGATAACTTGATCAGAGGTACTTGTTTTATTTATGATGTTTGAATGATTGTTATAGTTGATACTAGTGCTACTCATTCGTTTATTTCGCTCGAATGTGCTAAGAGGTTGAATTTGAAATTGTCTTCTATGATTTGGAGTATGGTTATTGATACCCAACTAATGGTTCTATGACTATTGCGTTAGTCTGTTTAAGTTACCCTTTGACCATTTATGATAAGAATTTTGTGATGGACTTGGTATATCTACCTTTGCATCAAATCAATGTTATTCTTGGTGATGGTGGAGAGCTGATGTTTCTATCTGCTAAGCAAGTAGAAGAACTCTTAGAAGATGAGGCTCAAATGTTTGCATTGTTTGCATCACTTCAAGTTGATCATGAAGCAGGAAGTGTGGAACTACAGTTGTTCGGGAATCTCCAGAGGTGTTTCCAGACGACATGAGTGACTTACCTCCTGAGTGTGAGGTAGAGTTTACCATTGATGTGATGTCGGGAACTAGCCCTGTGTCGATGGCTCCTTATCGGATGTCTGCATCTGAGTTAGGGGAATTGAAGAAACAGTTAGAAGAGCTACTTGAGAAGAGTTTATTCAACCGTGTGTTTCTCGTGAGGTGCTCCTGTGTTGCTGGTGAAGAAGAAAGATGGTAGTATGAGATTGTGTGTGGATTATCGGCAGTTGAATAAAGTAACTATCAAGAATAAGTATCCACTTCCGAGGATTGATGATTTGATAAATCAATTGGTGGGTGCCTTGTGTGTTTAGCAAGATTGATTTGAGGTCTGGTTATCATCAGATTCGTGTTAAGCCTGATGATATTCCAAAGACAACTTTAGGACGAGGTATGAACACTATGAATATACTGTGATGTCGTTGGTGTGTCTAATGCACCTGGTGTATTCATGGAGTATATGGATAGGATTTTCCATCCTTATTTGGACCAGTTTATGGTAGTGTTCGTTGATGATATCTTGATATATTCTAAGTCCGAGGAAGAGCATGCGCAACATCTAAGAGTGGTATTGTAGGTTTTGAAGGACAAGAAGCTTTATGCCAAGTTGTCCAAGTGTGAGGTTTGGTTGAAGGAAGTGAGTTTCCTTGGCCATGTGATTTCTAGTGGAGGAATTGTTGTTGATCCATCGAAAGTTGATGTTGTGTTGCAGTGGGAGAATCCAAAGGAAATTGCAGAGTTTGTGTATGCTTGTTTGACTTGTCAAAAGTCGAAGATTGAACATCAGAGTCGTCGGGTCTGATGCAACCGTTGAGGTATTCCAGAATGGAAATGGGATATCATTTCTATGGATTTTGTGACCGGGTTACCGAAGACTTTGAAGGGATGCGATTCAATTTGGGTGATTGTTGATAGATTGACCAAATCACTCATTTTATACGATGAGGATCAATTATTCATTGTAAAAGCTTGCCGAATTATATATTGATCAAATTGAGAAGTTTCATGGGTGTTCCTTCAAGTATTTTGTGGGATAGAGATCCGAGATTTACATCAAGATTCTGGTAGAGTTTGCAGACAACTTTGGGTACTAAGTTAAGGTAGAGTTCTGCCTATCACCCACAGATGAATGGACAGACGGAGAGAACTATCCAGTTGTTAGATGCCTAATTTTGCTTATTTGAGCTATCAGATGTGGGCATCTTTCACTCCTTTTTGTCGAGAACGTGTTCAAAACCGCCCTTGCTTTTGGTGATTTGCAATATTATGTGAAATGATCATGGTACCTTTAATTTGTGTGTTATTGTGCAGTAATTAGGCATGAAAGAGTATAATTGAAGACACAAGAATGATGGTAAAGGAATCAAGAAAGAAAGAAAACAAAATTAAGATCGCTAGGCGAAGCACTAGCGAGTGAGGTAGCGAAGTGTCCGCTAGGCGAAGCACCAGCGAGCTGCTAGCGAACACTCCCAGACTTGGACAGAATCAAAAAGGCCAGCATTCGCTGTGGAGAGGAAGGTAGCGAAGTGCTCGCTAGGCGACACACCAGCGAGCAAGTAGCGAACACTTCCAGTAGCAAAAGGACCAACATTCGGCTGTGGCGAAGGAAGCAGCGAAGGCTTCGTCTAGCGAGCAACTGCAAACTTATCTGGGTTGATTTCTCTGGACGCAGGCTCTTCTGGTGACATATTTTGGGGCTCGCTAGGCGAACCATTCTGCTCGCTTAGCGACCATTTTCTGTAAGTAGTATGGGCTACTTTTTGTACTTAACATCTTTTTTACTGTTTTTTGCTTTAGAGGTGATTTTTGTGCCCTAGAAACCCATTCTCTCATTATTCATCATCTCTTGATAATATTTTCCAAAAAGAAGGTGGATTCCCATCCAATCTTGATTCTTCGACTCAGATGTTGATCAACCTTCTCCCGAAACTTGTTATTCAAGCTATAATGAAATGAGTAGCTAAACCCTCTTTTGTCAAGGTTAGAAGTTGTTGGTTTAGAATTTATGTATTCTTCTTAATCCATTGTATGTGAACAAGTTGTTATTCAATATATATGAAGTTATTTGCTACCATTTTTACATTTATGAGTTGGTTTGTATTAGAGATAAACTTTCCATGTCTTGACCTAATATCTTCATCTATCAACTATGAAAAATGCTAGAGATAGATTTGGAAGTTGATATCCGCTTTGTATCAATCTTAATGCCTATTGTTTCAAGTGTTAGGTAGAGAAATCATTTAACTGTCGAAACAATATTTTCACGAAATTGATTTAGAGATAAACGCTTTTGCGAGGATACGTGATTATATTGGTTAGAACTTCGTTCACATATTTTATTTGGTAGATACATTTAGGACGGACTAACGAAACCTAATCTTGACATGTTTTTTTTCAACTTAAAAACCGACTTTTATTCCGATTTTATTATTGTAAACTTTTTTCACAAATATTGATACATTCTAAAACCCCCCTACTCTTAAGTACTAAACCATTGAACGACACACATATATTCACTTCAATCTATGTGGATACGATAAAACACTCCCGCAAATACTTTTTAACAAAATGGCGTCGTTGCCGGGGATTATTAGTTGAATATTGCAAGCATTGCAATAGTTTAGTGATATTAAGATTTTTTGTATTGTGAATCTCTTATCTTTGTAATTCTTTGGGCTTTTAATTTGTTTAGTTTGTGTGCAGAATTCTGTTTATGCATGGACAGGTTCGGCCGAAAAACCTTCTTTTCGATCCGGAGATTGAGAGAACCGCACGGCGTACAATAGTCGCACAAGGCAAGACGGAAACAAGCTCACAAAAGACAAGAGCTTGGAGAATATTCTTCATCCACTCCACCTAATTCACCAATTATGGCAGCACCTCCACCTCCACCTCCAAGTTTCCACCTCCATGTACGAACAGCCCGAAACATACTGCTCAGTTCGCACGTGATCTTCAAAATGGAAGACAAGCCAAAATGAAGACGGGAATCCTAGCACTTGTCTATTAAAATCCTTTCATGGGATTAGACCATGAGGATCCGTTCACACATGTTACAAAGTTTTATGAGATTGCGGGCGCAATAGGAGCAACCGAAGCTGACGAAGAGTCATTGTTCAGAAGATTATTTCCTCATTCCTTGATTGAGAAAGCGAAGGAGTGGTATCTTGAAGAAGAGAATTTTCTTGAACGGTTCTTTCCACATAACCAGTTCATGGAAGCTAAAACTGCGATAGCTGTGTTTTCTCAAGGAGCTAGTAAATCACTCAACGAAGCTTGGGAGCGATTCAAATCTATGTTAAGAAAGTGCAAAGGACACGGTTTCGATGAGCTCACTCAATTTCATATTTTCCGCAATGGTCTCCTTTCGGTTCTTAAGACCTTATTGGATGCTACGGCGGGAGGTTCTTTGATGTGAAAAAGCACCAATGATGCAATTGCAATTATTAAGAAGATGGCACTTAATGATCATCAAGGAATCATAACCGTGGGTAGCTCATAACAAAACCGGGTGTGCTCGAGTTAGGTATAAATGACGCTATTCTTGCCCCAAAACAAACTTCTTACGCAACAAGTGAGCTCTTGACTAAACAAATGTCAAAGCTTCCACAACAAATTAAAGAAATGTAAGAAGTTCCTACTCAACTTCAAGTGGCGTTTTGTGAGTTATGCAAAGGTGACCGTCCTACTGGATATTGTCCTCTGGTCTTGGAAAAGGCCAATTATGTCGGGCAACCAAAATCAAGGATATCAAGAAAGGCCGCCTTATCAACAACAAAACCAAGGTTACCAAAAACCTAATCAAGTTTACCAACAACCTTGGAGACCGCAAGATGTCGTACCTTCAAATCGACAACCATATCAAAACTACACACAACCTCCTCCTCAAACTCAAAATGCACCATCCAAAATGGAGGAAACTCTTACCCAATTCATGCAAATGTCAATGTCCAACCAAAAGAATACCGATGCGGCCATCAAAAATTTGGAAACACAAGTTGGTCAATTATCCAAACAATTGGCCGACCAACAAAAAGGGCCTTTCACGGCTACTGCTACTCCAAATCCGAAGGAGCATTGCAAGGTTATTATTACGAGGAGCAGAAGAGAAATTGACATGGGCGTAGGTGAGGAAGAGGTGATGGAGGAAGTTGTAGTTGAAAAAGAGAGTGAAAATGTCAAGGAAGAAGTAGAAAACAATGTTGAGGAGGATTAGTTGAAAATGAGAAAGTGAAAGAAAATGAGGAAGGAGAAACAAGTAAGAGAGGCGAAAGAGTAAAGAGATCTAAAAAAGGAAAAGATCAAGTCAATCCAATACCGATTCAAAATTTGCCTTACCCGCATGCTCTGACAAGGAAAGACAATGATAGACATTATGCTCGACTTATGGATATTTTCAAACAATTGCAAATTAACATCCCATTTTCCGAAGCATTGGAGCAAATGCTGAAGTATGCGAAGTTCATGAAGGATATTCTCACGAAGAAAAAGCGGTATACGGATCAAGAGACAATCATGGTAGATGCTAGTTGTAGCGCTATTATTCAACGTACTCTCCCACGGAAAGAAAGTGATCCGGACGAGTAACCTTGCCCGTTACCATTGGAAATACTTATGTTGGTAAGGGGTTGATTGACTTGGGCTCTAGCATAAATTTGACACCCTTATCGATTGTGAAGCGATTGGGTTACATGGAAATGAAATCTACTCAAATGACGTTGCAACTAGCCGACAAATCTACGACTCGCCCTCATGGTGTAGCCGAAGATGTGTTGGTGAAGGTGGATAATTTTTGTTCCTGATCGACTTTGTAGTCATTGATATGGAGGAAGATGAAGACTCTTCATTGATTCTTGGTCGACCTTTCATGAAGACTTCTTGCATGCCAATTGATATGGACGATGGTCTCATGAAAGTGAGAGTTCTTGATGAGGAGATTAGTGTTGCACCCTAAAATTTTACCAACCGGTTCTCCTATCTAGTTCGTGGTTTAATTCGTATTCGCATATCAGATGCATGACATTTGTGCACAGACAGAGGGTGTCAGGGTTACAGTTTGGTTTTCATCTACCGGATATTTCAGATCCAGTCTAGATCATCAGGGTTTTATTTTCGGGAAATTGTGCGCTTCTCGGTGCTTTCAGCTTACATGGTGGTTTTCGGGATATTCTGATGCCCGGGGTTTATTGTTTGCGTCGATCTGGTCTCGCGCTCTCTTTTATGTCGGTTATTTGTCTCTGTTTGCATTTTTTAGGGTTTAATAGCCTTTTGCGGATTTTTCATAGGCTTTATAGATTTTCTAGGATTTAATTAGATTTTTTCAGCATTTTTAAATAGATTTAAACCTTTTTTAGAATTTTTAAATTGTTTTAATAGATTTTAGAATAAATTTCTTTTTAGGTATTAAGTTTCTAGATAAATAGAATATTTCTCTTATTAGGTTTTTTAAGTAGAAATTAAATAGTATAGATTTTTATTAAAGATTTAATAGGATTTTAATAGATTGTTTTTAATAGAAATTCTTAGAGCTTTTTATTAGTTTAGATATTAATAATTAGTAGAGTTTTATTAGTTTAGAAATTAATTAGGTTTAATAGAGTTTAGCAAGATTTTAATCATCTTTTAGATTTAATTAGGATTTTATTAGTTTAATTAGAGTTTAATATTAGTTAGGTTTTAATTGAGTTTGTTAGAATTAATTAGGATAGATTAATTTTCATTTAGACTTAATTGTAGTTTTAATTGTTAGTTAATTCAAGTTTAAATCTCTAATTAGTTTTAATCCATTTAATTGTCATTAACTTTTTTGTTTCAGTTTTTTGGTCCAATTGTATCATTTTCGTGGGCCCAAGAGTAGTGTTTTTGGAGGCCCAAATCAACCTCAGTCCTTTTTGTCCACTTTCAGTCCAGAATGCGCCATGTGTCAGCTATATAAGCTGCCACGCGTTCAGCTCTAGAAGGTCCCACCTCACAATTCCAGGTTCCCACACACTGACACCTCACCCAGGCTCCACTCTCTCTCTGCACCACGCCACCCTCACCACGTGCCCTCCTCACATCTTCCCTCTGCATGCAAGACTGCCACGCGTCTGTCCCTCATCCTCGCCGGAGCACCCCATCGTCGGCCATGCAAACGCCCACCGGACCACCCTCCACCACCGCAACGGTCACCGGAAACCGTTAAGGTCGCCGGAAACTGCGAATTTCACGAAATTCGTCCTCTTCTCCGATCATCAACTGCAACCAATCTTCATCGTTCTCACCGTGAACATTCATCATTTTCCAGAAATCCCCAGATTTGATCAAGATCTTCCAGCGTTATCGTATTGTTCTTGGCGTTCATCGTTCTTCGTTCGTCATCATCATCAAGATTCATACGAATCTTCATCAAATCTCCAGAAAATATTCAAGATTCCCCGAAATCCCCAGAAAATCATCTGTGTTCTTCAACCGCGCCTCAAGAACACTCATCCGTGATCAAGATTCTCCAGAACTTCTTCGAAATCTTCAAACGATCTACATAAAAACATTCGACGATCTTCAGCTTGAAGGTAGCGTTCATCGTCATTTCCAGGTTTCATCACCAGAATCTTTCCAGATCATCTTCAAACGTCATCAAGGTTGTTGATCTGCGAGCATCCGCGAAGAACTCTCCAGAAGCTCCATCGTCTCCGTTGCTTCACCCAGGTTTCGTTTCTTCTCGCCTCCATTGTTGTTCATTCGCTGAATTAGGGTTTCTGTTTTGAGTTTTGAGTGTTAGATTTGTTGATGAGGGTAAGTCAGTTTAGGGTTGAGTGGATTTGAGCTAGGGAATGATAGTACGATTGAGATTCGTGAGAATTTGGACATGTTTCAGAGAAGTTTTTGAGAGGTCTGAGAGGGAAGTTTGGGATGCAAGCGGCGTTAGGGTTTGGGGATGAACAGTAGTCGGATTCTGGGGAAGAAGGGATGGTTTTGTTGTTAGGTAAGCTGGGTTATGTTAGGGTTTGGGCTGGGTTAAGCCCAAGTTGGAGTTTGCTGAAGCGCACCCCCTTAATTACTCGTCCCCCCCTGATTGTGAGAAGGCAGAATGGATTTAGGTTTGGGCCTAAGCCCCATTGCTAGGCGCACCCCCCCTCAGAATAGGCCCAAGGCTGAAGCTAACTAGAAGTAGTGCTATTTGCCCCCCCCCCCCTGTTTTATTCTTTTTTTTAATTTTCTTTGTTTTGTATCATGTTAGAAAAAAATTTCATAAAAAATAGTAGGAGTACTCAATTAATTCCCTTATTTTTTCTGTAGGTTCCTAATCCAATTTAGGATTTTAGGATGCAAAAATATTAATTTGATCATGCATTTTCATTTTTGTTTGCATTTTTGTATTTTAATTGGTATTGAATAATTGGTTTGTGATGTGTCTGCCTTGATGATTTTATTTCTCTCATTTGTTATTGATTTTTGCTTTGGTTTTTTAGTATGTTGTACTAGACTGATGCATACTCCCCATAGGATTTTTTGTGGATTTTTTAGAGATTGATTGATGTTGTTTTAGGGTTAGAGAATAGAGACCTCATAACTTGTTGGTTAACGCTTGACCATTCCATGTTAGGGATTGTTTAGTAGCCTTAGAAGTTGACTTAGGCTTTGAGATTTGATCTTGGGATCATAGAGGCATGTAGGTTTCCCCTAGATTTTTGGTAGATTTTTATAGGGTGTTTTGTTATTTTTGCTTGAGCTTGAGAATAGGAGAAGTCTTGAGGGCTTCTGAATTTGAAGTTCAACTGTGGTTGAACTTTAGAAATAGCTTCTTTTGGGTTGATGGCCTGTGGTTTCTTCTTGAAGATGAAGGCTGGATGAAGTCTTGGTGGAGCTTGAAAGGATGCATGGATTGAGGTCTTAGTATAGGAGCTTGCTCTCTGTTTGTGAAGGTTTGAGATCCTGAAGTTTGAGGGAAATTTATGGCACTTTCCTGAGGAAGGTACTATGGATGTCTTTCATTCTTTCTTCTCACCTCTTTCTCAAGTATCCAATGATGTTGGAGCCTTCATGTGAGTTTAGTTTCTCCTGAGGAGGAATATAAAACCGTTCACAGTTGTTGAGCCACATGGGATATGATTCCTAAGTGGAAGCCCCCTAGTACTTTCCTGAGGAAGGCACTATGGGTCTGTTCACTTAGTTCCCTTAGTTCATGTAGGATTTCTCAAGTATCCAATGATGTTGGAGCCTTCATGTGAGTTTAGTTTCTCCTGAGGAGGAAGGTAAACTATTCACAGTTGTTGAGCCGCATGGGATATGATTCCTAAGTAGGAGCCTCCTAGTACTTTCCTGAGGAAGGCACTATGAGTCTGCCTACTTAGCTCCCTTTCTTTGGTAAGCTTGTCTTGAAGCTTGAAGACTGGGATTGATCTCTCTTGTGTGAGTTTTTGTTTAGGGATTTGCTTAGAGGTTTGATTAGGGTTTTGCATAGGGCTTTGCTCAGAGGTAGATTAGGGTTTTGTTTTAGGATTGTTCAGGGTTTGCTCAGGGTAGTTTCATGCTTTTGGATAGGAGTTTGCCAGGCTGGTTAGCCTTCTCTTTGTGTTGATTGACTTGTGTGGTGCTGTGCTGCATTAGACTTAGGGGTTCATCTAGATATTTCTGAGATAGGTGCATCTTAGAAATAGGCTTTGTGTGCATGAGAAGTTGAGGTGGTCCTCCTTCTGCTTGTTTGTTATTGAGTGGCTTTGCTTGTTGGTATTTGGTAGAGCTGAGCTCCCTTGCCTCCGTGGTTTGTGGCCCTTGTGCCTTGCTTGTTTGGTTGTTGCATTCATGCATGTTTCTAGTATTTCTTTACTTTGCAGTGATTCCTGTTTGCTGTTTAGTGCTGTTGCCATGATCCCTTAGGAGCTCTAACTTCTCTGCTGTGGAGGAGTTATGATAGACATTAGGTTTATTAACCAGGCATGATAACATTAGGTAGATTCCCCCTTTTCAACCGTAGTTTTAGGGTGTCTCTTTCCTTTCTCAAAACAACAGAAAAACACTTAATAAAGGGTAAAACAAAAGTGAATTCATTTCTTCTGTTAAAAGATTTGAACAAACATCAAAACCTTTTGTCCTCCTGGACTGTGAAAACCCTTGGTTAAGGTGCATTTTCCCATAAAAAACACTGGAACAGCTTGTGTCGCGCGTAGTCGAACTACGTTGACTCTGACTTTCCCATTGCACGAGGGAGTACGTAGGCCCAGAACAGCGTATGTTCTGTCGAGTCCTGTCCTTTTCTTTTCTTTTCAGACTGACCATTAGCGTAGATAGATAAACACACCCTTTTCCTTATAAACACCAAGCGTGGATCCCGTCGATTACGACGGACGTGAGGGGTGCTAATACCTTCCCCTTGTGTAACCGGCTCCTGAATCCAGGTTTTGGTTGCGATTACCATACCTTTCCCGTGTTTTGCGAGGTTTACTTCGAGCGTTTCCTTTCCCCCTGTTGGGATAAATAACGTACGGTGGCGACTCTTCTGTCAGCCGGCGCCGATTTTCGCAGTAGCGACAGCTGGCGACTCTGCTGGGGACCTTGTAGCATCTAGGGACCTTTCCCATCCCTTATGCTGGGACCGTTTCCCATCCCCTACGCGAGTCAATCCTAGCGCTTGGGTGTTTTTTTGTTGGGTGTTGTGCATATGTGTTTTATCTTTCCGCACTTTACTTTCCCGCACCTTTACCTTTCCGCATTTACTTTCAGCACTATATTATTGTGATTATTGCTGTGGGAGAGGGAGGTTACTATGAGTGAGAAGCCGGACCTGGGCTTGAGTATGCACCTAGACATAGTTGCGGAGAGTAGTAGACGAACCTGTCTACTGAGCAGGCACAGTTCCCTACGAAATCTGCGCTCAGACGAGGTTCTCTCCGAGGTGCTACTTTCCGGTCCTGAGGATCTGAGGGGAGTCCAGACGTGAGAATTGTCGACTCTGGGGACCGATCATTTGGAAGTCAGGTAAGTGAGGCCTCTTCATGACTTGATGATGCCACTCCTTCTGGGAATCGTATTGTCACTCATGAAAGTTTGTGACGCTGATGACCGCATAGGATGTCGTACCTTTGTCCGTGGATTAGGTCCATACCTGTGAGGGGGATTGGGTTATTGCAGGAAAACTGGCCTTCAGAAACCATGATTCAGTATTTATCAGATGGTTTTCTTGGCTCGTTAACAGGTGTGTTGTTTGGATCAGATGGGTTTCTTGTTTGAGGTTGATACTATTATCAGATGGTTTTCTCGTCAGTTACAGAGGTTCAGATGGATTTCTTACCAGGGTATTGGTATTTTGGGTGTCAGATGATAGTCAGCGTCATGAGATTCTGGTGACTGTGGTGGTTTTCTGTTCTTGACATCACAGAGATGTTCCTCTTCAGCCTACAGCACGGCCCCTGTGTTCACTGATTGCATCATTTATCATATTGCATTATTGCAACACCATTTGCATCCAACTAACGTGTGTGTATTGCAGGTACATATTTTCCCTCCCAGTTCCGGTGTTTGTTTCCTAGCAAGACATGGAAGCCATGAAGAGAGTGTTACCCTACAGATTCCCGTCTCCAGATATCAGTCTGTTGTTAGAGTTAATTACTATTGCTAGGAAGAAGGTGATGGGAGATTTCAGGAAGACATATGGGAGGATCCTGACTTATGTTTACCAGCCCTTGGCTTATGAGATCAGCGACATTTATACCCTGTTACAGTTTTATGATGCTGAGCTCAGGTATTTCGTATTTCCTGATTTTGTCTTGGCTCCTACCCTGGAGGAGTATTCTGCACTTTTGGATACCGATTCGCGAGCAGATGCCTTTCTATCACACGGACGCTAAGCCTAATTTGGCTGAGCTTTCTGCTATTCTGTACTTAGGAGAGTTTGAGCTGACAGGGAAGATGATCAGAAGAGGAGATGCGTGGGGATTTCCGTTGGATGTTTTGGTGGAGAAGGCTCGGGAGTATGCCAAGAAGGGTGGCTGGGTTGTTTTTGACGCCATCCTTGTTGTGTGTGTTTATGGCATTGTATTGTTCCCAAACATTCCTGATTTTGTTGATGCAGATGCTTTCTATATTCTGGCTGCAAAGAACCCAGTTCCTGCCTTGCTGGGAGATATCCACCATTCCACTCACTACCAAAATGAAAAGCGACGAGGAAGGAATGTCTCTTGCTGTGTACCTCTACTGTGCCGGTGGTTTACTAGTCATATGTCGAAGTCAGGGCCTTTCGTCACTTCTATTGATTCTTTAGGATGGCCTGAGCGCTTGATGGGGTTGACTTCTGAGAATGTGGTGTGGGCTAATGAGGAGGTGTTCGGAGTTGAGGTCATATACAAATGCGAAGGATTCCCTAATGTTCCTTTGATAGGAAGGAAAGGGTGTGTCAATTACAACCATTCCTTATTAATCAGGCAGTTTGGGTATGCACCTCAGGAAGCGCCGAAGCCCGAGGAGATACAGGAATCTCTGTATCTCACTGGGGCAATAGAGGAAGAGATGTTGATCAAGCTTGAGAAAGCATGGAAGAACCTGCATAAGAGAGGGAAGCCTTCAGGTAGCAAAGGGGGTACTCGAGTTCTTGGTCCGTATGTGGAATGGATTCGTGAACGAGCTACGAAATTCTTTATGCCTTATCCTGCAGTTCAGCCATTGTATCCTTCTCCGGTGGAGGAGCCCACCACTATAGGCATGCAGGTATATAAGCAGCTGATGGCGGAGAAAGAAGAGTTAGCAAAGGCTAAAGAGGCTTTAGAGAAAGAGAATGCCCAGCTTCGTCATGAAAAGATTGAAACAGGATATTTTTCCAAGCAACAGGCCGAAACTTTGAAACATCTGAAGACTACTTTATTGGAGTTGACTGAAACCAAGAAGCGTTTGGAGTTAGATGTAGACTCAGTTAGCAGTGTATTGGCTACTAAGAAACAAGAGCTGGAAAGGGCTTACACGAAGTTAGCTAAGTTCAGAGAGCACTGGGATCTCACTATGGCCAAACGCAAAGAGCGGGAAGAAGAGCTAAAGATACAGGTTGCTCAGTTGGGAGAACAGGTTAGTGTGAAGACTGAAGAGCTTGAAGAAGAAGCATGTCGTTGATACGAGGCCGAACGCAAAATGATTGATGCCATGAAGAATCTGGAAGATTGTCAGTGCAGAGCAGACATCAAGAGGCCCAAACCTGAGGATGGTGCCCAAGATAAGGCTTGGGAAGATTTTGTCAGAGATATCCATGAAACGGTCAGGAAAAGGGATCAGTTGATAGAAGGCTTGATTTATCGACCGGATCACCCAGAGACGAAAAAGCTGTTCGAGGATTTCTGCGACCGTACCCGCACTTGAGTTCCCTCTTGTATTCTATGTGTTGAGATCACCACCAGGCATGTTGGTTGGGATCCTCCTTTATCATATCAGTTGTATGGAACATAGTTGCGTAACATCCTGAAGAGACTGTTTTTCCAATATATGAGGGTTTTTCTAAATATTGTCTTTATGGTTTCTCTTGTCTTGCTACCTTGACACTGGAATTGGAGGGGAAATGTCCCCAACGCACACATGCACGTTAGCATTTTTGCATTATTGTTTGCATAAATCACATTGCATTACAGGTTTGTGATCCATGTTCCTTATCATTCTTCATCCATATATCCAGGTATTTTCAGGATTGTAGAAAAGCGGGTCCACCGTTACTCTACCAGAACTAATCACAAGAAGATCATGGACAACATGCAGAGTGAAATGCAAGAAATGCGTGATAGGATGGCCATGCTCATGCAAACCATGGATACCATCGCCAAAGGACAAGAGCAGTTGCAGAATCTGGTTCAACCGATAGTCGCACGGGCTGAAAACAACGGGACACCGCATGGTGCAAATATTGCTTCTTCTTCCCGAATTGAGAATCGTCAAAGTGCTGATGCTATTCCCGTAACCAGTTTGAATGCTGGAGAAACTGGTCCTGTAGGTGGAGGTGGGAACACCGGTAATATGAATGCCAATGCAGATACTGCTGGGGTATTTATGGGTAATGTCAGCCAGGGTTTCAATGGGGGCATTGAGAATGTCGGAATGAATGGTAATAATGGTAACCAGGGCTTCAATGGTGTGAACATGGGGTATGGCAGCATTGCTGGCGCCAAGGCTGGGTTTG
This sequence comes from Lathyrus sativus, assembly GCA_963859935.3. Lineage (NCBI taxonomy): Eukaryota > Viridiplantae > Streptophyta > Magnoliopsida > Fabales > Fabaceae > Lathyrus > Lathyrus sativus. Next base: position 341,928,408 of record OZ012739.1, read on the forward strand.
GTGGCTATGGTAATCTTGGGTATGGAACTGGCGCATACAACGCTCAAGAGATGGGCAATCTGAGGTATGACCCCAGGTACTTCCAAACGGGTCCGGGCCGTGATACAGATTATGTTGGATACGATGCAGTACCTCGCTGGGAGGATCGTCAGGAGGATGTGTTCTCTGGTCAGAACGAGGGTTATGAAAGAGCTAGGGATGACAACCATCGGATGAGATTGCTAGAAGAGAAAGTGAACGGATTGGCCAGCCAGAATGCTCTTGGGCTGGATATGTCAAATATGGGGCTGGTCCCAGGGTTGAGGGTCCCGCTGAAATTCAAAGCGCCGTCATTTGATAAGTACAAAGGGGATACGTGCCCTAGGGTGCATGTGCGCGCGTTTTACAGGCGTATGTCTGCGTATTCTGAGGATGAAAAGATGCTAATGCACTTCTTCCAGGATAGCCTGTCAGGGCCATCGCTGGAGTGGTACATGAGCTTGGAGCCTACTCAGATCAGGAGTTGGAAAGAGCTGGCAGAGGCTTTTGTTCGACATTATCAATATAATAGTGATCTCGCCCCTAACCGAGTGCAGTTGCAGAGCATGTCTCAAAAGTCTAGCGAGAGCTTTAAGGAATACGCCCAGAGATTGCGAGATCTGGCTGCTAGGGTACACCCTCCGATGGTGGAGCGCGAAATGATGGATATGTTCATAGGAACTTTTTCTGGAATGTACTATGACCGGTTGCTCAATTTTTCGATGAGTACATTCTCTGAGTTGATCCTGATGGGGGAGCGCATTGAAAACGGAGTGAAGATTGGCAAAATTCAGGCAGGTGAGTCCAGTTCTACAGGGGGTAATAAGAAGACGTTTGGTGGTAAACGGCAGGGTGATACCAACGCTATACACAATGCTCGACGGAGGAATAGAAGTCAGAATTGGTATCAGCAGTCGCAGGTTGCAAGTGTAACCATTCCAGGGCCTTCTCAGCAGCAGAGACAACAAACCACAGCAGCAAGCTCAGCAGCAGCCTAATAATAATCAGCGCGGACTTCAGAACCCACGACCGAGGAGAGTATTCGAGGTACCGCCGGTATCATATGCAGAACTCCTTCAAACTTTGTTGAAATTGTAGCTAGTCGAGAAGAGGACCTTAGCACCACCAACTGGCCAGGCACCAGTCGGGTATGATGTTAATATGCACTGTGACATCCATTCAGGTGCACCAGGGCACAATATTGAAAATTGCCTAGCTTTCAAGCATAAAGTGCAGGATTTGCTTGATAGTACGGCTATTAACTTCGAGAAAGACGGTCCCAATATCACGCAGCAGCCAATGCCCAAGCATGGTGGGGCTGGGGCCAATGCAGTCCTGATTGATGATGAGTTGGACTTAGTGTCGGAAGTGAGCAAGTTGAAAACCCCTTTGAGTTACGTAAAGCAACGTTTATTGAAAGGAGGTGTCTATCTCGGTTGCAGTGAAGAGTGTGCTGACTGTCTGGTTCAACCTGGGGGCTGTGAGAGGTTGAAGAGGGGAGTTCAAGGTTTGATTGATGAAGGAACCTTGTAGTTTGACAGGTCTATGGGGCAAGAAAAGTCTGTTGAGACAGAATCTGAAAAAGAGCGCAGTGAGATTGCTACGATCACCATTCCGTTCAAATCAGTGACGATTTCGGCATCATCGAAAAGGCCGGCCATTACTATTACCAAGGCTAAACCAGTCCCTTATGAGAGCACAAAGGCAGTCCTGTGGTGCTATGGTGCTGAGGTGTATTGTAATGGGGAAAAGATTGACTTGAATGATCCGCCAGCAGGATCCGTAGACAACATAGTGGGAGCGGGGGGCATAACTCGGAGCGGGAGAATTTTCACTTCACCTGAGGTCGAGGCAGAGAGGCTTGCCAGGGGTAAGAACAAAGTTGTTGAAGGGGAATCTTCGGGGAATAAGGAGAAGGAACCGATAACCAAAGATATGGAAGAATTCATGAGGTTGATTCGTAAAAGTGATTACAAGATTGTAGAGCACCTGCAGCAGACCCCGTCAAAGATCTCCATATTATCGTTGTTGTTGTGTTCTGAGGCGCATAGAAATGCCCTATTGAAGGTACTTGAGACATCCTTCGTGCCGCAAGAGATTTCAGTTAATCAGCTGGAGGGAGTTATGGCACATGTCAACACTGGGCATGGTTTGGGGTTCACGGATTTGGACCTAACGCCTAGAGGGCGTGATCACAATAATGCCTTGCACATCTCTATCGAGTGCCGGGGCACTATTTTATCCCATGTGCTGGTGGACACTGGGTCCTCGTTGAATGTGTTACCAAAGAAAGCCCTGTTGAAATTAGATACCCGTGGGTTGTTGTGCACACCTAGTGATTTGGTGGTGAGGGCCTTTGACGGAACGAGGAGGTCGGTATTCGGGTCAGTAACGTTACCCATCCAGGTAGGTCCGGAGGTGTTTGATACAGTGTTTTACATCATGGACATCCAGCCTGCGTATAGCTGTTTGATCGGGAGACCTTGGATTCATGCCGCTGGGGCAGTAACTTCTACGCTCCATCAGAAGCTGAAGTATATGGTTAAGGGGAGTATTGTGACGGTGTGTGGCGAAGAGGATATCTTAGTCAGTCATTTGTCTTCCTTTAAGTACGTGGAGGTAGATGGAGAGATTCATGAAACATTGTGTCAGGCGTTCGAAGGGGTGAAGGTTAAAGAAGAAGCCCCGGTGAAGAGTGAAGGGCAAGAGGTGGTCGTCTCCTCATATAAAGAAGCCAAGGCGTTGGTACAAGCAGGAGAGACTCAGAAGTGGGGGCAGATTCTGGACATCCCAGTGAAGCAAGATAGGTATGGCTTGGGGTATCGCCCATCTCCCTCACAGAGTACGCCTAAGTACAAGGGACCTGTGGTGTTCACGCCCGGAGGGGTTAGCTTCGAAAGGATTAATGTCGTGTCTGATACAGAGGGAGTGGATAGCGACTGCGACATGGACGCATGGATTCGACCCAGCATGCCGGGGCAAAGCCTATGCAACTGGTCCATCCAGGACGTCATCCAAGTCACCAAACAGTAATGCATTGTTTTTTTCAATCATTGTATGATCACATGCCTTGCCCGGGGAATCGTTGATCTCGTCTTAGGGTCTAACTGTTTACCTGTATGTTTGCATGATCAATAAATGACGACGTTCTTTACATTCAAATGTTGTGATCCTTTTCTTTCTGTTTTTTATTTTCAATAAAATGGCAGCGTGGTTATGCATTTTGCTTGTACATCATTTTTGAAGCACTTAACTGTTTCCCTCGCAGGATTCATGAATTTTCAGATGACATCGACCAAAGACTTCCTATGACTCGTTTAGACTTCGAGCATCCGATCTTCCAAGCTGAGGAGGAGATTGTTGAGGATAGTGACTTACCAGAAGAGCTGAGTCGGTTATTGAAGCAAGAGGAGAGAGTCATTCTGCCTCACCAGGAAGAGATCGATATTGTCAATTTAGGGTCTGAAGAATGCGTCAGGAATATCCGTATAGGGGCCGCATTGCAGGTTGATGTCAAGCAAGAGCTTATTGAGATGCTGCGTGAATACAGTGATATATTTGCTTGGTCCTACGAGGACATGCCAGGTTTGGATACCGATATGGTCGTTCATCGTCTGCCGTTGAGGGAAGATTGCCCACCCGTGAAGCAGAAACTCAGAAGGACTCGTCCTGATATGGCTGTAAAGATAAAGGAAGAAGTGCAGAAGCAATGGAATGCTGGATTCCTGGCTGTCACCACTTATCCCACTTGGGTCGCTAATATCGTGCCTGTGCCAAAGAAAGATGACAAGGTTCGAATGTGTGTTGATTATAGGGATCTAAACAAAGCGAGCCCGAAAGATGATTTCCCGCTTCCGCATATTGACGTGTTAGTTGACAATACGACTCAGTTTTTGGTATTCTCTTTCATGGATGGATTTTCGGGGTACAACCAGATCAAGATGGCTCCGGAGGATATGGAAAAAACGACTTTTATCACCCCGTGGGGAACCTTCTGTTATAAGGTGATGCCCTTTGGTTTGAAAAATGTTGGGGCAACGTACCAGCGGGCTATGACAACGCTCTTTCACGACATGATGCACAAAGAGATTGAGGTGTATGTCGATAACATGATTGCCAAGTCTCAAATAGAGGAAGAACATCTGGTTAATCTGCTGAAGTTGTTCAAGAGGCTGAGGAAGTTCAGGCTGAGGCTGAATCCTAACAAGTGTACCTTCGGAGTGAGATCCGGGAAGCTACTGGGGTTCATTGTGAGCAAGAAAGGAATCGAGGTCGATCCTGCAAAAATAAAAGCAATACGAGAGATGCCAGCACTGAAAACAGAAAAAGAAGTCCGTGGATTCTTGGGGAGATTGAACTACATTGCTAGGTTCATCTCTCACCTAACGACCACGTGTGAACCTTTGTTCAAACTGTTAAAGAAAGATCAAGCGGTGTTCTGGAACGATAACTGCCAAAGGGCATTTGAGAAGATAAAAGAATACTTGCAGGAACCTCCGGTGTTGATACCCCCAGTAGCAGGACGACCACTGATTATTGTTGCACCATAAAATTTGACCAACCGATTCTCCTATCTGACTCGTGGTTTAATTTCATATTCGCCGATCAGACGCATGATTTGTGCACAGACAGAGGATATCAGGGTTACAGCTTGGTTTTCGTCTATCAGATACGGCATATCCAGTCCAGATCATCAGGGTTTTATTCTCGGGAAATTGTGCGCTCCTCGGTGATTTTTAGCTTGCATAGTGATTTTGGGATATTCTGATGCCCGGGGTTCTCTGTTCGATTCGATCTGGTCTCGTGCGCTCTTTCATGGTGGTCATTTGCATTTGTCTGCATTTTTTAGGGTTTTAATAGACTTTTGTGGATTTTCAATAGGCTTTATAGATTTTTCTGGAATTTAAATAGGGTTTTTGTATTTTTTAATAGTTTAAATCTCTTTTTAGAATTTTATATAGATTTTTAAAATAGGTTTAATAGTTTTTTAATCATTTTTAGAATATAAAAGAATTTAAATAGTTTTAATTGTTTTTTAGAATAATAAAGAAAAAAGGGGAATATAGATTTTTCTTTTATGTTAATAGAAATTTTTAATAGTTTTTTAATAGAAATAATAGAGCTTTAATCTTTTAATAGATTTTTCTTATTAGTTTTAAATAGGATTTTAATAGTTTTAAATAATATTAGAGATTAAATAGAGATTATTAGGATTTTATTAGTTGTAGTTTAATAGAGGTTTAAATAGAGTTAATTAGATTTTTAATCATTTTTAGAGTTAATTAGGGTAATTAGTTTAATTAGGTGTTAATTCTGTTTTTAGGTTTAATCAGATTAATTAGGATATTAATCATGTGTAGGTCAATTAGGATAGTTAATCTGCATTTAGTTAATTAGGGTTAATCATTAGTTAATTAGGTCTTAATTGTTTTAATTAGATAATCAGATTTAGAGTTTTTTAATCATTTTTTATTCAGTTTTTTTTCCAGGTTTTTGGTCTCAAGTTCGTGGGCCCAGGAAAGCAGTTTTTTGAAGCCCAAAGTCTTTGCAATTCGTTTTTGTCCGTTTTGGCCAGAAAGTGACACTTGTCACTATATAAACAAGCCACACGTTGCACTCTGGAGCCCACCACCACACCACTCAGAAACTCCCAGAGTCACGCCACGTCTCACTCCCACCTGTCCCCCCACTAACTCTCTCAGCCTGCCAGCGCGTCTCACGCGTGTCACCACTTTGACCTCCCCTTCGCCACTTGTCACGCCCTCAGCCCTCGCCTGAGCTTCGCCAGAAA